>OZ026595.1:22041652-22076652 GCA_964020085.1 Micromussa lordhowensis
GTACCATCTAAATGTGTTTTGCTGCAAATGTTCTGCTCATGCGTAATTGAAACCATGCTCTTGTGCAAAAATTGGCAGATTGCTTCCTGAGCTGTCAGAGAGTGATTGAAATATGAAAACAAACTTGGTGATCGAATGATAAAACAATTACTAATCAATTGCGGAAAGTTTTTGGACAAAGCAAAGTTGTGGAAACATAAATGTATGGTCTAGTGTGGGCAGTATTTGAATAAAATGAAAATCAATATCTGATGTCAAAGGTTCCTCAACCAAACTGGATGGTCATAATCACAAATTCCGGTAATCAAAATTTGGATTGATTGTTACAGTCCTTGTTAACAGTACTGTTACTCCTCTGAGATGGGATGCCAATCTGTCACAGTTTTCCCCGAGTGTGTTTTGCCAGGTTTCTCTTGGGTAACATTTTTAAGCACCCAATTATACCTTTTACATGCACTCCTAATTAAAAAGAGGCAGTGTGAGAGTTGATTGTTTTGCCTTGTAGCTGGAACACTCCATTTGAAGGACACCATTCTTCGTATTAAGCCACTATATCAGGATTTGGAGATCAACACCCAACACTAGCCAATGGGGCACCACACCTACATGTACTGTACCAGTTTGACAGTACGTTACCTGTCTTGTCTTCCAGCTCCAGCTGAGATGCTTTAAGTCTTCCAGGCAAGGTTCTGCTTCTTCGGATGGAGAATCCTGACTTTTCTTTGTCATCAAGGCTTTCAACTGAGGGTGCGTCAAAACTTTGAGTCTTTGAAATGGAGGACTTCGAGGGTTTAGCATCCTCCTCATCATTTTGAGACTCAGTCTGAACTTCAAACTCTTGACCTTGAGGTTTCTCTGGTGAAATGACTTCAACTGCTCTTCTTGTAAGAGGGATAGCTGCTTCTTGCAAGAGGGATTGTTGCTTTTGTTGCTCCTGTAATTGCTTTCAAAAAACAAAACAAAACATATTCAGAAAGTGAAACCGCGCATTGAAACTTTCACAGGCATTTCATGAAGGGCCAGGCTGTGAGAAAGATTCTTCCTTCTTGAACTTTCACCATCTCCAGAAATCTTTTTCTTACTATAAGAAGTTCAGTTTGACAGTACATGTATGTATTACCTATGCCTTCAGCTAGTGAGCTACATGCACAGCTATACTATGTGTGCTTATACTGGCTATACATGAATGAGGACTCTCGTGGTTGATGAAAATCCATTCAATTTAATTTGTACAATGCAGCCAACTGCCAACCTGTATCTGTTGTTGCTGCTGCCTGATCAGTTGTTGTCTTTTCAATTTGGCCTGCATTTGTTCTCCATGAAGCATTTGCTGTTGTTGTTGCTGTTTAGGGTCCTTTCCCTTCTTGTTCTTTTCTTGCTTGTCTTTGAACATTAACTTGGAGAACTTTTTGGACATGTTAGGTAGAAATTTGCCAGACTGCGCTTGTGGCCTGTAAATGAGATAAGATATTAACCCATAATTATCAAATCCCCTTTTTGCTCATAAAATTGAGAAAGCACAGTTTAATTAATTTATTTACAAAGTTATTATTGTCAGGTGAAGTAAAACAAACTGAGGCTGTTCAGAGTTTAAAGAACACTGTACTAAGGGCATGTGAGATGTGATGATTAATGATTCTAAAGAGCATTGAAGTCCACCAGGGTCTCTTCGTCATGAGGACAGTGGTGTGTTTAACTTACAAACAGTTACAAATCTTAAAAATCTTACCTGGTAACAACACAGAACTCATCCATGTCTTCCCCTTCAACAGTATCAGCTCTCTTCCTCTGGCTTTCTGCAAGCTCCTGCTCCAGTTTGGACTTCTGACGTTGTAAGTTTGCTCCTTCATCTGCCAGTGACACGACCTGCTCTTTAAGCTTCAACACCTCCTGCTCCAACCTATGCAACTTTCCCCTTTCCTCATCATACTTAAGAATGGTTGGCACGGGTGTTTAGAGTTAAGAAAAAAGAGACTCACAGATTCAAATGGCAATTACTGATAATTTAGTCACGCAATGCTTATACAGTAATACAACTTGGATGGCCACTTAATCAATTACTGACAAAATTCCCTTGAGATTGAGGGAACCGCATCTTAGTCGTTTGCAACGACTAAGATGCGGTTCTGAAAGTCACAGAAATTCTGAACGTCAACGTTATAAATTATACACAATCACATTCTAATGCCAAATAACTTAATGTGTAAAGTCATCTCACTCAACGTAAGGGGAATACAGGATCAAGCAAAGAGAAGGAGCATCTTTTCATATTGAAAAGATCAAAAGGCAAGGATTTACTTTATGCAGGAAACTTACTCAGAACTATAAAGGATGAAACAATTTGCAGTCGTTACAGTCAGTATAAATGGGCAGAAAGTTTCATTCTGCAATATATATGCACCAAAGTAATCCATCGAAGCAATTAGAATTTATCCAAGAACTGAATAATTGTATCATTGACAAATCTGAATTGACCAACCTCATTGTTTGAGGTGATTGGAACTGCACATTAACAAAAAAAGATAAAAAAGGTGGAACACCGTGGAAACCAACACAATTCAGGCATTTACTTTTGACGACAATGGAAATTTTTGATCTAATAGATATACAAAGAGCTCGCCACCCAAAATTGAATACTTACTCCTACATATCCAATGCCTTAAATGTTAAATCTAGATCAGATTTTATTTTAATTGCAAGAATCTTTCAAAATTCGTCAAAAGCACCGGAATTAAGGCCTCAATAACTCCGGATCATAAAACAGTTCATCCTGGCTGAACAACTCCCCAAGGGGAGAAGGATTTTGGAAATTTAATAACACCCTATTGAAGGACGAAAGTTACACAGGTGAAATCTGTGAATTAATTCCTCACTTACGTGACAAATACAAGTCTTTGAACAACAAAAGATTAATATGGGAATTAATTAAAATGGAAATTCGCAACCACACCGTGTCTTTTGTGAAAAGAAAAGCTAGCGCTGCTTTTAGGCGGGAAACTGAAATTTCTAAACAGCTAGAAGAGCTTGATTATAAAATATGTAACAGTGAAAAAGGAAAAAGGATGTGTGGCCATCTTTCAATCTAAATGCCGATGGGTGGAGAAAGGAGAGCGACCAACCAAATATTTCTTCAATTTCGAAAAACGAAATTAGAATAGGAAAACAATCACCGAACTCTGAACAGACGATAACGAAATAGTAAAGCAAGAAGACAAAATTTTAGAAACAATAGAGAAATTTTACGAAGATTAATACAGATCCAAAATAACTGTGTCCCAAGTGGTTTTTGCCGAATTCATTGAGAATATCAAAATTCCAAAGCTTGATAAGGAAGAAAAGAACAAACTGGAAGGGCTCTTCACTTCGGAAGAATGTACATGTAAGAAGGTGCTAGAAACATTCGAAGACGATAAATCTCCAGTCGAAGATGGATTTACCGCTGAGTTCTATAAACACTTCTTTGACCTAGTCGGAACTGATCTTATAAATAGTCTAAACCAAGCCTTTGAAGTTGGAGAACTCTCCATTTCACAGCAAAGAGGCGTTATTATTCTGATACCTAAGGAAGATTCCAATTTATTAACTCTGGCTAAAAGAATAGAGAATGTACTTCCAAAATTAGTGCACTCCAATCAGACTGGATTTATGAAAGGTCGTTATATTGGAGAGAATATACAATTGATATACGATGTAATGGAGTACACCGTGGTGGAGAAAAAAAGGGGAATGGCTCTAGTCTAGGCATGGCTCTAGTCTAATCATTTTATTTTACTTATTTAGTGTTCGATTCTTAAGGTAGATATCTGTATCTCCTTACGTAAGTGGTATAACTAATGATATTTGAACATTCAAATAGAACTGAACTAGAATTTTAAGTTGTTTAGTCTTGTAAGTAGTTTTGTAAGTGTACAGTATTTGACTGTTTCATCATGTTGTTAATAATATTAAATTTTGTTTTATGGAATAAAGTAATAAAGCATCAAAAAAATAAATAAATAAATAACTGACAAAGTGTAGAAAAATTGCAGTCACAGTCACAAAAAGGTTACGAAAGTGTGATCTGCATCCATGGCTTGTTGGCTGTTTTTCAGTTAACACAGATGTATAAAGCATGATCACAACATTCAGGGTCCCAAAATAACAATTTGTAAGCCCTCACGTTTTTTTTTTACCATTTTATTATCTCTTAAATGTTGCTAAATCAATTCCAAATAAGCATTGAAAACATTGTCCTAGACCATAAGTGTCATTTTTTTAATTTAACTGTCTGTTTTTACAATTTTACCCTAACCTCCCCACAACAGTGAACTCTCTTAGTCTACACTGGCTACATGCCCCTGTTTCAATTGTGGACATTGTGGAGAGGTTTGACAACATGATGATTCATTCTCCACATTATGTTCTTGAGATGAACATAGAAACTCAATTATTTATAATTATGTTAAGTCAGTCTGTCGGTCGGTCAGTCAGTCAGTCATTGTTACACTGTACATGTATTATAACAGAAGTGTCACATTTCCATCTTGGTGGTGAACATTACATAACATATCCAAATAGATGTCTTGTAGACTACCCACCTGACATGCAGCAATAATGTGCAGTACATTTTGGTTAACTTCATGTAACTTAAGATACAGCACGGAGAAAAAGACAGGTTGTTCTGACTAACAATACTGAAAAGTGACTATAAATCATTCAAATACTTAAACCATAATAATAATAATAATAATAATAATAATACAAACATTTATACTGGGCATAATTTCATAAAATATTCAAATTGGCATGGCAATAATGAAATATTAAATTAAGAACACAATATTACAATGATAAAAGTGTTATAAAAATGATATATGCTAGAATACAATATTACAGACCTTACAAAATAATTATGAACTAAGCTATGATAAAAATGCAAACTGAATAAGTGTGTTTTAACCTTTGTTATAAATACATGTACATCAACAGACTTGGCATGTCTGACATGGAATGTTAGACTATTCCAGAGTTTTGATGCTGTGAAAGTAAAGGACCTATCACCAAGTGTTGCTTTGGATATGAAGCTAGGGGAACTAAGCAAAAGATCATCATTTGAATTCCTAAGGTTGTATCGTGATGGACACCAAAGAGAAATAAGAGATGACAAGCTATTAGTTTGTTACTTTCAAAGGATATGCATGTGATGGAACAAAGTAATCAAAAAGTTGTACAGTGAAAGGAAAAATGTCTCCTGCCAGGCCCTCTGAAAGTACATCTCAAATGTGACATTCTGCTCAGGATTCTTGATAAACGGGATTGCTGAAAAACCAGAGGCACGACCTTTCAATAATTATTCATTACAATCTTAACATAACATTCTGAAGCTCAGTAATAATTCATGAAGTAGGTTTAAAAAAAGGAAATCGCAAATGTGATGGTGTCAGAATCTCTGACATAATTATCTGATTTAATTAGTATAGATTTATAATGATTTTGTTTCTCTGTCTGGTCTAATTGACCACATTTCCTTTTTTTTTGTAATTTGTTTATTTTTTTCTTATTTTGCCACAAACATGTTACGATACTTAAAGTACTTGGTTTACAATGACAATAAAATTACAGAACAAATGTATTGTAAACAACCACATTTCCAAACACCTCAAAGTTCCTAAAAAATACTGAGCTACATGTACATGTACAAGTCGCATTTTCACCTTTTTCTTGGTGGTTGGAAATGCAGTCAAACACGGTCTTGGGTGTCTCATATTTTACAGAACATCTAGAAATGTCTGCACTCAGGCCACAGTGGCACACAAAAGCAAAGTTTACGATCAATTTGTTTTTGTAGCTGGGTGAAGCATTCAGGAAAAGTATCTCTACCTCAATGGATGGAATGCCAGTCCATGGAAGTTTACCCTAAAAAGATGTCATAACTGTAGTCCCATTTTTAAGGGGCAGAAAGAGATGTGATGTGAAAGTGGTGTTTTATCAAAAGACAAAACACAATAAATCTTGGGTGCACGAGGTACAACTCAGACAATGCATACCCCACATTTCTGAAAATTAGCTTGACAACAAAATTTTAATGAGCTTTAAAATTAAATGTGCAGAAAACTTCGAGATGATAGTTCCAAGCCAAAACGGAACATAATTGTTATTGTTTGATGCTCTTACAAACGATCACTTTCCATAAGGGTCAATACACTTGCAAGGTTCTATTCAAATGGCTTGTGTACACCTCGTATTCCCTAAAGGAAAAGGACCTGGGAGTGAGGGGCCTTGCAAAGGCTATATCCAAATGCTCCAAATTTTAATGTTTTGCTTTGGTTAATGTGTTTATCATACTTTTATCGAAAAAAAGAAGGCCTTATACATTCAATGGTGCAATGAGGGCTGATGATCCTTTAGTATCTTACATCTCTGTTAACTGAACATCTGTAAAGGCTCAAATAAAATCAAGACATAAAATGCCAAATCAAAGAGCAATTTACCTCTTAGTTGGATTGCAGCCAAACTATCACTCCCAACAATTTAGGACAATAGTCTATACCCTTGTTTGGCTTATTATTACTATTATTATTATTATTATTATTATTATTATTATTATTATTATTATTGTTGCTGTCGTTGTTGTTGTTATTTCACTGTACAAGAACTCGCTATACGCCTACATGTACATGTACGTTAATTAATTACTGTAAAAACCTACATGTATATACAAAGCTCTAGGTTACTATTTGTTCAAAAGATATTTTGGTAGGCAAGCTACTTACTGTATGGCACAGAGGTGCAAGGGAATTTGTGTCAAACACTTATTTTCAGGAGGCTTATTTTCAGGGGCTCGTACGTACCACAATGTACAGAATCTTTCAGCATATGCATACAGTATACACGTACGTTACATGTAGCTGTGAATCAGTCAAGGTTAAAATGACACCAGAATTAAACTGTACACTAAAAGAACAGTCTATATTTTGGTGCAATTTCAGCCTAGCATTGGCATTACATGTACACTATAATGTAGTACACCATAGTTCAATATAGTAGTTTACTTAACCCATTGACTCCCGTGCCGCCCGTAACCGGCAGTGACAAGTGTTGGCCTTTGTTCCACTTCTGCCGTCATCACCTTTGACCAAAATTGGCATCATCTACAGTGTAGCTCAAATATACCCGAACCAAAATATACATGTACATGTATGTGTAATTTGTGTCAGACAAATACGCATATACATACGCATATGCATATACACATGTGCACGTAAACAGTATATGTGCGTATGCCTCATTGGTATGTATGAGCTAACATATTGTTTCTTCTCTTCTTAAAAGGTCCTTGTTGTTTTCAATGGCTTAACAGCTTACCACAGAGCGAGATTTTTTGAATACCCGTATACAGTATATGCGCATATGCCTTCAGACCAGACTTAGCTGAAATGGGCACTTAACAGAACGGACTGAATATTTATTACAGGGGAGAGTATTTTCCCATTGAATAACAAATTTACTGTTTTCTGTCAAATAGATAAACACCGGGGATAGACGCTTCAAAAATTACATTTCCAAGAAGCAAACACACTAAATGAAGGATAACATTTATTTGACATCGCACGCCGAAACGTAGAATTCTTCTTTGATGAAAAAATAAATAAATGTAAGCTGTGCACCATAGAAACTTTTATAAACAATTCTTTTCTCAAGGTTAGAGTATTTTACCATTTGAATGAATGATTTGTGTCAAATAGAACCGGAGACTTGCGACTTGCCGATGTGTGCTGATACACAGAACTTTTCCTTGCAAAAAAGTAACTAAACATAAGCGACGCACCATAAAAACTTTGATAAACAATCCTTTGGCTAAAGAAAGAGTATTTGACTGTTTGAATGAACAATTTGAGCCAAATAAAACCAGAGATATCACTTTTTCGACAAGGATCTTCGGAACACCCCAGACAATAAACATTTTGCGAGCGACTTGCCGATGCATGCCAAAATACAGAACTTTTCCTTGAAGAAAAAATAACTAAATGTGAGCGGCACACCATAGAAACTTTGATTAACACTCCTTTGGTTACAGAAAGAGTATTTTAACATTTGAATGAATGATTTGTGTCAAATAGAACTGGCTCGCGGAATGCTTCAGACAATAAATATTTCACAAATAACTTACCAAAGTGTGACGAGACACAAATCTTTCCTTACAAAGACCTACATGTAAACTAAAGAGTTCAAGTGACTGTTTCAATTTTCTTCCCATTTTTGGTAGCTAAAGATCAAGCAAGTGTTAATAAATGGTAGATTGTCTGTGAATTTGCGAAGTGATTGAAAACCTGAAATATGATAGCTTTCATTGGCATTTTAACAATATGCAAATTTTGCTTGTAATCCTGGTCCTTTTTCATTCCCAGAATGTCCTTTGTTTGACCAACAGTGCTTCATATAGAGAAACTCATGGAAATGCATAACAAAGAGACATATACATACATGTACGTATATACATGCACAGGTGTGCGTATTGACATGCCGGTACTCGTATACGCAAAATATGCTCGTATAATACACATACATGTATGCGAAGTTCGGGTATACCTGAGCTGCACTGTACATGTATACTCAAGTTCTGCAGGAGGGAAAGATCTTTTCAATTATTGGCTTAATGGAGCCTGAGATATGCACGACAATGCTCAGAACTTTGAGTGAAAAAACGTGCAGGACAATGTCCTGTGACTACACATAGGTACACTGTAGCTACTCCATGGTAAAAATTGCCCTTCTCAAGGATGATTTCTCAGAAATGTTTGAACTGGAAGCAAGCCCAGTAGAAGGTCAATCACTACTGCAAAAAGATAAGAATTGGGTAAAAGGAAAAGGCAGAAACAAAATTAAAAATAAAAGAAAAGCCTATAGACGTAGATCTCCAAATTTTGATTTCTATACATGCCTGTGTAGAAGTGGTAAAGTGTGGTGCTTGTGGAAAGAAAGGCATGCTTAAAAAGTATATATTAAGTAATAAATATGTAGTTAATAATTCTAAGCTCGATCATTTTACTATTCATAGAACCTTCTAATAATTTTAACTTATTTTGGGAGTACTGTGTGAATATTTTTACTTTTTATCAATTCTATTATTAATGGACCACAATGTAAACTACTGAATATTTAGTAATTGTGTCATCCAATAAAGTTGTTATCATTAGTTGTTACATGTATGTCGCAAATGCCTTTTTGAGTAGATTGGAGTTAATTTGGCTTGTATCCAGGCTTAAAATCTCCAAAATGTCCAAAAAAATGCATTTTTGGCAAAAGCCCTAAGAGTCAATGAAACCTAGAAACCTTTAGCCAGGCTCTAGTGATTTAAATCCCAGACTACATACACTTACATAAAACCATGTTTTGCCAATGTATAACTTTTTGCAAAGAGTGCAAGTTATGCAGTAGATGACATTGGCTGAGGTACAGGTGAAATGATCAGTGATCTTAATGGATCGCTTGGATGAAACAGGGAGATGAAACAGGGAAACAGGGAGTGACTAGGTGACCGATTCCGAGAACACCTTGGTGACAGAGACTGATGAAAAAAACGCATCTAAACCGCTTAGCTTAGCTTATTTTTGGGAGGGAAATCAGTCAATTGCGAATTGAAAGCTGAGGTATAATAATTATTTTAAGAGCAATGGCTGCAAATCATGTACATTGTAGTAAAAACAATTATTATTATATCTCTAAGTTACAACCCATACATGCTGTGATTAGTCAATTTGGAAGGCCCTTAAACAGTACTACTGTACAGCCCGCTAAAATTTAAGGTGGCTCAAAACAGTAATATCTCAGCGAGACGACTGGGCTCTAGCTTACATTTCAGCGCGAGGAATCACGCGATAACACGCAAGATTTAAAGCTTGCAAAAATCAAAACAAACATGGCAGTGCAAGACCTTTTTTGTAAAACTTTTTTTCTGCCGAATTTTGCGTTCTCAGATACTTTTGCCTTCAAAAACATCTCTCTTTCTGGCAGTTTCAAAGGAAAAACATTATTTTAAACTGCTATACTGGAACTTTAACAGAAATATTGTGATATTGATGTTGCGATCGATCCCTGCCAAGCAAAAAAAAGGGGGAAAAACAGGTCTTCAGGTTTTCCTTGTTCATTTTACCCAGCCAGCCTTACCCTTGGTTACTAAGTCTTATGGTACTATTCGTCTACCGCTCATACTGCTAACGATGACAAAGATAAAGAAAACACTGCTGGGCTCTCACTTGAGCATGGCAAATGGTGCTTTGTGTTAAAGGGTCATCTGAATGCTGTAAAAAAACTAGCGAAAGGTAAAGATAATTTAAAACGACCAATGGCAGAGGAGCACAATGGGGAGAAGGATTATGAGCCAAGTGAGAAAAAAGTGACTCAATCAAAACAGGTATGTTTTTCTTATCAAGGAAAATTGTTGCAAACGTTACAAAGTGGCTCACATTTTTATACACTTATATGGCACTGTTGAATGCTCGAGCAAACAAGTGTTTTTTTTAGCAAACTGAAGATGAAGAACTAGGCACAAGACTGATAAACCTGGATGTGTTGAAAAACGAACTAAAGTCTTGCTTGCACTGCCACGCATGTACGTTAAACTAATAATGACAATTAATTTTAGTGAAGAAAAAAAAAACAAAATACAACAAAATACAACATAGTCACAGCTTTCTTATTTGTTACAGAATACCTAGATAGCATTTCTTTAATATTGTAGAGTCTCACAAAATTAATGCTTCAGCTTTCAACAAACCAGGACGCTAATGTTCACAGCCACGATTGCCTTCATTTTGGAAACAACTGAAAAAAACTTTTCCAACTTAAATTTCCTTGATCTTAATTTGAACACTTTAACATTCTAGGAGCAGGTTTTCTATATCAGGGGTTTTATTAAGGGCCAGGCATTGGGCAAATAACAGGCTGTGAGAACAATAATAATGTCCACCTGGTTTAACCATCTAGAGAAGGGTGATTTTCCACTTGCTGAGTGGAACAAAATAAGTGGAAAATGTTTTTCTCACACACCACTGGGATGGGTTTAGGTCATGTGATATGTAAGGGCGGGCAGTTGTTTTTTGTTGACCGCCATTGCTTGACCTTCCCACCCATCCACCCTAGAGTTTTTTAAGTTGTTCATTTCACTTCTGAACGATTTTTGATTTCGTTTTGATTCTTGCAAGTTCATGGTTTGACCTTCCATGTATACTTGTATATTTTGTGAAGCTGTTATTGTGTGAATAAAGGTCAGGCTTGCGGTGGTCGGCTTGACATGGCTCCCAGGGGTGTGTGAGAAAAGTTTTTCTTATAAAAAAGTTCAGTCCAAAAAGTTTTAACTGCCTGTGAGCTCCAGTTGCACTTCAACTGAAAATATAAATGAAACCCCTGATACTATACCATATTTCCTCTATTTAGATACCATCTTAAGCAAGTCAATAAGCCAACTCTCTCTATATAGTCCCCAACCCCTCAGCTTCCTGGTCAAGTAGACAACATGACATTCAGTCCTTGACTTTTGTTGGTTTAGACAATTTAATAAGCTGCCCTCCCCTCTTGAAATGCCTAAAATTAATAACCTTCCCCCAGCAGCTTAATAGAGTAAACATGGCATTTTCTTTACAACATTATGACATTATGTCTCAAAGTCAGAACCCTTTCAACATCCAAGCTGTCTTACAATGACAAAAAAAGGAAATATTTTTAAGTACTGTTCAGACCACAACTCTGTCAAACAAATTTTCTCCCTTCAATAATAAATTAATTTTACTCACCCATGTCAAAATCTGTGATTTTCAGGAATCCTGTCAATAGTCAACACTGTTGGTGAAGCTGGAAGGAGTGGCTTAAGTAGTACACTCGCTGTTAAGTGCAATTATTGTGGAAATCTCAACAATGTAAATACATCTGGTCAAAATAGAGCTGGAAGCCGAGGGCCCTTAGCCAGTGATGTAAATACAAGAGCAGTTCTTCGATCTCTTCATAAATTATTGGAATTGGACAAACTCAACTAAACAATTTGCTCACTACAACGTACATTAAATGTTCCTCCAGTGAGTAATGTACTTTTCAAAAGACGGGAAATCGGAAATGCAGTGGAAATCGTTGCCAGAAAAAGTTGTAACAAGATTTTGGAAAAGGAAAAGAAAAAATGCAGAAACGGAATCTCAAAATCAGGGAGAAAAGGATGGTCTAGTTGGAATAGCAGTTTCATATGACATGGGGTGGCAGAAGAGGGGAGGAAGGGTCACAACTCCCTCACAGCTCATGGTACGGCAATGGGGCTTGTAACAGGCAAAGTTTCATCATATGCAACCAGGTGCAAGTCCTGCAGGGTTTGTGACTCTAGTAAAAGGTCAGGAAAGGCAGCTAAAAATCATGACTGCAGAAAAAATCATGCAGGTTCTTCTAAGTAAATGGAGAGAGATGTACATGTAGCTTGTGAACTTTGGAGGAGTCAGCTCCTAAAGCAGGTGTTGAATTTTCTACTTAGGTTGGAGACAATGACAGCACAACTCTGGCAGATATACATGTACATGCTAAAGTGCCATATGATGTTCAAAAATGGTCCGACACAGTGTACATAATAAAAGATCTCTAACAAGTCGCTTATACAATCTCAAAGAACGCATCCAAGCATCAAAACTCTATCTATCCAAACTGTTCTGTATTAAGTCAAAAGGTGATCAGCTATTTCAGGGAATGTTTCAGCTATGCTATATCTCAAAATGCAGGAAATCCAGATGCTTTAAAAGCAAGTCTTCACTGCATTGTGCCACATGCATTTGGTGATCATCGCTTGTGTGACATATCCTGGTGTGGCTACAAAAAAAGTCCATTAACATACAAGCACACTGACCTTCCACATGGCAAGGAATTGCTTGGTGAGCCATTGAAGAATACCTTAACAAGTCTCTTTTCTGAATATGCTACTGATATCGTTGTTAATAAGCTCTCCCCTTGTACTAACTCTCAAAGAAATAAATAGTACCATTGCAACAAAAAAACTGAAAACCAAGTACTATGGTGGAAGCAAAAGTACATGTACATGTAGTGACTTTAGAACCGCATGCGGAGTAGCCCAAAGAAATGTTGGCTATGGCTATGTAAGCAGAGTTTTAGAGGCACTTAACATTTAGCCTGTGTATTTTTGCAAGTCAAATGCAGCTGTGATGGACAAAAAGTTGTTCAATGACAGGAAGAGGAAGTCCACAAAAATTTTCAAGTATACATGACTGTATGTACAGGCGGAACCAGTTACACAATCAGAAAACTTCCCAAATCCTTCGGAAAGAAGCTAAAGAACGTAAAACCTACAAAACATCAGTTGGATTGAATTTAGATATGAATGCAACTCAGCCTTCGCCTACAGCCTTTGACATTGAACAATTTACCCAATGAGTTACAAGAGTATGAAAAAATGGACCGCCTTATACACCAAAACCCAACCCAGAAACACTAACTTATGACCCTACTAAATCTTACTCCTTTATTGTTTTTGACACCGAAACTACCTACACTGAAAAACATGCGGAGATCTGTCAACTATCTGCAATCAATGAAACCAACCTAACAATTTTCTCAAGGTACATTTTACCAAACAATAATGTTAGTCCTGGAGCCACATGAGTCAACAAACTTTCCATTAAAAATATCAATGGGAAGAGACAATTATTTAAAGAAAACAAACCAGTACAAACAGGATCCCTTGATGAAGCGCTACAGGAGTTTCTGGCCTTCCTTGTTGATTCACATCAGAAAGACTCCTGTACAATTTTAATAGGCCACAATTCATCCACATTTGACACACCAATTCTTCTTCCGAAAAGTGACACAACCTTTCACTGCAGACTCAAAGATTTAAACATTTACTTTGCTGACAGTCACATTCTTGTCAAAGATTTGCTGAAACAAAAACATCTGGCTCTTCAACTCCCATCAGGACAGCTCTGCAAGTCTAACCAATCCTCTCTGTACTCGCACCTTTTCAACGAAGACCACGAAGCCCACGACGCACCGGAAGATGCTGTAGCACTGCAAAAAATCATCTCTGAATCCCCCCTTCAGTTGAGCAAAGAAAAGACAGTAAATTGTTCAGCAGCGAGTAGTATTTCACAAGCACTTGACAACCTGACATACTCGGATCGGTGCCACAAACTCCTTCCAACATTCAACTCCACTGAAAAAATTGGAATATCACAGTCAATGGCTCAGAACATTGCTGGAACTGGATTATGCTACATGTTTTGCAATCTCAGGGACTTGTACTTAAAGTCGGGCGCCAAGTGTTTGCTGGCTAACCTGAGTATGCCTCACAGTTAGTGTTCCTCAAAGCAGCCTTGTGTTACCCGTACAAAGCGAATTCTTGCCGCCATCTTGAACTACTTCCACGAAACAACACCTCGCGAAGAATGACGTTGTAGATAGGTAAGTTGTAGCTACATTTTAATCGACAACACATTCAAAATGCGCGTGGTTTCGCTGGGATCACAGGCTTTACTGATCAGCAAACCGCTTTCACGTGTGCACAAAGTGCGATCTTGCAAAGTCGAGATTTTAATTTGCGCATAGAATGCGCACGAAAAATTCCTTATTCAAGAAGCTACATCTCAAAAACGGATCCGGTGACAATACTATTTTAATGCAAAAACTTTTTCAACAGCAAGAGCGGAATGCACATGCGAAATTAAACTTAGAAATTTCCATTGTTTTTAATTTAAGCAAAATCTACTCACAGATTTTTTTCTGATTTTCCCTGTTTCTTCTTCTGTGTGTAATAAAAAGATTTTTATCAAAAAAAATATGGGGTCACCGAATTACGAAAATAAGAAAGAACCTGTTCTTACATTAAAAACAGTGTTTGTAGGAAGCAAAATCGCGAATGGCTAAATCAAGGCTCCGTATTGCGTATTGCATGGCTAAGGCACTCTCGATAGACCACTGTAACTATTCGGAGAACTTGTGTCTCAAAATCACGTAGAGTTGTGTGGTAAAATCACGAATATCGGTTAATATTTCAGGTTCTTCACGGATCACGCAAAACCTTCAGGTCACAAATCAGGAAGAACAAGAACCGCAGTATGCGGTTAAAAACCGCGCTTTAAAAAAACGCGGTTACTTACACTGTCTGTGAAACGTGACTCTCCTGCCCTTCAGCAAATATACGAAAAAGAGTATCTGATTACATTCTTTGCATAGCATGAGTTTAGCGTGACTTGTAATTGGAGAATTTTGTTTACGTCAATTTTGTTTACGTCAATATAAATTTACATATGGGTTTTTGACGAGCGCTATGCTTCTTGTCTTTCAATGTCCATTTGTTACAGCTACTGCTGCTTAGCTTGACAAATTTCAATTTTACAACTCCACGAATTGAACCAAAAACCATCTTCATGCCGCGTTAGCCACCATATGTATGAACTCCAAGTTGTCGGACAAAAAATTCGTCTTTCTAGTACCCCGCTAAAACCTGCTGAAAATACCCCACGAAGTGCCTAGGACAAAAACCATACTAAGCAGGGGAGGGTTGGGAGAAACGATTTAATCCGGTTTAATGAATAAATTAATCAGAATCGAGTGAGTGAGTGAGTGAGTGAGTGAGTGAGTGAGTGAGTGAGTGAGTGAGTGAGTGAGTGAGTGAGTGAGTGAGTGAGTGAGTGAGTGAGTGAGTGAGTGAGTGAGTGAGTGAGTGAGTGAGTGAGTGAGTGAGTGAGTGAGTGAGTGAGTGAGTGAGTGAGTGAGTGAGTGAGTGAGTGAGTGAGTGAGTGAGTGAGTGAGTGAGTGAGTGAGTGAGAGATCGAGTGCCATCCGATTGCCCCCTAAGCTCATGGATGTTATGTAACATCCATGAGCAAAAAATGAATTTCTTACTTACATGTATCTCATCTCATCTTACTTACTTATCTCATCTCTCCATCCATACTGTACATTTATATTAAAGATCCTTGATTTTCCCCCCTTTGGATCATAAATGGAAGGGGAAAAACACAGTCCGTAACTTACAGTGCATACATCCAACATGGTTAGTTAAAGGTATGTATTTTCTGGTTACAATTTTTCTGGCAAGGCATAAATAGAAAACTTGAACTTACCAAACCATTCTCTCCACTCAGTTTGTGTCTGTAGCTCTGCAGTATACTTCTCAAAAAACTCCACAACCTTATCACTTTTGGAATTCTGTATTGCATGCACTATATAGAGCCGCAAAAGACACATTTCCAGCTTCTTGACATTTGAATTGTGCTGATAGTCCAGTCTCTTGAAGAAACGATCATTCAAGTAGTCCCAGAAGTCCCTGAGACCTACGATGTCATAGCTTAGGATGTACTGGTACAACTGATCTACAATTTTATCCACCTAAAATTAAAAGGAAAATATAATGATACATGGCAAAGTGGTCCAATCTCTGATAATCCTGATAAGTTCTCTCGGAGAGCTGAATTTTACAATATGCATGTACCAAAAAAAGATCACTCACAAATTATTTTCAGTGAATTGTTTATTACTCAGGCTTCCGTACGAAAGCCCGAGTCGTAAAATGCAAGCCATTGTTCGTCGCCAAAAGGGGGGTCATGGTCCCAGGCGTTCCATGCTTAGAGAGTGGAAACTGGGGATGAGAGTGCAACACCTTGTGTTATCATGTACTTGCTCTTCTTGAACAACATAATTTACAGAATGCTGTGGTTTGTGAAGACATTCTTGGTTCATCTCGCATACAATGTACAAAGATATCGATCGTTTTCGGAACGGGTCGTTCCACAAATTACCTTGCTTGAAAACCTTACAAATAGGCAAAGTTCAGGCTCGTTCTCACGAGATAACAAATGAGCCATGCATAAAAACCCGACCCCTGACTCAAAAACAAACTATGATGCTGAGACAAACACCTCACATGTTAAAAAAATCAAGAATAAATACCAATCAACCAATCAAAATTACAACCAATTGTAATTTTTATGATTAATTGATAATAGGACTTCATGTGGGTAGGTACATTTCGCTGACCCCTAGTCCATGGACTACCCCGATGGACCTGGTCCATGGACTACTTGAATGGACTACCCATGGACTACCCTAAATGGACTACCCTAAATTGACCACCCTGAAATTTGCGGCAAACATAAATTTAACTAAGCTAGAACCCAAACAAAAAGATGCGATCGACAAACACAATTACGGAACACTAAGTCACTTGCGATTTAACAGATTGAATCCCCAACTTGACCTTTGTCACAAAATATTGAAGGGCAGTAAAGTGGAAACGACAACTAACGAGTTGTCCTTTTTCTGCAAACGAAAGAGTTGTAATTTTTACAAAGAAGGATGTTTAATGGTGTGGGCAAACTATATGTCTCCTTGCAACTCTATTATTGGGCTATACTTTAAGGGTACTTGTGACGTCATATCAGTTACCATGGCAATGCACGAGGTCCACAAAAGCGTCCTCTAAATTTCAGTTTTTGTAAATTATCTGAGAAACTAATTCGGTGACCTACCATTTTTATCTCTTTGTTGGAAAGTTCCCTAAATTCTTTAACTTTTCAGACAGTATGGAAAAATTCTATCTAGTAGAATTAAATATATTTCAAGAAAACGCGTTTTATGGCTTACAGAAAATTCCACTAGATAATTTCCCCCGAAACTTTTATATCTGAAGTGCCATCGCGAATGGTGCGTGTATGCAAAAAATCAAGATAGGTCACCGAGCGAACTTTTGAGCTATAAACAAACGTTTTCCACAGATTTTATTTCCGGTTCGCGCGATTTTACGCAGCATTAACTTCCGGTGTGCTGATTTTAATACTGATTCAGCTGACGCGTGCATCTTAGTTATGGCGTGTGTAGATTGCGCGCGCGCGTGCAGCTAAAAACCCTTTCGAGCCTCCTTAAAGCATTGGCAAGCAACCACTGACCAAATACATGTACCTGCAAGTTTCGAAGGCAAATTTGTTCGCTTTCAGAAAGATTGTAAACCCTGGGCACACATTCAATTATGGGATCGTTTGGGGGCACGCACATTTGTTTTCAACTTCTTGCGCCTCCAGACGATCCCATAACTGAGTGCATGCCTACTCTCACCCCAGGTTTCTCCTTTTGAAAGTGGGCTATTGCTTTTCGCTGATTTTCAGTGAACGCTCGCGGCTCATGCTAGCTCTTGATTGGAAGAAACGCTAGAACTTGATGTCCCGACTGTATAATTGTCGGGACTTATAGTTCCCAGAACAATGTACTGACCAGTGATCACAACAGTCGCACAAACTCGAATCCCCCTACAGAAAAAAAAAATTGCATTGGTCGCATTAGATTTCTATTACACGCCTCTCTTTCGAGGCGGCACGGCAGTGAAAGTCCTAGGGCCTGAGGCAATTATTGGCGTATGGGTGGACGGTATGCTACCAGCGGCGTAGGATTGTGGACTACTCGGCCTACAGTTTCAAAGCCCTCGGCGAATCTTCGGCGTGGGGTCTATGCGGAATGCACCCTGGTCAACTTATCAACTTCGTTTTAGATGATCGATTTTGATCGTGCTACAATAAGCTTGAGCAACGCATTTGTGGGAAAACTGAAAACGTCAACTTGTTGATTATGCTAAAGGTAGATTTTGGCCATCCATGGACCACGTTCATAGAGGTAGTCCGCGGATTGAGTGGAATGCATCAACCCCTCTCAACTTTCATTTTTGCACAGAACTAGACGTTTTCACATCCATTCTATTAAATAGTGGCAACGTAAACCACAATAAAGCAACTTACCCTAAAGCTTTTGTCCTTATCTGCTTTTAAATCTGATTCAAAACTCTTCAAGGTGTTCGAAAACCCGCGAAATACAAGATATTCTTTGATAACGTCGTCCAACATCGGTATAGCAGCGGCCATCTTTCTTGTGCCTCGATTTGACGCGGCTAGTTTCTCGGGCCGACCCCTGAGAGTGCCTCATGTTTCACTCTCGTTTTATTATCTTTTATTATTATTTTCCTTTTGTTCTCCTTCTTCTGTCTTCCTCCGTTTATCTTAAACGTGCTGGTCAGTTCACTTACCGGAAAATCGCATTGTAAACGGAATACAAAATAATGCGTATCGTCTTCGTACTTAGGAAGGGACGGGGGTGTGGGATTGTACCCATTCTTCTTGCTACACTCGTCCCAGCGGGAGACTTCACGAAGCTGACGATCGGATAGTCTTTGCTCTGCTTCTTGCTTTTGAAGAAAACAACTTGACTTTGACAACTGAACAATGGAAGCTCATTCAGTTACTCCTGATGTTGTAGATGTTCTTCCCGAACAATTAATCAAGGTTAGTTCACCGTCAATACGTTACTCGAAACAGCTGATCCAGTGCTGGAAAAGCCTAAATCCCGTCCTCTCCATCTTCTGTTGCTCAATCTAAACAAGGGGTAACGTTTGCCTCCTGGTGTACATTTCTTTGTAAAAATTGTCAAGTTTAGGGACTCAAATTTTCATGCGTTTGCAAAAGATTTTTATGAAACTTTGCATATTGTATTCGGCATGATCAATGGAATGGTGAGTCTGGTGAGGCTTAAATGAAAACTTTGGAAAAACTTGACATCAGTAATAGGTCCATTATTTCTTTGGATTGTCTCTGGTGTCCAATTTTGCGCAGTTGCTAAAAATTTACATTAGCAGATTACAGTCACAGTGGGGTGTGGTGGGGGGGGGGGGGGACTCCCATACAAAAGAATGGGGGCGCTGGTCGGAAATGTGAAAAGATCCTGTTTTGAGGACATGGCTTGAAATTTTTTCCACCACTAAGAGGTGTCGATTCTAAAACAACACATTATTTGACACTCTAAAAGGTACAACGAAAGCTTCCACTGTGGACTTTTTTAGGGTGAACACCCTCAGAGGTACCAAACCCACTTTTGTACACCTCAAAAAGTACCATGAGCGACTCTGTCCTTTTTATATTGGAGCCCAATCTAGGGGGTGGGGGACAGGCTTGATCAGTAGCTGTTCTGGGGTGTGTTACCCATGAAAATTGAATTAAAATCAGAATGTTACTGCAGTGAGGCTTGGATATAAAATTGTTAAACACAGATAAAAGCATGAGATATAGAAGGATCAGTGGAGTGTTTTTACATAACATATTTCACGCTTTTGCAGGTGAAATATGGAGACCTGGAAGTGGACATGGGAAATTCACTGACTCCGACTCAGGTAAAGATATCAATAATGTGTCTAAAAATAGTGTAGACATTTAACAATTATCCTGCGAAATCGCGTGGAATATCATCTGATACTTAGCCGACGAGACTGTACCGAGTCGGCTAAAATCAGACCATATTCCGTGAGATTGAGCAGGATAATTGTTTTATTATTCAACAAATTCATAACAAAACAGCCTAAATCCTTGTAAATCTCTCTGTCGACATTTTCTCACTTCACTTTTTCTTCCCACGTACGAAGCTATGTATACCGCAGGATATCTGTTACCTACGGATGACAGATATAGAGAGCATCATGACCATATTTGGATAGTGTTACAATTTGTTGTATAATATATAAACTGAAATGTATGTTAGCTTTACTCAGAGCCTGAACACCGGCAATCTTATCTAATAATCTGACAGTTGATTACAGTATATTAAACCCCTGGATTTTGGGATAAAAACTACATATGAGGGTGGGAGGTGGGATCACCCACCATGGTGGACACTAAGAGAAATAAGGAAAATTATGTTGTTAACTATACAACTAAATTCGGCATAAAAAAGCTGATTTTCAGAACCAAGTAAAGACAAACTGTAAGGTAGCAAAACCAGATTCAAGTTCAAATCCTTTATTTACCTAACTTAAACTACAGACTGGAAAGCATTACCACCAGTAGCATTATATTACGTTTAAGGTAGAATTCAACTCAATGGATGTTCGTTTTGCCTACGCTGCTGTAAATTGTACTAAGTTTCAGTTGACCTCATTTTATTTTTTAAATGATCTTTTCTTTAGGTCAAGAAACCACCAACAGCAATCTCATGGCCTGTTGAAGATGGCGCATTTTACACTCTTCTAATGACAGGCAAGTTTCATTCAAATCTGATCAAATCTTTTGCCGTGGTCAACATTTAATTTCTCAAATTACCAATTAAAATCAGGCATGGCAGCCACATTCCCAGATACCGGTGATTACAGAACTGTTAGAGTTAGTATTTTCCTTCAGAAGAAAAATAGGCCGGCACAATTCCCCCACTTCAATATGCGAGAGACCAATAATTGAACACAGGAGGGCGATCACCACATCATAACAACTATCGCAAGGGATGTGGATGACATTGACAATACTATGCTGCGTCATGAGAACAAATTAAGTCCTTCACTATCAAATGCAAAAAAAACTTTAAGGATGAAGATGACTGACACTTCTGTCCCCACTTCCACCCCCGGCTTATACCCCAGAGACAGCAGCCTAAGAGTTAGTGGAAGTGCACTGACTGGAATCTACATGTACAGCAGGACGTCTGGCTTCAAGCTCTGGTCATGGTCACAGTGGCGGTACTCACACATTCATTCTCTATTCTCCCAGTTGTTCAAAACATGCCATTGAACTAAATGCTCAGGATAATCCTGAAATGGATTGGAAGTCTATCCTGGGGGGAGAGCAAGTACCACTGGTTGCCTCATGCTACTGTAACAAGCATGATGTGCCCATTCCTTTTGACTCCCAGCTACCCCTCCCACAATCAAATAATAGTCTTGTTTTGTGTTATTACAGATCCTGATGCACCCAGTCGTCACGAACCCAAGTTCCGAGAATGGCATCACTGGCTTGTTGTAAACATCCCAGGTTGTGACGTCAGTAAAGGAGAAGTGAAGTTGGAGTATGTTGGATCCGGACCTCCCAAAGGGACAAAGCTCCATCGCTACATATTCCTTGCATACAAACAACCTGGCAAGATAAGCTACACTGATCAAGTGGTGTGTAGCAGGTAAGCATTCATCACCTTTTTGGTCCCATCATACCCCAAATCTTTTTCCTCCCCCCCCCCCCCCCCCCAAGCCTGGTTCGCTATGTTGAAATGTGTACCAAGATAGCACACAGACTCTTTGCACGAGAATTTGCAGCAAAATGAATCAAACCAAATTTACTTTCCACATTTTTGACTGGTAAGATATCTCACTACCGTCTTGGTTTGGGTTGAATTTTCTTAGACCTGCATGCCTGAAAGAGACTAGTTACAAGCTTCACAGGGCAGTGCTCCTTTTAGCTTTTCAAAGGAAAACAATGTCATTTCATTTTCCAAATGATTGATTTTTTTTTTCTCTTTTGTTAATTGTTATTTGTTAACATAAGGACTGCAAGTTCCAACAACTCAATTGTTTCTTTCCCAGGCCTGGTTTTGAGCGTGCGTCGCGAAAGGCACGTGATTTGTCCGCCAAGTACAATCTTGGTAATCCAGTGGCGGGAAATCTTTTCCAGGCTGAACACGAGGGGTAGTAGGAGGGGTGATGCATTGGACATACAAGAACTGGTCAAACTAGTCCCAAGCTTGATATGTACGGGACCGCACATGAATAAAGTTCGTTTGCAACTTAGAGTAGGTCTATCTCGTAGAAATCAAGACTTGGTCAAGTTTTCTCCTGTGCACTTTGTTTAAGATAGAATGTGTGGGGGGTTAACGCTTTCCAAGGTTGTTAGTGCGATTTCAAGAAAACGGCGTTACTTTTACATGGATATGGTTATCTTCTGATAGTCCTGATATTGTAGGATATATCAAACTTTACTTACTTATTGGACTCGAAGTACGTTGTACCAAGCTGATGTAAATGATAACTTAACCTTGTTTTGGCCAATAAAAACCGTTGAACTGTAGTTTCATTGCATTCAGTGAAGAAGTTTAATATTAAGTACAAGACTTACAACCACTTGATAGATCACTGTACAATGGATAGCGTAGCTTGATTTATCCGGTGGATAGCGTTATAACCACGTAGCCTTTGTGCACCCGAGGTGGACAGTTGGTCAACTGTGGTGTTCATTTTGAATACCGTAAAATGGAAAATACCGGCCCAGTGAGGTAGAAAATGCGTACTTACACCCAGAATATACTGTTTCTTCTTTGTATACATAGAGATGGCTCTATAACTTTGGGGAAGTTTTGAACCGGAAGTGTAAGGTACCTCAGTACTTGTTTTTGTTAATGTTTTTGAAACATTCGATGCTTTTTGAACGATGAAGCCCATTTGCCTCTTTAGCAACGTTTTAAATGTCCTGATTCAGGCTCCTTGCCTCGTGGTAGTCAATCTGTTCCTGCTTGCACTCACATATACTAAACATACAGCTGACCTCCATTCCCCTAAGTCTTTCTTACCAAGAGCTAACACTCACAAGGCCGAGGTCAGCTGCTTCAGAGAACGGAAACGACACGCGCGGTATATGCGCTTTATATTTAACTTACTTATCTTGGACTGGGCTGCGCCCCCCAAATGAGACTAGATCAACTCGAGTTTTAACAGAATTGAGATTAGTTCTTTATAGCTAGTTGTGCTTTCGTTTTGGGGCAGGTTAATAATCCTAAGCTCTCAAAGCAGTTATTTAAAACCCTTTTTACATTAAACCTGAGCTGACACGTTTAACCGGTGTGATGAAGTGAGATTAAAAATTAAACTACTTCCCGTCAGCCCTGCATCCAGTCCCTGATTCTTAGGGTCCTTCTACTTTCCAGAGAGAGCGAGAGATAGACGAAGTGGACCGTGGGAACGATCGCATTTATTCTGATTAGAGAAGCGTTGGAAACATTTCACTCGCTTCTAATGGACTGATTTACCCAAGACTCTTCCCCAGCCAGTGTCGTGCTCACTGGGAAAAGTACCTGTTTCTCGGAGTCCTTGACTCGCCAAGTCAAGGCCTTGAACAAAGGCCAGTGAAGCTGAGTTAATAGTACTTGGAGAGACTTGAAATTTGTTACGTTTCTTTGTTGATATATAATTCGATTTATCAAATCGTAGCTATGGTATTTCCGTATGAAATTAAAAGGACTTTCTAAGCGCATAGTAGCGCAGACTTTTCAGAAGTGTCCTTGAAAAAAAATGGATTTGGTGAGAAATATCTTATCTCCTTTCGAATGGGGCAATGTTTTTAATGAGATCTCGATGGCCAGCGGAACCAGCTGTCGTTCAAGCGGGAATCTCGTGTAGAAAACCATGCAAAACCTTAAAGTTTGTTACACACAGGGCTTTCTATACGAGAGATGTTAAGTATCATTGAGTAAGACCTGAGACTAATACTGGAGGCTCTGCATCAGGCATACAACACGAACATACCAAACTTGCATTGTTCAAATTTCCGTAAGGTATTTGTGTTGAATCTGAGGTCGGGAAATCCTGGCCTTTTAAACCCGTGCAGTTAGCGGAAAATACGATTACCGAATTCACTTGCGGGTTATCCACGCGGAGAAGCACGAATTCTTGACGCATAGCAAGCAGTACAAAACAGAACAAAAAGACAACATTGCAGTGCAGTCACAGATTATGAGGTGCAAGACTTTGCATACTTCGATGCAAATCGCTGTAAATTTTTCGTTTTGAAGATCTCCGTGACTTTCATAGGCCTGCAATTCTAACTGCTCACTTATTTTGACCTACTTGTTTCATATTTCCGACAACCAAGTTATCTACAAGCAAGAAGGTCACGTCAAAACATGTCAGCTGTATGCACAGAGCTTGATCCGCGCCCTCGCCCCGCCCCGTTTCTGCCTTATTGGAACTTTTAGGGGCGTTCGGAACTTCCGCTGTTTTTCGAGCAAATAGTGGTTTGTCGGGTCATTTCCGCGGTAGACTGGGAGGCACCCTGTTAGAGCTCAGTGACCGTTGAGAGTCATAACGAGCGTAAAATACGTACAGCAGATTATGCTCGTGCTGGCAAGACATTGCAAGAGAGGGTGACAACTAGACCGCGAACAGTATCTTTCTTTTCCTAGACTGCAGCGCGAATAGCCTAGACGAAGGCGAAGCAAAAGAAGAACGGTCGGCGAAAAGCGCATTACCTTCTCGTATATTTCCCTCATTTGCATCATTTTAACTTTTCCACTTGCGCGGAGGATTTTCAGAAACGAAGACCGTCTTTATCGTACTCATAAGGCTCAGGCTCCGTACATACTATGCAAAAGGAACTTTGAAAAGGGAGGCTTCACTCTGGCAAATGCATCAAATGTTTTCCATTCACACTACGCCAGAGGTCATTTTGGATTTGTGTTTGAAGAAAACTCGGTTCAGTCGGTTAGGGACATCACATGATTATATCGTGACGCCATCGTTTTCGAAAAGCTCCCTTTTAAAAATGTTTTCCCTCCACACGAAAACGAAAAGCCGGCGTCTTCAAATTCCCCCCGGTTTGAAGATCGTTTTCTAAAAACTCCGTTTTCGTGACGGATTAGAGTGGACGGTAGGCCTAACTGTAGAAATAAAGCTGCGTTTTCAAATTTTTCCGGTGTAGTTTGGACGCTGTCTCAGTCCGGACATCGCAGGTTGTACGGACACCTTTTTCTTTTGACAGACAAAGGTGAATGGCAAACTCCGGACACTTTCCGTCAGAAGAAATTATACAAGCTCCGTCGATGTGACTGTATATTTTCTACCCATGGTCAGGTAAGAAGCACTGTTTCTGTTTCTAACTGAAAGCAATTTCCCCGAAATGAATAAAATGATCAGTTCACTTTTATTCCAAGCACATGCCTGCCTTGTTTTTGTATTGGGGGTAATTGGACTCTGATCAAAGTTAAGTCAGGTTTAGAAATGTTTCAGTCAGATCGTAAACATCGAAAATTACTGCCGGTCCCTGCAGCGCGGATTAATATCGGATGATGTGATCGTAACTTGTATTTACTGAGATTACAACCAGTTGAGCCAAAAGACAAAAAAGCCTGTTGCAAAACTAGTTATGCATGTCTTTCGTCCAGAATTTTGTGGACAGGTTCGACTTATCTGTTTAAAACCCACTTAACGCTTTATCTCAGTTGCCTGCAATGCAAGTTAACAAGGTCATAACCCGAAAGAGCTGAGGCCGGCACAGAACTGTTTTCAAGTAATTGTGATGCACATATTCTTTGAACGACATGTCTGCAGCTTTTTTTTCAGTATGTTCAAAGACCCGAATGCAAATCGGAAAAAAAACTGTAGCGACGGAAATTTTTAAAGCACCCAGAAGTTTCCGTGACTTTGCGGCAGCGCATCTCTAGCCACTAATTGTTTTTTTTATTCCAAAAGTAGTCTGAGAACGTTTCCAAATTTAATTTCCGTTTGTTGTCACTTTTGCTAACCATGTCAACCATTTTACCACAGCGAATATCCAAACTTGTCCCAGGTCAGTCCACACGGAGTTATACGCCAGAATGAAAACAGCCACAACGCCACGAGAACTTCAACTCGATTTACAAGGAAACCGGCGCTATAATATAATGCTGGGCAACAAGTTCGTCGTCCAAGCAGCAATAGGCCGCTATAACCGCGAATAGAAGCTGAAAATTTTACGAAAACTTTACGCCCGCAGTCACATGTCAAGCAAGCGCACATGGCAAATTCGAGTCCATTGCGCGTAGATTAGCGTCCGTGTATGCTTTGCGCAGTGATACGCGTCTTTGAGTTATGTCTGCGTTTTCGCCGCGTTTGTAAACCAAGTTTTGTTTGGTGTTTCCAATTCTTTACCTGTCCACATATATTATGATGACATTCCGGCTAAACTTGCTAAAACATACTTTTAAAACATGTCGGATCGCTAGCTATTTTTGCTATTCAGAACAATTTATGTCACCAAATGAGTAATCACGGATAATCCTGACAGTGGCTTGAGCCGGAAGAAAGACCATGAAAAGAAATTAATCCTCCTATATTCTACTTTATTACTCACTGTAGGCTATTTTATTTCTTTGAGCATTCAATGATGAAATCGGTTTCGGTTATCAAATGAATAAATGGGATTTCTAAGTGTTAAAGACCACCTCGTGCAAGCACGTACTGACTTTACTTATTGTCCCCCGGAGACTGTTTTGGATTCGTTAATGTTCACTCTTATCTTTCTTTTTTCACTTGGAATACCTGGTAGCGTGAGCTAGTCAAATAATGTTTACCAGGGTTTCTGTGTGATATACGAATGCCGTCAGAAATTTGCAATAAAAGGAACTGCTAGTGACACAGTGAGACACAGAGGGGTCGCTGCCCGGGATGAAGAACTCGCATATAAAAGGACAGTGCGCCTGTCGTACCTTCTAGAGGTTGAAAGAGCGCTTTTGGTTTTTCTTAGGATGTTCAGCCTGGAAAGATCCACAGCGGGAGCTTTTGCAGTACATTTTAGGATGCTGAGCTGAAAAAGTATGACAGGAGATAATGTGATGTTTTAGAATTGATACCTCTCAGGGGTGAAAAACACTTCCACGCCCACATTTTGATATATACCTCTTATGGATCATTTCTTTTCAACATTTCCGACGAGCATCCCCCGCCCTTTTATATGGGAGACGAGTCCCTCCCGGGGGGTCGCTGTTAACAAAGGATCACTTGGATGATGTTGAAAATGTGCTGGCTAGGTGCCGGCTAAGGTCAATCACCCTCTTAATTTTCCTCAGACCTTTCGAGCGAGGGGGAATTTTAATTACTAATAATATCTCTTGCTAAACAGAAAAATGATGAATATAGACTGTTCGAAGTGTACAATCGTTTCCTCAAAACATACACTACTGTAAAGTGGGCACCGGCCACAAAACAGACTTGGCTGTCTCGATGGCCACTCGTTTCTCTGTAATTAACTGGACACCGTATCTAAAGCGACAGTGAGAGCCGCTCCGAGGGCGTCCGCATTGAGTTCGCTGTACGTGTGCACTGTTTTTTTATCGCGGGCTTTTTGCAAGAATAACTGACGTCCCGTTGCTATATTGCTTGCAGTAATTTAACTGATCCGTCCTTAAGTTCTTCCTTAAGTATTCTTTGCAGTGATGAATACTGCTTGGTCAAGAATGGTCTGGCTCTGTTCAAGAAAAACTCATCTTTCGATCTGATTTTCTTGCCGGTTACTTGTCAGTAAACTTTGTTAGTTAGCCCATGACGCTTTTAGGAATACAAAGGCAACATTACTGAGAAGAAATGCTGAAATGTCTGGGACAATGGCAAACAGAAGACGCACTCAGTATCAAAAACTACCCACTTTTTTACTTTGTGGAATTTTTCCCGGATATTGTACATTGTAATGTGTTGTTAACTCGGGACTCCGAGTCTAATGGAAATGCTCCTAACACCAGTGGTTTTGGGAACAAGGAAGTCCGTTTATTCCCGTAAACGCCTTCGGTGCGCCGGGAAACCCGTGGGGACGGTCTAGGTTCGCCCCCGCGGTTATCCTGCGTCCGGCCCTGCCCAAAGTGCCGCATCCACGACTTTAGAAGGGTCATTGTAAAACTGAAAAACATTCATTCTATTAGGGGTTTTATTCAAGTCATATAAACTGGCATAAAGTCCTCAAGAAAAGTGAAAGTCCAGTGTGGAAACTCGTTGAGTGAATGTCTGGTGTGCGTTGATGCATTTATACTGGTGTAGTTGAACATGATATGTGAATCAAGATATGTGAAGATTAAAACATTTAAGTCTTTAAAAAACAATCAGTTTTCCTCGTAAGTCGATTTTAATACTTAAAGGGATTTATGAACAAACAATTAAGCTGCAAAAATTCCTTCTTTCCTTTTGTTTGTTTCCAATTGTCTTTATACATAAACAGTTTACACATACAGAAGAACGAAATTGAAAGTAACAGCCGAAAGAGATATCCACATGATAAATTACGATCCTTAGACTCTTCTTTTTCTTGCGTTTTGTAATTGGGAGAAAAAAAAGGGCGTAAATGTTAACTGCAGTGTTATGAATTGAAATTGTCCATTGTAATTATTATCTATATATTTTTAGTTCTGAGAAATTGGTAGAACGTGCATATGAAACACTCTTTGGAAACTGACGACAGCTTATGACATTTTGGAATAAGCGGACATCCCACAAACGTGACAAGGCTTACGGCATGTTTTAATACGGGGCCACAATTACGGTGATCTGTGTAAATTAAACCTACAAAGTTGCCGAGTCTATATATCTAAGTGTTTCGATTGTAATACACCCAAAACAAACTGGACATTTTTTTAACGTTGCTACTCGGTAGACTCAATCTCTGGGAGGTCCGATCTACACTTCCCTGGCACAGATGGTTTTACAATTGCCTTGTCATGGCATGTGTGTTATTTACACTCGCTAGCGGCGTATTGCGTGTGATCTGTAACCGGAAGTATTCGACCCCTCTTTGTTTTCCAATCTTGGCACAGCCTGCACTGAGAGCTCCCCGAATCATTTCCGGTTTTACAGATATTCGAATTGTGTTGAAATGGAGCTTCATTCAAGCCGGAGCGGGCGTGATTTCTAATACTTGAGCACAGACGAAAGTGAAAATTGCGTAAATATGCTAATTGTATTAGTTTGATGAGAGACAGCTCCTTGATTAAGCCAAGAAATGGCAACTGCTTTATAGTTCTGTCTATGGTCTTCCTGTTTTTATCCACAAACTCGTGGGGATATAATCTCTTGTCTTGAACAAATTAAGCAGATAAACATAAATGCGCTTCTGCGAGAACTCTTACACGAATCCGGAGTTTTATAAGGACGTGTTATTTCTTTTTATTCGATCCCGCCTCCTGGGTTGTGTTTATCATTCACTGTTGTGTGAAGTTTTACTCTTTTATTGTTTTCTTTTGAGATATATTTGATAGGTGTCGATAAATATTTATACAAAGCAGAAGTAGGAATTTGCTCAAGAAACACGAATAAACCCACTACAAAGCTGGATCATCTCGAGCTATGTGATCCTTTAGGAAATATTCCTCCGTACAGAGCTAATTTTGCGACTTAACACCGAGATAAATGCGTCCTTTCAGGGCGATTCTACGAGGTGGCCCTTGAAATAGTCTCAAGCCCCCCTATCACGCCCCGCCATGAAAGCTTTAATTTATCATCTCCATTTACAATTCGACCAACAACGAGGCGTGTGATTGGTCGTTCGTCACCCCACCTAACTCCATGTCAATCCCATCTTGTCAAGCGAGGCACATTTCATGTGTTTTGTTGGAGTACGCAGTTCAAATCATGCAAGCAACACAAAATAACCTGGGATTGTTTCGCGTTTTCAAGCCAACGATTCTCTTTCACGCACCTCCGCTACCTTCTCTGCAACAAATCTTTCGCCCGCCCGAGCTGGCAAATTCAACGGCACTCTGGAAGCAGGCTGTGGGACCACTTGGCTTGGCTACTACTTTTACTACAACGCCTCCACCCCCTGTTAACGTACAAGTTTCACCGATGAGCTTTTGCGCTGATTCTCAGACGATCGTTCCTTCCATTTGCGCCGTGTCACAAAACTCTGACCAGCCAGTCAAGACGAATTTTAAACCCGCGCCGGTTTTACGTGCGCTCGAGGAATCGGGTGAAAATTCGAACGTGTGCGGCGTCCCAAATTTGAATGGCAAAGGAAGAAAGAAGAAATACCCTTGTCCGTTGTGCGATATACGATGCAGCAACAACGGACAGCTTCAAGGTCATCTTCGAATTCATACAGGCGAAAAACCATTTCAATGTACTTTCGATGGCTGCGAGAGGCGTTTCGCACGCAACGAGGAATTAACGCGCCATAAACGCATTCATACAGGCGTGCGACCTCACAAGTGCGAGATATGCAACAAGGCGTTTGGAAGAAAGGATCATTTGAGCAAACATCAAAAGACACATCTTCAAAATTCCGAGAAAAAAGTATTTACTTGCGTTGTTCTAGGATGCGGCCAGAAGTACAGTCGTTCCGATGCTCTGACTCGGCACCAATGGACTGCTCATTCCTTGACAAAGGCGAGTTCCAGGGCGATGAAGCGCCTGCCTTGTGATCCACACGTCTTAAGAGTCATAAATCCATGTTCTGTCCCGGCCACTGGTACATGGTTGAGTCACTAACACGCTAGCTAACTTATCGTGCAGCTGATGGTTTGTTTATTGTGAAACACGAGTGACAGAGACGTGAGGTCGCTCGTCCACTGATCTCCACTGTAAGCGGAAAATTACAGAAGGAAATCAGAGAAACGGCCCTTGAATTTCGAAGGATATTCGTGAACGGAATTGTTTTATTTTGAAAGCTAAAGTGCATTAAGTTGCTATCATCGCCTGCTTGCATTTACTACATGCTTTCATGGTGGTATTACGACTCGGGTGCGCGACCTTATCTTTGAAATTCAATATCGTTCGGACAAGTCACAATTCGCCACTAATGCTATGGGACTTCTCTTGTAAAGAAGCCGGCTCCGAAAGGACGCGTGTAAGAGGCGGTAGAGCTGATTCACGAAAGATCGAAAAATATACATTAATAACCAAATAACTATCCCAGGTGTATTTATTTAGTTCAAAGAGTTCTTCCTCACTCCATCTGTTTATTTGCCATAATTGAAGTAGCCTTCGTAATTATTTCAGTCAAATTCGCAAATCAACACTGCTCAAAGGCAATTTAGAATTCTATTAAGAACAGTGTTAGCTAACGCATTCATTAGTAAATAACAATAGAGTTGTTATCTTTGCCAATCTATTGTACCACTTAACGCCATTTTCCTTGGCAATTTGATAATTCGTCGTTCAATTTGCAATGGAAGGAAAACAACCGCCTCAAACAAACTGACGCCTGCCGTGAAGAGACAATGCATCTTCCGTGGGAAAAAAAATTATAGACAATAGATCCATTTCATAAGGACGAACATGTAACAGATTCAGAGATTGTTCAATAGCTCTCATTAAAAAATGTGTAACACTAACTGAAGTAGTTATTCACATATTTTTCCGTTAGGGAAAAGGTGATAGTTTTAGGAGAATGCTAAAACGAATGTTGACATCACATGGCTGTACGGACCATCAAGTCTGAGGCATTATACTCACGCCCACTGCGAATTAATAAACTGCTCAAGTATCAATGACATTCCCGCTTAGGCGCGCCGGCTGTGGTGTATTACAACAGAGTGAGAAATACACAAAAAGTTCTAGTATTTCCGCAAAGCAAGCTAGTATTGGTATTAAATAGTTGAACTTCGTTTCGCGCGTCTGTTAGAAAAGGCTATCGTCGAGTGAAATCAAAGTGAGTGTTTTCTTCCTGCATTGTCTATAAACCGCCGCGTGATAATATTCAGAACTTGTTCCCTAATATTTCGCGAAATTTGCGATTTTAGAGATTTTGGTGGGGCGTGAATCTGAAGTACGTGCGTCGACATTTGAATTTATTTTAGTGGTCAATCCAATTTTTGCAAACATGTTTACAGTGGACTACAGACGTTTGCGGCGTCCTTTGTCATGGCAGATTGAAGCCCTGAAACATCTCCCTCTAGAAGTCTAAAGGTAACCAACTATTTCAAACGATTGATGATTAGGCCTTTCCTTCTCTGTGTCCCATTTTTTAAGAGTCTGTGGTTCTTCAATTTTAATTTGCAGTTCAGAGCAGTCATTTAGTCATGGTTAGTTCAAGTGAGTCAATCATGTGGGCGCGCGAATCGAGACTGTGCGACTATGGTTTCCACTCAGCACTTCACCGCCTTTAATTTGAACTACATATGGAAATCATTTGAACATCTTCATTTTCCCATTCAGGCCCGCCGTTGTCGCCCACGCGACATTTTGGCGTGTAGGCAGTGTGTTCTTGTAAGCTTAGATTTCTATTGTCTATTGTCAACCTCCATAATTATAACGCTTGCATTTACGACAAAGTAGAAAAGAGGACCTGTTGATACAGGTTACCATGGAAACATAGTCTAGAAGAAAAACAGTTGTCTGTTCGTGGGCTAACTAACTTTGATATCCTTGTACAGGCACGTAGCTGTTCTGCTACCTTCTACCGCCTTTTTCTATCAAGTAGACCAAACTGATTATCAGCACCATCAGGTGATTAAAGGCTATATATTGACTCAGCGTTCTGGACTGAATAACTCCCTGAGGCTCCCTTTCCCGACAATCGCGTTTCACACATTACCAAGGCCAACACATTCTCAATCGCTATTTGATCTATGTTTGAGAAGAAATTGCATACAGTCACACCTCTGGCCCTCTGTTAAAAAGATCTGACTTCCTGAAAACGGACACCAAGCAGACAAAAAGTGGTCACTGTCTGGTCCCAATATATAGAGTTTCCTTTCATGGAAGTTTTTACTGTTCTAGAGGATATGGCCTTGGCGCGGAGCGTTCTTTTCAAACTCCTTTCCCCTCACTCTTTGCAGCACCCTTTCCACGTTCAGAAGCTATGCACCACTGGTTTTCAGGGGATTCAACTCAATTGCCGAGAAGAGCTGCTTTTAGTGTTATCTTTCGCCCACGGTCTTTGAATATAAAGTGGACCAAAACATCATCAGGTGTTAAATGGTCATATTAACTTACAGCCCCACAGGCAGACCTCAAAGTTATTACTAACGGGACTTGTTACTAAGAGGACACATATTGAGCCCAGGGTCATTGAACATAGCAACAATATAATTGATAATAATTAATACGTAATTAACATGATGGAATGGCTTATGCCCGCAATTTTCAATCGACCAAGGGTCAAAACAGAACTCTTTAGGATGAAGTTTCTTACAGAAGAGGAGTAATTAAGTGTAATGAGATGAAAAGGTCGAACTGCAGTGTCCCAGCTTTGTTGTAGAGTTTATTTGGTCATCCTATCTCAATATCGAGTTCTTTTAATTATCAAATTCTTGGTTTTCACGTGACGTCAGAAAAAACTAAAATTAAACTAAAATTAAAAATTTTAAGTTTTTACCTTTATGGGGTAAAAGGCATTTTTAAACGAATATATGCTGGCCTGTCTTCAGCTCGGTAGACTGCTTTGTTTTGAAAATAGAACACGGTTTTTTCACAATGCGTGACATCGGCATTGTTTCTGGGTAACATGTTACGTGCACCAAAATATCGATTCGCCTTACGTTTTCGAGTTCTGAGTTCCAATATGTTGAGAGAAGTGCCTATGCGAATGTTTTCTAGTTTAACAGAGAGAATAAACGTTGTGGGAGAGCCAAAGTAGAATCCAGATGTTTACACTGGTTTCCGGCCGCCATGTTGGAGTCCCTCAGACGGGCTCCAACATGGCGTCTCCATACTAAACCCTGTAATTTTCAGTGATACCTTTTGCCGAATAACTCGAGTTTGGAATATCGCACATCCCCGAAACTTTGACACGTTGTTTATTTATTGCCCTTCTACGATATTTCAACTTCTTGACTCAATTTATTGAATGGTAAACGATTTTATTTTTCACTTGCGTGATAATTTAGCTTACTTGCGTGACGTGAAAACCACCAATTGCCGGTTTTCAAATGACGTCACTAAAATTCAAACTACAAAACTATTGATCCTATTGATATTTTACTTTAATGAGGTATAAGAGCAGCTGAAAACTAATATTTAGACGATTTTTTATCCCGAATGGGTTCTTGGTTTTGCGATAGGTTATGCTTGAATTTCTAAGCTTTTGCGTGACGCTGCATTTACATGACGGCCGGGTTGTTTAAAAAGTGACTTATTTCGGGACTTATTTCGGGAAATTTGGCTATCTGAATGGGTTCTTGTATTAGGAAAAGTATTATTTTAATGTTTTTGAGTTCCTCGAGAGATAAATTTACGCTTTTGTAATAAAACTCGGTGACAGATGTTTCTGTGGGTTTCCGGCCGCCATGTTGGTGCCCATCTAGATGGGCACCAACATGGCGTCCCATACAAATCTCTATAAATTTGGATGACACACTTCTGCGAATAGCGCGCGAATTAAAAACAGCAGAGACCTGATTCTTGGCGAGGTTGTTTATATTGCAATCATCTATCATATCCCAGATTCTTGAATTTATTTAGTGAACGGTTATGATTTTTAGTTTTGATCACGTGACTGATGAAAACCGAGAATAGAAGATAGTGTTTCCCAGTCTCGTTCCCAGAGTCTTCGTTCCCCTTGACCAGGGGTCGGAAAACA
>OZ026595.1:22081652-22161652 GCA_964020085.1 Micromussa lordhowensis
AGATCTAAGTAGGAGGCTATGTTCTCGGTAGGACAACAACACGCTGAAACATGGTCTAGGGTTGCCCGCCTTGTGAATCTTGAGAAGCAGATATAATTTAGGTGTAGGAACAATTAAATTCTTAGCAGACTTGCAAACAGGCTGTGATTGGACAGTTCATAACATTGCCCGTGAATCGAAGTCACGCTACGGTTCGTGACGTGTTCGAGCTTCGTGCAACACTGTGGTCAGTTAAATGAAACATGGCATCCAGAGAGAAGCTTGAGCTAACTACCGATAAACCTGCAAAGCGGCGAACAAATCGCTTTTGGTGCCTGGTGGCCCTGGGAGTAGTTGCTGCTCTCGTAATCTTCTTTCTTGGTTTCCTGATCGGTTATTTTGCGATGAAAGCTCGAACGAGCGAGTCTCCGGCGGAAACCAAAGTCACCAAGGAAAAGAACAGAGAGAACGGAGAATCTGACTACAAACAATACCACGAACAAGCGGTTAATACACTCACAGCAGAAAGCGTAGAGGCGTTTTCTCGGTAAGTAAGTAGCGGATAGTGCAATCCGGTAGGGGATGACTCTAGCAGTTCGGCGGTCTTAAGCAATGTTTATTTCAGGGTATCAGGTAAAGCAATTCTTCCCATGTGCAGGGAACAATAAAACTGTACTTCGACTACGGGTAGATACTACAGAAAGGGGTTAAAACCGCATTATTAATCTAGTCAGCTGCCTCGTTAGGGTTTCCCCAAATTTTTCGCGGAAGAACCATGCATGACGCGGCGCATTTGCTTTAATGGAATCTCTCATGTAAGCTGTGCAAAGGTCATGACGGGGCGTACGCGCCAGCTGCAAAACTCACAAGTTTAGTACGCTGTAATGGATCAGAGACACCATTATCTAAACCGCAAGTTATAAAGATTTTTCAGTAAACGTTATTGAAGTCTCGGAAGTTCAGAGAAAACGCCTGGAATAGAATTAAACAAACTGTAATTGTGAGGTTGTACACGACCTCTGTGCCACAATGGTGTAAGCGCTTGGCGGTGGTGGTAGACAGTACAGATTGTTGCTATGGGAAACGTAAACGCATTGCGGAAAATTTCTTGCTATTTAATGCGCTCATAATTATTATTTATATGCTTGTTCCTTTGAAAAATTCGAATCTATCAGGCTTCAGAGACAGATGTTTTTATCGACAAGAGAACAGTAATCGAAATCCAGTAACGAGTCTAGACGCCCATTGGAATTCTCGACCATTATCAGTTTTAAAACAAGACCCTGCAAGTTCAGGTATTAACTCACAACAAACATTCTTCTTCAATCTTTGGATGACTCAAATACCAAAGTTCATATGACTGATCAAACCTATATTTGATCATGGCTAGATTCGAAAACCCAGCCCACTTAAAAAATTAAGCTTCCAAAACTGTTCTGTAGCCACACAGAATTTGCATAAAAACTCAGGAATTAAACAGGCGATAAACAAAGCAAAAAAAAGCTATTTGTGTTTAAGTCGAGAAAGTGTCTGTCTGTATCATATCTCTAGTGACTACTAGATAGGGATGATAGAAAACACTGTCTATTATACGGATTAATTAAACGCACTTTAATTTCAATTGACTTGATTTGACTTCAGTACCTACACAGTTTTTAGAGCAGAACAAATCACTAGGCTCTGATTGCCTGGAAACTGTACGGTGACCTCGATTAGATTATTCTGATTGACGCTGATCTTGCTGAAGTTGTTGGAGCTACATACATGAGCTGATCATGTGAGAAATGGCATCTGCTGAAACCTTCCTGAAACCTAACGACCAATAAACCTGTAAAGCGGCTAACAAGTCGCTTTTGATGCCTAGTGGCCCTGAGAATATTCAGTAGTGTAGCAGCTGTCCAAAGCTGCTTTTGTTTTATCATTGTTGCAGCTGCTATTGTGTTAGGGATAGGGGCATTGTTTCTGTTGTTTGTTCTATTGTACTCTCAAAGGGTAGCAAGCCAATCATGTGAGACCTTAGGAGAGCTGCTACATCACCCGGAATATTTGTTGCTCTCTCGTAGTCTTCTTTGTTGGTTTCCAGCAAGACCCCTGGGGGGTACTCCCATGCAAAAAATGTCGCGGATGCTCGTCGTCTCGCTTAGGGATATAAATCAAGGATTCTGACTACACTTATAAATAACGCTTTAGGCTGGTAGTCTAGCCTATTTCGTTTTTAGTGGCATCATAAACCTCGATGCACGCCCTGATTGGTCTCCATTGGGGATTTTAAATCAAATTTTCGGACGAACATCCCAACCTTTTCATAAGGAGTTCCCCAACCACAATCCCACCCCCCCCCCCCCCCCCTTCATGCAAACTCACAAATTCAAATACGTTGTAATGGATCGGAGACACTATTACGTAAGTCATGGAAGTTCAGAAAAATCGTTTGCGGTCCGGAATTAACAAACCCTGCTTGTGAGGTTGTACACGCGCGAACTCTGTGTCACAACAGTGTATCCCAAGGCTCTAAAGAGAGATAACCTTGTTAAGAGGCTTGGCGGCAGCAGTAAACAGTGCGTTGTTATGGAACTCGTAAAAAAAGAACCAGAGCTGTGGTCACTTGTGTGTGTTAAGCGGCCTCGTGGTGAGTTTGAGGTTTCCAGTACGGATAATTTCACGCCATTTAATGACACTCATAATCAATTTAAGTAGACTGGCCTCGTCGAAAACTTCGAATCTTCCAGGCTTCAGAGACTGAGCTTTTATCGACAGAATAAAGAGACTTGTATGGTTTGGAAGACCAAACCTTTATTTTAGACAAATTAAGACTCTGTAACAGACATTCTCAAATCCTTGGACCAGTCAACTGAATACCAAAGTTAAACGCCCAATAATACTCGTCAACGCAAGACCATCTCATCGAACCCATCGCCATCACTGCTAATTAACAAAGGTTGTGGCGATCAAAAGCACTATTGACCCATCGACTATCAAATATCAACTGTCTTTCGACTGTCGACAGAAAATATAAGAGCTGTCTGATGATCACCTCTTTGTGCCTTTTGGGAAACGAAATGAGAAACACAACTTTTCAAGAACAAGTGGACCCTCGCTTAATTATTGGGAATAAAAGTCCCTGAGAATTAATGTATACTCAACCTGCCCACCAACTTCCGACTACCAAGGTTACTGAACTATCAAATCAGTATGTAACGCCCAAAGATCAAGACCAAGCTTCAGATTTCCAAGGCGTAACATTGAAAATGAACAAGAAAAAGTCAAGAGGTTCTGAACATACCCAAGGTGTTACCTCGGTATGCGAAATTCTTTGTTTTCGTTCCATCGTGCGTGCTAGGTGTTTTCCCGCCATTTCAGTAAATTAATATGCATTAGCGTCGATGTAGTTTTCTTTTCGTCTCGTTCGTCGTCAGGACTAGTTTACGCTTTCGCCGTTGCGGCTCTGTTCGTTTAAGCATCTGTGTCAGTGGCGTCTTCACGTTTATTCGCCTCTTTTCGCATTGGAGTTTCACCGATAAGGTTCGTACTAGTTCTCCCGCTGCTTGTAATTCATTTTGGTGGTTATTCTTAGAATTTTGTTGTTGTTTTGTTTTGCTAGAACTGTCTCGCTGGGACGGGCCGGTTATTTCCCGTACGGCTAGTATCTTATGGTGAACTTCTCTAAATAAAGTGTAGTGTTCGCTGGTGTATTTAGCGGCTACACACAAGGGCAACATATTACGTGTCCCAGTTACACATGGCGGTCAAGATGGCCTTCAAAACCGTGATAAGGTCTAGGAATGAATAAAGGAACGGAGGGAGGGAAAGAGAGGGGAAGGGAGGAGGAATTAATTAATTGATTGATTGATTATGATTGATCATGTCCAATCATCAGCAGCTACAGTAGAATTTGTCTTTCTCTTAAAGAAAAGAGTCCAGATACGAGAGCGGGAGAGGCCGATATGAAAGGAACCTAAAGTAAGAACGCGTGTCATCGGAAGGGGGGAGGGGTTGTCAATGATGTTCATGACTTTCCTCATATTTTTTGTTTTGATGGCATCTCATTTTTGCAGTTATTTTACCAAGCGTCCTCACGTTGGTGGCGGAGAACAAAATAAGAAGCTGGGCGAATACATTCGAGACAAGTGGATCAGCTATAAGTTTGATCACGTGGAGATGGTACAGTATGACGTCCTGTTATCTCTGCCGCCAAGGGACAAACCAAACGTCGTCAAGATCCTTAACACAACTGACGGAAGCGCTCTCTGGAACGTAGAGGGCCCGGAAAAGGTGAGGATTCTTTTCCTGCTGCTGGTCTGACAGACCTTAGACTACGTCAGTAACATTCGAGTGAAGTGACTACTGAGAGCCTTGGTTGGTAATACAACGTTGACAATTATTTTGTGGTAACACGTGTTGCATTTGAACCTTCTCTCGGTAACCAAAACAATCCTGCAGTTAAAATAGCTCGAGTATAACCTAGCTTTAGAATTTGTGTATTCCCTGTTTAGCGTAAAGGAGCTAACGAAATAGCTCGCGGGAGTGCCACGAATGTGCAGTATCTCAGGGAAACTTTTATCTTCTCTAACAATCAAAGACAAAAGAAACTGGATATTTCTGTAAACTTGAGTGTCAGGAATAATTGAAGAACGGAAAAATATATTTTTATTCACTTTGCTTTTTGTTTCATTAAAAGTTAAGGAATCGAACTTTTTTGTCTTTCAGACTGCAGAACCGAGTGAGAACGATTCTCTTGTTTTGCCGCCATTCCTCGGCTACTCTCCGCCTGGTGTCGTGCCATCAGCTGATTTGATGTATGCAAACTACGGTACCGTGAAAGACTTTAGAGAATTGGACAAGAGAAACTTAAGTTGTATTGGAAAGATTGTGATCATGCGTTATGGAAAAATATTTCGAGGAAATAAGGTAATATTCAATTGCCATCTACCTTGTGTCTCATCTCTTTTCCCACACATCTCCCCCTATCAGTAAACCAAATGCTTGCTATCTCAGACCCCATCATCAAAAGGTGGACAAAGTATGAAGCAAAAAGCCACATGCCACTCAGTGGGAGTGGGGAAGGGTGTGATGCACTACATCAGAAGTTACCTTAGTAATCATAAGCTATAGTGAGAGAGCCTAGCATTATCGGATTTTCTTCATAAATCTGATAAATACAACCTTATCATGTTTGTTCTTCTACCAAATCTCCTCTAGATACTTACTAAAAATACAATTAAAATTATATTAGTGATAAAACAGCAACATGACAGCATTTATACATGTGCATTTTTTGTAACAAGGTTCAAAATGCACAAAAATGCGGAGCTGCTGGCGTACTGCTATACTCTGATCCAGCGGACTACTCTCCAGAAGGCATGAGCAACACGTTCCCAAAGACATGGTGGCTCCCAGGGACTGGTACCCAAAGAGGAACCATTAGTTTTGCAGATGGTGATCCTTTGACCCCACTCCTCCCCTCCATAGATGGAGTGTACAGAATAACCAGAAATGACACTGACGTCTTGCCGAAAATTCCCGCACAGGTCTTGACTTATGATGATGCAGTCGAATTCTTGAAACGTCTTAAAGGTGAGGAGTAACATAATTTAGTAACTCGTTTATAAATAAATCTTATCCTCTAAATTGTGAAGCAATTATTGGACGTAGTTGAGAAGTCAGTGACAAGCAATAAAACAATTATTCATGTCTAAGGCAAAGAGGAATATCTTATGTTATTAAATTCTCAACCTCGGATAATGCAATTCTAGCTTTCTTATTGGTTCACTAGATCTCGGTTACCAACCATTATACCTGCGTTTGACCTTTTATGGAAATAAATGCGGCAAATGTCGCTCAGTATAAAATTTTTCCCGTGAAACCACGTTTCATCGACAAAAAAAATAGATCAAAAAGGCAGATTTGGCGAGCTATCCACACAAGAAACACAAGGAATTATGGACAAGGCCGTTCAGAAGCAACAAAAAATCCATAAAGTTCGGAATGAGATTGTTTAACGGTACGTACCTGTTAAGTTTCAATTTAAAGTTGCAAAATTTCAAATATGGCCGTCGAGATTTTAATTCCGGTCGTTTCTTAGACTCTAATGAAATTTAGCAAAACCGAAGGTTGAGAATTTAATAAAACAATTATTCCATTCGCGCTTGTTGGATATGAGATTGGTTATAGCCAACTCGGCCCTACGGGCCTCGTTGGCTATTTACCATCTCATATCCAACGCGGGCTCATGGAATAATTGTTAAATAACCGAGGCCAATAATCGTGTCAGCATATTCAACCAGCGAGATTTTCTTTATAGATATGTCTAAATTAACACCATACGTAACAATGCACAAGGGGGACCATAATTTGAAAACAGTTTCTGTTATAAGCAAGTACCTTAAAGAAGTTTCTTTTTTTGTTTCTTTGTATTTTCTGCTTTAGGTGATCAGGTACCTCCAGAATGGGTGGGTGGCCTAAACATCGTGTACAGGTTTGGACCAGGCTTCAAAGATTCAGAGTTAAAAGTCAGACTCGAAGTCAACAACCAGTTCGTTACAAAACCTGCATTTAACGTGATTGGAACGATTTTAGGAAAAGAGGAACCCGACCGCTTGGTGCTCATGGGAAACCACAGAGACGCGTGGGTGTTTGGCGGAGTGGACCCATCAAGTGGAACAGCGGTTATGATGGAAGCGTCACGTGGAATCGGCGAACTGCTGAACAACACTGATTGGCGACCCAGGAGGACGATTGTGTTTTGCAGTTGGGGAGCAGAGGAATACGGTCTTATTGGCTCTTATGAATGGGTGGAAGAAAACAGAAACATGCTCAGTGACCGTGCCGTGATGTATTTGAATGTTGATTCTGCCGTCAAAGGGAACTACAGTTTTGGGGCCGATGGGAATCCTGGCTTGAAGTCGCTTGTTTATCAAGAATCCGCGTTCGTGAAGGATCCCAATGCGCATGCCAAAGAGGCAAGTCTATATGATAGCTGGTCGATCAAATATCCATCTTCATCAGAATCTGGGAAGCCTTACTTTGGAGGTCTAGGTTCGGGATCCGATTATGCACCATTTAGTCATTTCATCGGAGTACCGAGCATTGACATGAGTTACAAATTCAAAAGCATGAACAGAACCCTTTATCCTGTTTACCATACAGTACATGATACATTTTATTGGCAAAAGACCTTCAACGACCCGCACTTCACCACTCACTTGTCGATGTCTCAAATCGGAGCCAGGATTGTTCTTGAAGCTGCTGATACTCCCATCCTTCCTTACAATCTGATGGATTACAAAGATGCCCTGGAACGTAACTTTGAAGCGCTGGAGAAATACCACAAGTCATTACTTCTGAAGGGGAATGTGACCCTCGACCACTTGGCCAGTCAAATAACACAATTTTCAAGAAACGCAGAGGCATTCGAAAAGAAAAAGGCCGAGGCCCGCGATACCCAGGACTTTGCCAAACTGCGCATCCTCAATGATCAGATGATGAACATGGAGCGCGCCTTTATTTGGCCGTTTGGACTGCCGGGAAGGAAAATAGTTCGTCACGTGCTGTTTGCACCTCAAATGCACAACATCTATGGCAGTTCTAGCTTCCCAGGAATCACTGACGCATTGTTCGATATTGAGAAGACCAACGACTGGAAACTGGTCAAGGAGCAAGTGTCAATCGCTGTAACATGCGTGCGAGAGGCTGGCAAGATTTTGGCGACATTGGACTAGTAGAGGAGAGTGTCACACAGTACAGGAGTCACAGGTTCAGTTTACGAATTGACTGATCTAGTAGTACAATTGAGTTAGGCAGTTTCAACTGTAGCTTTGGGTTTGTACTGTAGTAGAACCATACAAGTGACATTTCACTGAAACTCATTTAGTGCTATATATGTGCAAGCTCTTATTGTCACTGACTGCTAGTATATGATACAAAAGTATTCTCAAACTCTCTGAACTTAACAGTCGCTTGGCAGCCAATTCCCCTTTTACAAACTGCATAAATAATTCACTAAAAGTTCGAAATAGAAGCACTATAACACTTTTTTGTTTAGAACACTTGAGGATGTTAATAGAGGTGTCTTTGGTGTTAATGTACAACTTATATTCGAAATAGCAGAAAACATTTTGTCTCTGGTTACAAGGTAACATCAAGCAAGTTGACGAAACTCACCTTAGGCAAATTCAAAAACTGCGAAATAGACATCCAACAATTTGCATTTGTATCTTTTTACTATAATCTTGACAGCAATTAAACTCACGTTTGTAACTTCGAAAGAGATGAGTAGTATTTCGCACTGGCCATGGGCTCCTGATTAAAATGATCGATTAACCAATAGCTAGTGAGTTTGTTCGTGTTAACAAATCAGTAGCCTAAAATGCCACTCACACGAGGGAGGTGGGGAGAGGAGGAAGTGGTGAGTAGTTCCTTGGAATTTTCGGTTGGTGTGTAAACCCCTATGACTGTGTAAACGCCTGAGCCATTCCCATTTTCTGAGCAGGAGGTTTGCTCTCTATTTCATTTTAAGCTGCCTGATGAAATGACGGACAAATCCATTCATGTAAATACGCTCTTGTGGTTTTCCTAAAAAGGTATACTCATTTCTTCATTTAATACCCATCCTCTGACCAGAACTGCGCTTAAAACGATAACCTGTAGAGTTTCACATTTCTTCGAGCTCGCCTCCCTCCAGAAACCCACGGAGTGGTCCGAAATGCCGAGGGGTTAAGATACGATGTTTCGGGCTAACAATCAAAATTAAGCTGAGAGATATCCACGATCTTTTACAAACTTGCGTGACAAAGCAAATGACGATGCGCAATGTGCCTTTGATTTTAAAAGTTCCTCAATTTGAGTCACGTCCTGCAGACGTTTCGCGAGGCTCAATTCAGGAATAACTACATCCATAAATGTCTACAACGCATTTATAGAGCGTCTTCACAAACGTGACCTTTGTTGTTACATTGAAGGTTGGGGTGGGAAAATGCTCGGAGATATATTAGCTATGATATAGCTACTCTACAATTCGAGGGTAAAAAAGTATTCACATTCACATTCACAGTGGCCAGCACACATGAAATTTACTGGAAAAAATGAACTCTTTACATAAGAAAAGAGTTAAACTCCTACAGGATTGGTTTAGTACACCAACATGACCGCCGTTTCGTTGTTTGGGAACACAATATGACTGCCGTGACGTCATGTGAAAACACTCTCTACAGGAACACGTCTAGTAATTTGAAGAGGTTTCAGTGTGTCAGTACGATTTCCAGGTTGTAATACTGGCAGTACTTAGATAAAACGCATTGTCACCCACAAACATCGGATATGAGAAAGACAATGGTCCTGTAAAAACAAACTTTCTCGTACCACCAAGGTTGATAATTGGCGTCTGAAGTGAGGTCGAATCATGTGGCGTGGTCGGTTACGGACATACGCAATTAAAAATTTCAAAGAAGCAGCCCGAAAAGTGGTTGCCTTCGAGAGATTCTGTAACTGGGGCTGTTGTTGTTGTTGCTGGGGCTGTTGGGAAAATAAGCTCACTGGCTCAGTGGAAGAGCAGGACCTTCCGGGATCTTTGGATATTAAGTGGAGCAAAACATCTTTAAAGAACATGGTGTTTAATGGTGATATTGACCGACTCGCTAACATTGTCACTAAAAGGACAACTGCCATAAACGAGTTGTAGCCAGTAGTATTTCGACAGTTCGGTTTGATTCACTCTAAACATATTGTGGATATTGCTTTTCCTATCCTAAATGGAACGGTTTGTTCTTGGAGAAGGTGAATGACACTCTGAAATTCTGCTCTATAATAGTTCAAACAATGGCGATCTGACAAGCAGAATTATAATATAAGAATTAGTTGAAAAGAGAAGTTTGACTAGACATTTTAACTTATTCCAGCTCTCATTTTATCGCACTTTAGTGTTGTTAAGTTGACTCTAGTGTTGTTAAGTTGACTCTAGTGTTGTTAAGTTGACTCTAGTGTTGTTAAGTTGACTCTAGTGTTGTTAAGTTGACTCTAGTGTTGTTAAGTTGACTCTAGCGTGTTAAGTTGACTTATTGCAAGCTGCGCGTCTTCACGCCAGGATATAACTGACCCTTCCTCTTATCAAAACGTTTTAGGTAAGGTGTCTGACTTACTTACTTAATCCTCTTCATCCCCTGTGGGACATAAGTCAGTTCAAGCATATAAAGTGTGATTTTACATAAGCCATGAATCAGGAAATGCTTGTTAGTGGCTGGTGATATAAAACAACAAACAGAAAAAAAAAAGACTAGTAGAAAGGATGATAGAAACACTGTCTATTTCACGGATTAAGTAAACTGACTCTAATTTCAAATTTCAGCTTCACTACGTAACAGACAAAGAACATAATGAACCATTTGGTTTATTTTGCATGTCTTGGTCGAGCACAAGAGTACAGTAAATAAGTACATAAAGGACATATAAAGCTAAACACCGTCTTCTAAATTCTTCCAATAACAGCTAGAAAACTAACGAGAGCTGGACAACCACTAACAAGGCATCGTGGTTAGACGGGGGCCAGAAAAAACCGGCCGAGAAAAAACCCCGTAGGGAAAAAAATGACAGGAAATTTGGGTAGGAACCAGGCCCAAGCTCTGCAGCCCATCCTACGAGGCGAAACAACAACAACAAATTATAATGAGTGATGCCGGCCTAGAATGATTGCCCACGTGTAATTACAAGCTTAGATACTCACACGCCATTACCCATGATGCAACTACATTAAAGGACCCAGGCCCATGGCCTGCTGCTCCCGTGCCGCAGAAATATTTAATTGCAGGCTAATTCGTAGCGACTCAATCGCTAGAAATTTCATTTGATTTGTTTTTGAGTTCACTACCTACGCTATTTTTAGAGCAGCCCATATCACTAGGCTGTGATTGGCTGGCAACTGCAGGGTGACCTCGATTTAATTATTCTGTTTGACGCTGAACTTGCTGAAGTTGTCGGAGCTACGTGCAATAGGTAGTGACTGAGTTGATGAAATATGGCATCAGCTGAAACCTTTGATTTAACCACCAATAAACCAGTAAAGCGGCGAACAAATCGCTTTTGCTGCTTGGTGGCCCTGGGAATATTTGTTGCTCTCGTTATCTTCTTTGTTGGTTTCCTGATCGGTTATTTCGCAAAGAAGACGCGAACGAGCGAGACGGTGAGTTCATCCGGGAAGAGAGAGAACGGAGAATCTGACTACAAAAAATACCACGAACAGGCGGCTAATTCACTCACAGCAGCAAGCGTGGAGGCATTTTCTCGGTAAGTTGTAGATAGAGCTTTAGGGATACATAAATATATAAACTTTATTTAGTCTGGAATTTACAGCACTTTAATGCTAGTCTCTTCCAGCTACTTTAATACCTAAATTATATTAACTAGCTATAGCTAACTATATATAACTGAGCAAACCTATATATATAGGGCTGTTGATTTGATTACGGCTAGATTCGAAAACCCAGCCCACTTAAAATATTCAACTTCCAACGCGCTTCTGTAGCCACACAGAATTTACATAACAACTCAGGCATTAAACAGACCATAAACAAAACAAAAACAAGCTCTGTGTGTTTACGTCGAGAAAGTGTCTGTCTGTATCATATCTTAGTGCCTATCACAGAGAGTCAAGAGAGTTGGCATGACATGACGTCATGAGAATGACACTTAAATCAGAAAAGAAAATAAAGCGAGTTTTATTAATCCACAGAAAATCTACCAGACTTAAAAAAATATATTACTAAAATATAACTTACAGTCTTTATCCGAGCTGAAAATAAAAGACCCAGAACATGATATTAAGACGTCATCAAAGCTATAAGACCTACAAAATATATATTTTATCACAAGTTTTAAGCTCGATAGCATCCTGAGACCAGGAGAAGTTAATTACGTTAAAATTTTCTTCTATAACAATTCAAATCCCGAGTTCTTTTGTAAAATGTTTTCGATTTTGCTTTTTCGTGGCGTGACAATAAAAACCAGCAGGAGGCGTCCATATTTACATCTCACATAAATTCCTGACTCCCACCGAAAATAGTGACCCCAGAAATCTTGTAAAAACTTGTCCTTTGCAGGTGATTCAAGACTGCGAAATTGTAGGACAAGTCTGTGAATTGTGTTTAGTTTGTCTGCACTAGTATTTCATGGAGGAATAAATGCAATTACGACCCCCCTTGACCCATTCTCCCAGTAGTCCCCTCGCAGTCTTTCCATTTGTATTTGAGTCGTTACACAACGCTTCTCCCTGGCCTGTTGACGGCTGGTTATTGGGGAGAAATGTTACGTTCAGTGATGACCCAAATAACGGTTGAGAAGAAGACTAAATAACCCTGACATTAGTTACTAATTGATTTTTGTGACTTTTCTCACATGACGCGATCATGGTGTGTATCTTCTACAGTCATTTCACCAAGCGCCCTCACATTGGTGGCGGAGAACAAAATAAGAAGCTGGGCGAATTCATTCGAGACACGTGGATCAGCTATAAGTTTGATCACGTGGAGATGGTACAGTATGACGTCCTGTTATCCCTGCCGCCAAGGGACAAACCAAACGTCGTCAAGATTCTTAACACAACTGACGGAAGCGCTCTCTGGAACGTGAAGGGCCCGGAAAAGGTGAGGAGTCTTTTCCTCCCGTGTTCCTGATTTGAATCTAAACTTTTCAACGCCAACCGAAAACTGACTTGCCGGCAAGACTGCTCGCACGTGACCTTTGTAGTCAGTTCCAAAGTCATGCCTTATTCGCGCTGTTTTGCGCAAACAAGCGATTAAAACTGTTATAGAAGCTTATAAAAACAAATTTTTTGTCAAAAAAACGAAAGAAAACTTTTGACCGGCCGCTGAATGAAAGCGAAAACAAACGAGGTTACGAAAGGGACACGAAGACAAAAAAAGCGAAGCAGTGAGGGACAAGAGTAGATTTAGACTCTCTTTGTTTTCTTCTTGTTAAGATTGCAGAGCCAAGTGAGAACGATTCTCTTGTTTTGCCGCCATTCCTCAGCTATTCTCCGCCAGGAGTCGTAGCAGCCGCTGACCTGATGTATGCAAACTATGGTACCGTAGAAGATTTTGAAGAATTGGATAAGAGAAACTTAAACTGCACTGGAAAGATTGTGATCATGCGTTATGGAAAAATATTTCGAGGAAATAAGGTAATATTTGATTGGAAAATACTAAACCTGTCTAAAACCTCTTTCATACCGGTCGTTCAAGTGCCTTCAGTTTTCTTAACACTGTGTCAGTGCGATGAAAATTAAAAGTCTTTTTTAAAAGAGTTTTACCACAATCAATGGGGCATGCCCCAAAAATGTTGCAATAGGAGAATTGAATCCTAATTGAAAACCGTTTCTTCAGAAATACCTGCAATGCCACAAAGTAGAAATTACAATGAGGTACCTCACAACCGTTTTCATTTTTTTTTTACGTTTCGCTTCTCCAAAAGGGGGTTGGCTAGCCACCCAATCCACCCATCCTAAATCCGTCCCTGAACTTCACAAGATTGCAAGACGGCTATATTAGATTGGGACCGAATTGTTTTTGGTCGGAGAAGTGTTCTAACAGACTTTATGTCGTTCCCTCTTGTCAAGGTCCAAAATGCAGAAAAATGCGGAGCTGCTGGCGCACTTCTGTACTCTGATCCAGCGGACTACTCCCCAGAAGGCATGAGCAACACGTTCCCAAAGACATGGTGGCTCCCAGGGACTGGTACTCAGAGAGGAAACATTTGGTTCTCAGATGGTGATCCTTTGACCCCACTCCTCCCCTCCATAGATGGAGTGTACAGAATAACCAGAAATGACACTGACGTCTTGCCGAACATTCCGGCGCAGGTTTTGACTTATGATGACGCAGTGGAATTTTTGAAACGACTTAAAGGCAAGATGACGTTCTAAATGTTTTAAATATGTCGGTAAATTTTGTTCCTGTCAGTCGAACTAAGTCATCACTGTGAGTGTCAACATACAATATTTTGAGACAATAAGTTATTTGCCAAAGCCGAAGGGACGGTCAAATCGTCGATCTATTAATTACTTGGTATAAGCAAACAACCAACTAAAGCTGATTTCATTTCTGGCTCTTTGATTGGCTCAACGCCCTTAGATTATGGGCTTACATTCAGGACGTAAATCTCAGAATTCATTTGGCAAACAGGTGAGTCAATATAACCAGCTAAGCTGATCTGTGTTTCGCCGTGAGCTTTGAAATGGTCTGAAATGACTCAGAAACATCGCTTTGGAACGAAGCTAATGCCAGGAGAAAAATTGAAATTAGTTGAAAATTTATAAAGGTAAGTATCGATGGGTTTACTTTCAAAGCGTTTAAAAAATTGTAACTCGGGTTGTTTCATTAATTTAATGCCATTTTTTTATAACAGTGACCTATGTGCAGAATGAAGGGGGCAAGTTTCTAAAGAAACTGTGGTGCTGCGTCGGTGGGAGTATTACAAGATAATTTGGTTTTATCAACTGGGTTGATAATGTGAATTATCCACCGTAAAGAGATTCGGAAGCTGACGTTTCGAGCGTTAGCCCTTCGTCGAAGACATTTACCTGTCCCGTTGAAAATAAATTTGCAAAGACAATGAAATAATTTCATTTCTAAATGAATGCCTGAACACCTGCATGCACGCCTCGAAAAGTTCTTTACTCATCGACAAGGAAATTGAACGACGCTTCTGTGATTCGTGGTAGCATACCTAACTACGGAAAAAAAAAAAAACACTTACACTATGGAGACCGCGTGCTTACAGTGCCCTTTCCGGACACGCAGTAAAAAAGGGGTACGAGTAAATTAAATGCTGGAGGAAAACCTGTTGTTCCATCTTACTGAAACCGGCGTTAAGCGACGACCTGATAAGTATCGAATGCTTGTCTTTATCATCGAAGAAAAACAGCCTAGGAGTAAATTGTTCACAGAAACACTAGGTACAACATCCAGGTACAAAGAGAAACACGATGTACTGGCAATTATTTGTAGGTGCCTTAAATTGAAAGATAATTTGTTTAATTTGTTTCGTTGTTTCATTCTCAGGTGATCAAGTTCCTCCAGAATGGGCAGGTGGCTTAAACATCGTGTACAGGTTTGGACCAGGCTTCAAAGATTCAGAGTTAAAAGTCAGACTCGAAGTCAACAACCAGTTCGTTACAAAACCTATTTTTAACGTGATTGGAACGATTTTAGGGAAGGAGGAGCCCGACCGCTTGGTGCTCATGGGAAACCACAGAGACGCGTGGGTGTTTGGTGGAGTGGACCCATCAAGTGGAACAGCGGTTATGATGGAAGCGTCACGTGGAATCGGTGAACTGCTGAACAACACTGACTGGCGACCCAGGAGGACGATTGTGTTTTGTAGTTGGGGCGCTGAGGAGTTTGGTCTTATTGGCTCTTATGAATGGGTGGAAGAAAACAGAAACATGCTCAGGGATCGCGCAGTGATGTATTTGAATGCTGATTCCGCCGTGAAAGGGAACTACAGTTTTGGGGCCAATGGGAATCCTGGCTTGAAGTCGCTTGTTTATCAAGAATCCGCGTTCGTGAAGGATCCCAATGCGCACGACAAAGAGGCAAGTCTGTATGACCACTGGTTAATTAAATCGCCATCTACCTCAGAACCTGGGAAGCCTTACTTTGGTAGTCTGGGCGCGGGATCTGATTACACACCATTCAGTCATTTCATCGGAGTACCGAGCATTGACATGAGTTACAAATTTAAAAGCATGGGCAGAACCCTTTATCCTGTTTATCATACAGTACATGATACATTTTACTGGCTAAAGACCTTCAACGACCCACACTTCACCACCCACTTGTCAATGTCTCAAATCGGAGCCAGGATTGTTCTTGAAGCTGCTGATACTCCCATCCTTCCTTACAATCTGTTGGATTACAAAGAAGCCCTGGAACGTAACTTTGAAGCGCTGGAGAAATACCACAAGTCATTACTTCTGAAGGGCAATGTGACCCTCGACCACTTGGCAAGTCAAATAACACAATTTTCAAGAAACGCAGAGGCATTCGAAAAGAAAAAGACCGAGGCCCGCGATACCCAGGACTTTGCCAAACTGCGCATCCTCAATGATCAGATGATGAACATGGAGCGCGCCTTCATTTGGCCGTTTGGACTGCCGGGAAGGAAAATAGTTCGTCACGTGCTGTTTGCACCTCAAATGCACAACAACTATGGCAGTTCTAGCTTCCCAGGAATCACTGACGCATTGTTCGATATTGAGAAGACCAACGACTGGAAACTGGTCAAGGAGCAAGTGTCAATCGCTATAACATGCGTGAGAGAGGCTGGCAAGATTTTGGCGGCAATGGACTAGTGGAGGAAAGTGCGACACAGGTTTCAAAGATTTAGTTTAGAGATTGACTGATCCAGTAGCATAATTGAGTTAGGTAATACTGAACTAGCTTTTGGTTTTGTACCGTAGCACGACCAAGTTCTTTCACTGAAATTCATTTAGTGTAATAAATGTGCTAGCTTCTGTTTCCGTGGATGCCTGTCAAATTCTCAAACTCTTTCATTTTCCCTAAACTAAACGACCAATACCCTCTTTCTCAGACGGCATAAATGATTTAGCTTACTAAAACGTTAAAATATAGAAGTACTACAACACCTTTTCTTTAAAACTTTTGAGGAAGGGATGTTATGAAACGAGGTGTCTTACCTTATCTGATTACAAAGTACAGTCAAGTTAATTTACGAAACTTGCAAAATAGGAATTAAAAGCTAGTTAAACTTGCGTGTTTATGAACCTATACAAGATAACGTTAAATTTAGATTCTGTATTTGAGAAGACAACAATTAATAAATGCACTTTTATAACTTCGAAAAAGAGTAGTAGAGTGAGACAGTATGTTATCACTGTTTCGCCATAGTATAAATCGAGTGGAAACCAAACTGGCACTGAACTTCAAAGATCGTACGACTTTATTTGTTTACACGAATACGAGTTTGACTAGGAAAAATGACAAGCAAATAGAAAATGAATACAACAATAATAAATGAATGAAGCTAGGCACATAATAAAGAAAACCATAACAAACATGACTTACAGAAATTCCACCAGAATGATAACGTAGGAACTGAACGGATCCTGGATACGAAAGGATTTGCAAGCTATTTTAAAATAACGAATCCGTAACCTTTAAATTCGTAAAAGTACGTGTATACGAGCGCAAAAACTGTAAATTCTTTGTCTCGTAGGGATATCATGATTTGCACAGGGAATGAAACAATAGAAAGCAACGCAAGAATGTCACAATAGTTTTTCACGCGGGCTCTTGCAAAATTATCAGTCAACCAACAGGCAGGGAGTTCTGAAATCATTTTCCGGAACATTAGTGAAAATCAGCCTGGCCATTCAAACCGTGTCTCGAGAATCGTCCTTTCCTTGTGCCAAGGCCCCGCCGGCTGAGAGGGAGAGAGGGCTCGGGGATCTGGGGACGAGAATGGATCATTTCCATGGGGGACTCTCTTCCATTGTCTGTGCTGTTGGGCTCCGCATTTCCTCGTTACGACTGTACAAACGTGATAAAACAATAATCAAAACGAGATCACCGAGGCACGTTTTTTTGTGGCCTACGAGTATACTTTGGGAGATACAATCGTTTATAACATGCGTGAAATGTAGATGTTTGAGTTTAATCACAATTTCGCTTTGTAATAAAAGCGGCGAACTAAAAGTAATAAAAAAGTATTTCCTGTAAATCGAACTAGTAGCACGTATTAAACGTTGCTTAAATTCTTCTGGTTCCGAGCTAAACTAGATAAACCAAGTGAATCAGAAGGTGATCCAATTGAACTAGCAGGGGACCCAAGTAAACCACCAACTGAACGACGTGAAACAGCAGGAGAATCGAGGCCATAAAAATGATAAGCCAGGTTAGTCTGAAGGTGGATCATGTGGACCAGAAGGTTGCCAAGTAACCTAGCAAGAGAACCAAGTAGAACGGCAGGTGAACCAAGTGAATCAGTAAGTGAACCAAGTGAATCAGTAGGTGAACCAAGTGAATCAGTAGGTGAACCAAGTGAAGCAGTAGGTGAACCAAGTGAATCAGTGGGTGAACCAAGTGAATCAGTAGGTGAAGCAAGTGAATCAGTAGGTGAACCAAGTGAATCCGTAGGTGAACCAAGTGAATCCGTAGGTGAACCAAGTGAATCAGTAGGTGAACCAAGTGAAGCAGTAGGTGAACCAAGTGAAGCAGTAGGTGAACCAAGTGAAGCAGTAGGTGAACCAAGTGAATCAGAAGGTGAACCAAGTGAATCAGTAGGTGAACCAAGTGAATCAGTAGTTGAACCAAGTGAATCAGTAGGTGAACCAAGTGAATCAGTAGGTGAACCAAGTGAATCAGTAGGTGAACCAAGTGAATCAGTAGGTGAATCAAGTGAATCAGTAGGTGAACCAAGTGAATCAGTAGGTGAACCAAGTGAATCAGTGGGTGAACCAAGTGAATCGGTGGGCGAACCAAGTGAATCATTAGGCGAACCAAGTGAATCAGTAGGTGAACCAAGTGAATCAGTAGGTCAGCCAAGTGAATCAGTAGGTGAACCAACTGTGAATCAGTAGGTGAACCAAGTGAAGCAGTAGGTGAACCAAGTGAAGCAGTAGGTGAACCAAGTGAATCCATAGGTGAACCAAGTGAATCCGTAGGTGAACCAATGGAATCAGTAGGTGAACCAAGTGAATCGGTAGGCGAACCAAGCGAATCAGTAGGTGAACCAAGTGAATCAGTAGGTGAACCAAGTGAATCGGTAGGCGAACCAAGCGAATCAGTAGGTGAACCAAGTAAAGCAGTAGGTGAACCAAGTGAACCAGTAGGTGAACCAAGTGAATTAGTAGGTGAACCAAGTGAACGGACGTAAGTCGGCAGGTGATCCAGGGGTACTTGCGAACTGAACTACGTGAACTACATGTAACGTTGCTAAGAGTCATCTAGTACCAGTCTGTTCGCGGTCGGAACCACGTGTGTTGTTGTTGTAAGTAGGTCCGCCATTATTCGTAGTCGTTTTGTAGAGGCACTGTAGCCGTTTTTCAAGAGCAAGTAAAGAGTTGTTTAGCTGTTACACTGGTGGCAGCGGTGGGATAAAACAATATGGCCTCGAGAGAAATGCTAGAGGATGTTGTCGAACGGTTAACCGAGCAGTTGAAGGTGGCGGCTGAATCCTTAAAGTCAACGAGCGAGGATTTTCGACAAGCTCTGGAGAAAATTGAAACCATAGAGAAAGAACACAAACGAATCGTTCACCAGGTTGGCGAACTGAAAGAAAAAGAGTCCGAGCTAATCCATGAGAGGGACGAAGCGAGAGAGTCGTTGAAGAAATCGCTAGAGAAGATATCGCAGATGGAAAGCAAGCAGCTGGCCCTTGGTAGTCGGTCGCTGAAGTCGACGACAGTGAAACCCGAAAAATTTTCGAGTAGCGGCAACGACACGGACTTCCAGGCGTTTTTGGACCAGTTTGATGTATGAGCGAAGGTGAACAACTGGAACGAAGAAGAAAAAGCAAATCAGCTGATTTTGTGCATGAAGGATAGGGCACGCGTGGTTATGTCCCAACTCTCGTCTGAAGACAAGAACTCTTACGAGCGCATGGTCAAAGCTCTGCGCGGAAAGATCGGAATGCGTCAGGTTCCTGAAGCCGCCAAAGCTACACTCAAGGCTCGACGAAGAAAGGTGGGAGACACTTTGTTAGATTTGAGCATTGATATTAAACGCCTATGCGGAGAGGCCTACCCTAGCTTGAGCCTAGCTAGCTTGGAACAAGCTTGTATAGATCATTTCACTGATGCACTGGGGGCAACGCTGGCAAAGGACGTGATTCGCTCTAAGCCTTCGACATTAGATAAAGCTCTATCAGAAGCTCTGGAGCTTGAAGCGTTAGAACTCAGAGCGATTAGGATGAGGGAGAGGGTTGTAAACGACGTGTCAACCCAACAGAGTGTAGCCAACCAAATGCAAAGCTTACCCTTGCCAGGTTGGGCCCCAGAACTCTCAACTATGATTGCGTCAGCTACAGCAAAAGCAGCAGCCGAAGCAGTAGTTAATGCTATACCTTTGAGTGGTGCTCAGGGAAACAGGCCTCCCCAGTTCAGACAAGCCAATGGCCGGGGCAGAGCGTGTTGGTCATGTGGGTCTACATATCATTTCCAAAGGAACTGTCCCCAGGGAAACTTCCGCAGGGCGGGGGACAGATCATAAACATAAGTCGCTCCCCGCCCGGAGACCAAGTACCAGTGATACGCATAAGCTCCATTCAACCCAACGTACTCTTACTTGACTGCAAGATCAAAGGGGTCCCTGTGAGTGCAGTGGTGGACTGTGGTAGCCCTATTTGCATATTGAGCAGTGATGTGTTCAACCATATTGGCTTTGGCGATACCCTGGGGAGGGTCGGATCCAAGGTTGTGGGTGCCGAGGGTTCACAGCTGAACATCCTAGGAACTGTGGAGCTAGACATAGCCGTTGATAGGATAAAAGCTAAACAGCTATTCTATATTTGTGATAATCTTAAACAGAGCGCCCTACTTGGGATGGACTTTCTAAGAGACAATGGGTGTGTTGTCGATTTTAATGGGGGAACCCTTCATGCTGGGGATGCGCAGGTGAAACTGAAAGATGAACCGAGTTGGGAGGTGCACAGAGTGTCCCTGGTAGACACTGTTACCATTCAGCCAGACCAGAAAGTTGATCTTGTTTGCGAGGTTAAAGGGGCAAATTTGGAGGGAATTCAGGGAGTTCTGGAACCTATGGATAGATTTTTCCAACGTTTTCCAATCGCGGTGCCCAGTACCCTATCCTCAGTGAATAAAGGATCAGTACCAGTCCGTTTCTATAACTATTCGGATCGACCGGTCACCATCTACAAGAACACAAGTGTGGGGGAGTTCTGCCCAGCAGTAGAGAGGGGTCAACCAATTCCCACGGCACGCAACTACAGGATTGAGACCATTCTTGATGACAGTGATAAAGGGACACTCAACTGTAGTATGCTGTCGTTTGAAGCAGAATCGAATTGGGATACAGTTGACGAGATGAAAAAATTATTCCCAATAGACAACGACCAGATAACAGAAGACCAGAAGCTGAACGTGTGGAGAATCATGGCCAAGCATTCTAAAGCAGTATCAAGGGGACCACATGACATTGGCCACTGCGCTAAGGCGCAACTTCGAATCAACACTGGATCTGCACCCCCTTCAAGACTACCCCTGCGCCGCTTCTCACCAGCTCAAGAGAAGTACATAAGTGAAGAAACGCAAAGGCTACTCGAGAGAGATGTGATAGAGCCATCCACTAGTTATTGTGTTGATTTCCGCAGGCTAAACTGTGTCACTGTCAAGGAACATTACCCTGTTCCAAGGGTGGAGGACATGATTGACACTCTTGCTGGAGCGAAATTTTTTTCAACTTTGGACTTAATCTCAGCTTATCATGCCTTTGAAATTCATCCCGATGACAGAGAGAAAACAGCATTCTCTACCAAGCAAGGGCACTGGCAGTGGAAGCGAGTTCCATTTGGGCTTTGCAATGCAGCGCCATTCTTTGTGCGTCAGATTGCAAGTTTGTTAGCTGGAATGACATGGGAAGAACTTTTGGCATTCTTTGATGATGTCTTAGTTTTTAGTCCCACTTTTGCCAAGCACTGTGAGTCCTTGAATCGTGCCCTCACCCTCATTGAGGAAGCCGGATTGAAAGTGAAGCCAGAAAAATGTCGTATGCTACCTCAGCGTGTACCTTTTGTTGGTCACATCTTGTCCGCGCAAGGAATGTCCACAGATCCCGAAAAGGTTTCCGCAGTGAAATCATGGCCACCACCGACCAATCTGTCTCAGTTGCGTGTTTTTCTGGGAAAGATAGACTACTACAGAAAGTTCATACCCGATTTTGCAACCCTTGCGGCCCCCCTCTTCCAACTCGAGGAAAAGGGTCGGAACTTTGTGTGGTCTAACAACTGCCAGAAATCGTTTGATACCCTGAAGCAGGCCCTATGTGAAGCTCCTGTACTCGCCTTTCCCCGATTTGACCTTCCATTTGTTCTAGACACTGACGCTAGTACGACCGGCGTCGCTGCAGTGTTATCTAAGGTGCAAGATGGCGAAGAGCGCCCAATCGCATATGCTGCTAAGGCCCTGACAAAATCGCAGAGAAAGTGGGCACCAACAAGGATTGAGATGTATGCGCTAGTGTTCGGGACAGAAGCATTCTACCCTTACCTGATCAGGAAACAGTTTGTCGCTCGGCTGGATCACCGATCATTGGTGTGGCTTCAGACCTTTAAGCAACCCAAGCCACAAGAAGCTAGATGGGTTGAGTACCTACAGCAGTTTGACATGAAAATAGAACATCGGGCTGGTCGTTTACACGCCAATGCCGATGGCCTTTCTCGTCGACCTTGGCAAGCAACCCAGGTGGCTGACATGCCGGAGGAAGCAGAGAATTTCCCTGCTCCAGTGATTGTTGGAAAGACAGCCAGTAGTGATGCCACACCATCTGTCGAGGAAGCCCAGTCAGAATGCAAACAATCTCCTCCGCTGTGGTCCAATGATCATCTTAAAAGAGAACAACCCAATGACAAGCACCTGAATGCGGCACTGCAGTGGCTGAAAGCAGGCAAAAGACCCCCTAAACAGGAAATGGCAGGGGTCGATCGACACATGTGGTCTCTGTGGAGTCAGTACGATCGTTTGGTGTTGCAGGATGAAGTGTTGTACCGGCGATGGTTTGATGAGAAGACAGGGCGTGAGAGCCTCCAGTTGTGTGTCCCTCAGCATTTAAAGGGAGACTTGCTGCAAGAGTTACATGACCTGTGTGGACACTTGTCAGTGCTCAAGACCACAGACAATGTGCGGAAACGCTTCTACTGGTTTGGCCATACTGCAGATATTGAGCTGTACTGTCAAACATGTCACACGTGTGGCTCCAGAAACGGACCAATTCCTCGACCAAGGGCACCCATGCAATCCATTAAGACAGGTTATCCATTGGAGAGGATCCAGATTGACATTCTTGGGCCACTTCCCGAGACTAATAGAGGAAACAAGTACGTTGCTGTTGTGGTGGATATGTACACAAAGTGGCCTGAAGCGTATGCCTTGCCAAATCAAGAGGCTGACACAGTAGCGCAAGCAATCATGGACAACTTTGTATGCCGGTTCGGTTGCCCTCGTGGAGTACTTAGCGACCAGGGTCGTAATTTTGAGTCACGGCTATTCCGCGGTTTGTGTGAGTTGATTGAGTCGGTGAAACAAAGGACAACTCCATACCATCCTCAGTGTGATGGGGGTGCGGAACGGCTTATCCGTACGGTTACCAGTGTTATTTCCAAGATTGCAGATGAACAAGAGGAATGGGATCAACATCTTCCCAAGGTCCTTTTAGCTTTGCGAGCATCAACCCATGAAACAACAGGGTTTTCCCCCAGTATGCTCATGTTTGGCAGGGAAATGAGGCTACCTATTGACGCGATGAGAGACGCACCTCCATCGAAAGAGCCTCCTGACTATCCACCTTTTGTGAAGAAACAGCGTGAAATCCTTAAGGGGGTACAAGACCGAGTGGAGAAAAATCTGGAGGCCAGTCTACGTCATCAGAAGGACGTCTACGATGCACGCTGCAAGCGGAAGTCGAAACCGTACAAAGTTGGCGATCTGGTATGGTTGGAGGAGAAGGCCATTCCCCGGTGGGTGCACCGGAAATTCTACCGTCCCTGGGTCCGGACCTTGGCGGGTCGTCAAGGTCATATCGGATGTCACCTACAGAATACAGTGTGAGGAAGTTGCTCCCTTGCGGGCGAGGCGCAAGACGAGATTGATTGTGCACTTTAACCGTCTTAAACCGTACCGCTCGAGACCCATTCAACTTCAACCGTCATTGCATAATGTCGAGGAGGACAGAAACCTGCCTACAGATCCAAATGTTGGAGAGCACGCTGTTGAGAGGTCCCCACTCGCCACGGACCTAGCTCCGATGGAGAATGCTGCAGTTATTAGTGACGAGTCTGATGCACGAGTACGACGTTCAGCGAGGAGCCGCCACTCTCCTGCCTGGATGGGAGACTTCCTCTTAGGCAAGGACTTTGATAACGCCCTTCCTCCTCTAGGGAGGGGGGGGGGGGGTGTGTAACGTTGCTAAGAGACATCTAGTACCAGTCTGTTCGCGGTCGGAACCACGTGTGTTGTTGTTGTAAGTAGCGGTCCGCCATTATTCGTAGTCGTTTTGTAGAGGCACTGTAGCCGTTTTTCAAGAGCAAGTAAAGAGTTGTTTAGCTGTTACACTACACAAACCAGCTAGTAAACCAAGTTTACCAGCAAATAAACCAAGGGTTTCTACAAGGAAACTACGTGAGCCATGCGCAGATGACTCGACTGAACAAGGACGTGAACCAATTAAACCAAGTGAAAAAAAAAGGAATCAGCAAATGAACCAAGGAAGAAAGTGACGTGATTAAGCAGGTGCACTAAGTAAACCAGCAAGTGTGCCAAGTAAGCCAGCAACTGAATCAGGTAAACCAAGTAAATCAGCAGGTGAACCAAGAGAAAAAGCAAGCAACCAAAGTGAAGTAGCTGGAGAACCAGTAAGTCGACCAAGTTGAGCAGTAGGTAAATCGAGTAAACCAGCAGGTTAACCAAGTGCACTAGCAGGTGAAGCAAGTGAACTAAGCAAACCAGTAGGTGAGCCAACAGAGCCAGCAAGTCAACCAAGGGTACCAGAGAGTGAATTAGGTGAACCAGCAAGTGAACCAAATATGAAACCAAGTGAACCAGCAAATGAAAGAAGACCTGAGAGTGAACCAGGTTAGTAAGGTGAACCGATTGCCCTAAAGCCAGCGTGTGCGAGGTAAGGTACTGGATCCGACTAGATTGGTTAACTAGGTGGTTGAGAACAGCCAGGTGAACAAGTGTACAAGGTGATCCAGGCGAACCGGGAAAAAGAAACCAGATAAACCAGATAAACCAGTGAACCGAGCGAAGCAAGGGAACCAAGTAAAACCAGTTGGACAATTCAACCAAGGTTAGGAGGTGAAAACTGATCTAGGAGAACCAGACATAAAGCTACCCAGCTCAACCCAATGCCCCTAACGAAGAGAAGTGAACCACATCATGAACCAGGAAGATCCATGCGAATCAGACCTGAACCTGACCTAAACCTGGCAAATTAGGTGAGACAACTCAACGAAGTGAACCACTAGAAGTATGAGAACCACGGAGACCAAGAGAACCAGGGAGTTCAAATGAACTAAGTGCACAAGGTGATCCAAGTAAACCTCGTAAACCAGGTGCATCAAGACAACATACAGACAGGGGGGGACCAGATGACCCGGAGGTGGCGTGATCGAGTGGTTGAGGGCGCTGGATTTGAATTCTGGTGGTCCCTGCCACTATCTGGATTTGTTCTCGGTAGTCCCGAGTTCAACTCCTCGACCTCGTTCTGTAAATAGCCAACTGGTCAGCCTCCCATGGCCACCAGTTGGGATTCTTAATAGATTATGTTCTATTTGAAATATTTGTTTATTTATTTACAGTGTCCCCAATTAGCACAACAGTGCTAAACACATATGACACTTAAATAAAGTTATTATTATTATTATAACAATGTGATCCGGATAATTATAAGGAAATCTTGCAAGAGAGCAAGATAAAGCTGGCTAACCCGCTGATCCGGGTAAAACAGGTGAACCTAATTTTAGCAGAAAATGAGCTTAAAAGAAGCTAGTTAAGCTTGCTCGGTCAAGATGGCTCAAGAGCAATTGCCCTCGTTCTTTTTCTGCGTGTTTATGGACCTCGACTCCGTCTCGGTCTATAAACTCGCAATAAAAGAACTTGGCCAATATCCAGCCATCTTGACCGGATGACCGAACAAGCTTATAGCGCAAGTCGAGTCACATGACTGCATAGTCGAAATTAAACTCAACAAGGAGCCATTTCAAGACAAAAGATTGTTGGGAAATTTGGGGACATTATGCTGCACAAAACGTCTTTTCGCAGGTTTGTTCTCCTCCAGAAAAATCGGAGTTGGGGCGGCTGTGCACACTCTAGTCGTGCAATATGGTATCTCTAGCCGAGCATTTAAAGCGTGGTTTCGTATTTTTGTACGAGGCAACAGCTGAAATGGTGCAGCATGCCGCATTTCGCTGCATTGAATTGTGGCGAAAATTTTGCCGCAGCGTTTTCACTACAACTTACTTTACGTTGCTTCAAACTGGCGTAAAATCGTATAATTCTGATAAAAACAACTAGATCTGTGACGTCACCTATTGTTTTTATTAATCTATTGGCCGCTGAAACAAAGACGGTTTTCGGCCTTTCATTCTCTGAAAATAAACAAATATCTACTCTTGCATGAATACAAGTCATCGTCTCCGAACTACCGGTCTCTTCCAGTTTTTCAGTATCTATCTTCAGTTGTCCAAATGTATCTACTGAGGCGATTGATTCCGCGTTCAAAGGTTAGTATCAAGGAAAGGTTTGTTCTTATTACGGGTTGCGACTCCGGTTTCGGTCGGGAAACAGCTATTCGACTGGACGAGATGGGAGCATGTGTGTTCGCTACATGTTTAACGAAAGAAGGAGAGCAGAGTTTGAAATCGGTGACAAGCGACAAACTAAAGACATTCCAGATGGATGTGACAAACTCACAGCAAATCAAAGATGTCTACGAAGAGGTTAAACAACAGATTCCTGGTGACACAGGTAAACACGATAGCAATACGCGACCTCTAACTCTCAAAAAAGCAAGCTGTGCTCAGTTACAGCGCTGTAAAGCAGCACAGTCAAGGCATTTTAACCACTTAAAATATTGCCTTTATATTGACGGAAACCTGATAATAATATTTTACAAAGATAGAAAAACACCACTAAAGAGATATTAAACTATAACTGAACGAACAAGGATGGTCAAGGATGGAGAAGATTCACACGTTTTGCAAACGACGAACTTGAAAGATTTTAGAGATGCACAAACAGCGACGTAGTTCCTTTAATGCCCGGAGAATTGTATGGATCTAGGGATTACATAATGCCCGGGTACATGTTACATAATGCCTGGGTACATGTCAAACACAGTTGGTTCAGCACATAACAAACGAATGTCTTACCTCAGTGCCCGGCCTCAGTGACTCCATTGCAATTAAGTCATAGACCCAATTTTCTCGGATAACGACGCCAAAACATTGTCAACGACCCACCTTATATATTGGATAGTCGATATCTCAATTCAAACGGCTCGTTTTCAATAAAGATAAGTAAGGTCGATTTAAAATCCCAGCGGTTTCGAATAAGAACTTATTTAAAATTAATTTTTATGGACCTTTTTACCAATGTCACGCTTTCCCAATATATTTCATTCAAACAAAAAATAAGCACGCGATTTATCATGACATCAATCGAATGTGTGACACGTGACAAGTAAAATTCAAATTTAAAGTAACAACACCTCTGATGACTTGTGGAGCTGATTAGAAATGCTCTACAAAAGACTTCCACCAACTGCACTTTTCTTGTCTTATCACTTTGATATTTCGTGTTCGTGTTCATGTTCTGTGAGAACGGTACGTAGTAAGGACATCTGGAAAAGGGAGCTTACATTTGAGCGCGGGGTGACAGCCCGGATGGGGGGAGGGGGGGGGGAGGAGGTAATCTACAAAGCTTTAAATGGGGAGGCTCCGCCTGGAGGTCCAACCCCTTACCCTTTTGTATACCATTTTGACAGATTAGGTACCCCGTTCACATACTTTCATAAGCGACCCGTATTATGGAGTAATCGACAAATAACGGAAGTCTTCTTAACATTCTCATATGCTTAATAAAGTAAATAATTAAGCCATAGTGTCCGTCCCAAATATTTTAAATGGCCTTTTAAATAAAATAACATATTTTCCTACCCTTTCATATGCGTAATCTTGTGAAATTCCTACCCTTTTATAAACCTGGGCCGGGATGTTCGAAAGCCCGTTAACGCTAAACCAGGATTAAAAGTTAATCTAAGTATTACTTTTCTTGTATAAAAATGTTTTTCACTGCTTATGTTTTGTGTAGTTTGATTTTGTTCAAATTCAAAACTAAAGAAAAAACAACATAAACAGAACACCTCGACGAAACGTTACAAAACTGAAATCAAAATCCTCGTTAATCCTGGGTTAGCTTAATCGGGATTTGAACAACCCGGCCCTGAAGACTGAAAAAGGTACCCCTTTTGGGCGGAACCTGCCCATGTTGGCCATTATAGGGATTACTCCGGGAGGGGGAGGTGCCTAAAACAAAACGAATTTTACGGTAAACACGTAACGAACTATTTTTCCTCTCTTGTTGCTGGAACCACAGGATTGTGGGGCCTGGTAAATAATGCTGGAATTGTTCACTTGGTTCCTATCGAATGGGCTCCGCTCGACCTGTTCAAGCGTATCGCTGACGTAAATCTTTGGGGAATGGTTGACGTCACCAAGACCTTTCTACCGCTGGTGAAAAATGCCCAGGGAAGAGTCGTTAACTACTCAAGTATTGCTGGTAAGTGAAGATTAAGATAAACTGCATGAAACAGCCTCCCTCCTAGCGTCTGTCTTCCTCTTGCCCCCTAGATGGGGGGTGGGGCGGGGGGAGAGAGACTCTGGGAATGAGGTTGGTCCTAAACATGTTTTTCGATTACGTCCCAACATATCCACAACGGCCACCTTGGGAAAGAAAAGGAAGGAAAGAGAAAGAGGGGTGACCGTTATGACACCTGTGTTTTTTCAATGGTGCAACATTTTTTCCCTTGCTCATTGTAGCATGTAGAAACCAAACAGAAACAGCGACCAACGACGCGGTACGGATCAAGTTCGTGACTTCAACAATACAAAATGGAGTTTTCAATACACGATTCGTCAGTCGTTGATTAGCTGGCCGTCAGTGTCGAAAGTTTCATGTAGCAGTTGGGACGCGCTTTAGTGTCCGTTGCCTTTGCGGACAGGTGGCCGTTGTAAAGAGGTTGAATTAAGAGTCAATGTATGCACCGTCCGCATGGACATAAAAAAGAGGCCGTTACAGAGAGGAGGTTCGACTGTGTTTCATTCATCACAAGAATATCTGGGCCATACAAACTCTTGTTTTAAGGGGAACTGTTTGTGCTCTTGCTTGTCTGTTTACCCTTTCACAAATGTTTCACATCTTTAAGCCATCTTTCCTTGTAATTCCCATGTTCATTTTACATGCGTCGCTTAGCTCAGTCCAAGCGTGGCAGTATAAAGGACTTGAAAATGTCTTTGAAGCTAGCTGTATTTGATCGATCAATGCAACAGGTCGTTTGTGCCCTGACTTGAAAGGACCATACGGGATTAGCAAATATGGAGTACAAGCGTTTTCGGACACTCTGAGACGAGAAATGCGACCCTGGGGAATAAAAGTAAGCATCATGGAGCCAGGGGGCTTCCAGACGCCAATGTCGGAAGCTACTAAGATTTACGGTACCATAATGCAAGGCTGGAACGACTTGAGTGATGAACTGAAGGAAGAATACAAGGAGAAAGGTAATAATAAATGCAATCTCTGTATTCGAACGATCACGTAGTGCAGAGGGAGGAGGAGTAAAACTTAGATAAAACTCTGATACTCGGATAGGTGTAAACGAATAAAAACCTCAACTCGGACGCCTGCAAAACATGCAACTTTGATTTAAAAGAATACCGCGTCTTTAACGAGTCTACCAGCCTTGATACCTAAGGCACAGAACTGTCTTTGGTGTAAATAAAATTATTATTGAACATTGTACATTATACATTGAACTCACTATCTCTTTTCTGATTGTCCGTAAGCGCGAAAGCGTACAGTGAATTTTCGAAATCAGCGCCTGTGACGTCATCTAGCTACAGATTATACCATAATCATGTCAAGGACACTTACTTCGACTTTGATTATTCTGGACATCACAAAAACCTCATCCAGTTATTGTTTATAAGGGGCTCACTGAGGTTGATTTTGGTAAGGTGACCAAATTTTCGAGAGACCTTAAAACAAACCTGCATTAGGGAGGAGGGAGAGGAAAAGAAACCTGGAATGAACTAGCGTCCTTCAGCTCCAAGTGCCAAGACCGATCCTCCAATCCGATCATGAAGTCTTTTCAAGTCAATACTCAGTTGCCTGCTGCTGTGATTTGTTTTAGGTATCAGGCTGCTTGCTTTCACGGGTGTCTCACCTCACACGTATAAAGTTGTCGACGCAGTTGTCGACGCGCTGACGTCACCGTCCCCACGTGACCGCTACACAGTCGGTTTGGACGCCCGATTTTTCTACCTGTGGATGGCGCGGTTACCTTCAGTCGTCTCTGACTTTATACTGAGGTGGACGTCCTTTAGGCTTCCACTGCCACTGCCACCGCCGCCTGAGGAACAAAAGTGATGCTGCACCGAGTCACAAACAATTCAGTGAAGTGATAGGGCTAGCAGAAGCTTGTTGTCTGTGGTTTGTTGATCAACACAGTGTTGTCCACGGACAGGGCTCTATCATAACTAAGATAGCCACGCCGAGGACAACGTCGATTACAAAATGAATTTATATTTAATCACCGAATCTCACGATACTCTAAAGTCATTAAGTTTGTTTCTCTTTGCCAAAAGTATCTCGAATCGAAATATTCTAAAAATTAAAAATTATTCGTCGTGGTTAACGTTCTCTCCTCGACGTAGAATTTGGTCATTTCACGTTGTTGTTTTACAGTCGACGGCAAAGAAATGCACCAAGAATTATAGAGCACATGCGCAGCCATCGTATGTTGGATTAGTTTTTACCAGCAAGGTTCAGATAAGAGTCTTGCACGACTCCACTACTCCTAAGCTGGTAAAGTCGCTCCTGCTAAAGTACACTTGTTATGGCCAGTTCGCTAATATCATGCTGACCATAAGCAAAACAAGTCAATTACTTTTATATAGACTGCGAGTAGTTTCTCTTTCGGTTAGTCCCTCGAGCGAGACCGCGTAAAATCCTGCTTTCGCGCGCTTCTCGCCCCCCAGGAGTTCGCGCGGCCATGTTTTTCTCGCGGTTTTCTTTCGCTTCACGCACAACGGACTAAGCGAAAGAGAGATTGGTCGTAGTTTACCTATATAAGCCAATGATATTTTCATAACAAGTCAAGCTCCGTTATTGTACACGTACCACACTACGCGCTCTCTCATTGGTCGATAAGTTTGTTTAGATGAGAGTATGAAAACACGGTCGTTACGATTTAGATTCGCGCGTATTTTTGAGAAAAGCAAATAGAGAACGTTTTCCGTATTTACATAGCCTCATCTAAACATTTGGGGGAATGGGATAATTCTCGAAAGTTATACGAGTAACTGCCATTTTTACCAGTCGCACTACACTGACGTTCTCCGATCACTTGCAATAAATGTCCAACCACAACGAGGAGCAGTACATGTACACCAGCGGTGAATTTTCCCATGGCTTTTCCCATGGTAGACAACGTGAATTGAATCAGATTAAAAACTGAAACAAGGCTATTTATTATTCTAATTATGCTCTGCTCCAGGCCGCCCGTGCACAAGTCAGGATCGCTCAAGGACGTCGTTCAGGAAGGCGGAAACAACATTGGTAACCAGAGTTATGCAATCCTAATCATCCCAGTGACCTTTCTTGTATCAAATTGTTATTCCAGTCTTACGTAGACTGCGAGCAGTCTCTCTTTTCCTCGAAAATCCGCGGGGAAGAACGCAAAATAAGTGAGCGTGCGAGCGCGACTGTGAGCGTGACGTGAGAGCGGCGATGTCGCGAGTAGCGCGGGCGTCAGAAGACGATTTCTGATGCTCTTTGACAGGTCGTGTCAATGACTCCTCCGCCCATTTTGAATATGATACTCCAGTGTGTAATTTTTTCCGCGAATCGATCGAAGCTATGTCCGGTAAGATGTGATAAATGTTTCAACAACAAAGAAGCTCTGGGCGAAAAACTGAAATTTGTTTTAAATAGTTCATTAATGAAGCAATTAAAAACTGGTCGACAGAAATCGCTATTCTAGAATCTAGTCTAGGGGGCCTTTTCGTCTCTTTGATCTCCCGAAGTTCTTGGTATTTTTATCTTTTCGGTTTATAAGTAGACTATGCTCATGGAAAAAAAAAAACAAAGAAAGGCCGATAAAAACTGAACATGTACGAGATTAAAAACAACAAATGCTCTGGGATGCTTTCCGATCTTTAAATTCCAGTTTCTTTAGGTCGATAGGTGTATGCATGCATGTTGTTCTTGTGAGGAAACATTTCCCTTAAATTCCATTGTTCCCTTTCAAAGTATTCACAGGCAAAGAGATTCCAGTTTATCGAGTCGCCAGATGAATGCGTTATCTTCTTATGGCATCTGAGAGGAAATCCAAACACTACGTTTCCAAAGAACGCATTGGAAAAGAAAATTCTACTCCCCTGCTACTATTTTCAGTTAAGTCCAACGCGGCTTTCACCTCTGATGCCATATCAGAGCTTTTCCATTCTCCCTCGTCCATGTGTTTTATTCTTTTAAAGTTCACTTCTTTCCTGTTTACTGCATTCTCGGCCAAGTCCGGATTTAGTCTCATTTCTGACGAGTCATACGTTTCCCAAAAATCCCCAGGTGACCTGATGAAAGCACAATACATATGGGTTATTGACTAAGCGTGAGATCAAGATAGCTGGATATTGGCCAAGTCTGGTCAATACAGGATTTATTATCTGGACTTTAGAGAACCTGCCTGTCTTGTGGGGTACAGTGTATAATCCCAAGCGGGCAAGATAGCCCAACAGATTTTCAATCATGGTGTAAAGCATTGGTAAAGACACTGAGCTGGCTGAACCATGTAGTAAGGGAGTTTAAGAAGCTACGACGGCGACGCCGAGGACAACGTTGATTACAAAATGAATTTATATTTAACCACCGAATCTCGCGATACTCTTAAGTCACTTAGTTTCTTTCTATTTGTTAAAACTATCTCGAAACTGGTTATGGAACACAGCCTAAAATTCGAAATATAAATATTAAAAAATCATCCGTTGTGGTTCACGTTCTCCACAAATCGCAGAATTTGGTCATTTCACGTTGTTGTTTTACAGAGGACGGCAAAGATATATTTCATCCTAAACAACCTAAGTAGCCCCGGATCCTTGATTTACACCTCTAACAAGACGACGAGCATCCCGACCATTTCAGCCAATCAGGGAGAACTTGTCTTTCCAGCCAATCAGGGAGAGAGTTTGTCTTTCCAGCCAATCAGGTGCAATTTAATGCCAAAAAGTCTCATTAAATTACCTGAGGAGAGATTTGTACAGTTTGACTTGCGAGAGAAATGCTGCAATGGGTATACGATGTCAAGGGAAACCAAACTTGTAGTGGCAACCAAAGTGGTGGTGCGCCGAAACGGACGCTCGTAAATGCTTAAAGCTGATTGAAGAAACCTATGTTTTTACGAAATGTTAATGCTGATTTTGGATGAACTAAAGATCATAAACCTACGCAACTTTGCATATAGCTTAGCTACACCCTAATTGAGGTAACCTATACACTTGACACTGAACGCTGATTGGACAAAACTTCATTTTTTCATGAAATATACTCACATTCTCATCACGGAAGACAAATGGCCTTTGCTAGGTGCTCCTTCAGCAACATGGTGGGCAACTAACCGAACGGCAGGGTGGAAGTGCCTAGTCCCCAATAGAGCCAGTTCCCAAGCTGTCGAGCTATCAGCATTACTGAGCTCCGGATCATTGACGTCAGGTCTGAACACGCCGGTGCCCAGACTATCGCTGTCAAGTAGGGCCTGCACTTTCGTGTGAGACTGGAGACAAACAAGTTTGTTAAGAAGTGGACAAGTGTAGGGCAGTGTGTATAGATAGATTTTTTTTCAAAAGGGCACTATCCAGAAAGGAAGTGTGGTCATACAAGAATGACCAAGATAATCAGGGGGTGATGAGCTACAATTGTAGCATCAAGGTGGCTAGCAACAGTTACCAGCACTTTCCATGACTTAGATTTTGATGAGCCATTTAAATCAATGTTTAATGATCAGTTGACGCTGCAATCATGGTATCAAAAAAACTGCCAAATCATTGGTGAACACGTTGCCATCATTTTCATGACACACTAGGTTACAAAAGCAACAGGACGACCTGCTAAAACACAGCTTTAACTGCTAATAATTCAAAACGAGCTTGGTGACCCCACTTGGTGTCATAATTGTAGCATTAACTAAATAAAGAGTGGTTATAAAAACCTATCAAAAAGTGTTGGAAACTGTTGTCAGTGGCCTCAATGGCTACGGATTTGAGCAGCTGAGAACCGTGACGTCAGATATTCAGAGTGCGTGGATATAATTTATGTAAGTGTCCAGGCTTCTTCTTTTATCTATTATTATTTCTCTAAAAAATAAAAAATCAGAAAGAGTTAATTTAAGAATGGAAGAGCACTTACAAAATGACATCTTCCTACTGTGTTTACACTAGGCCGGAACACGTTAAGTCTAATCACGAATAAAATATACCACAGTAGGCGAGACACTGGGCAGATCATAATCACAACCAGGAAACTGGTTTATTCTAAGCATGACTGAAGCTACCTCGCATCAATCACTACGAGTCGAGAGCGAAGAGGATACGAATTCCTGAAGGTTTTCAAATGTAAGATTAAACAACAACGTTTTTCGCATATAATCTCCTGAATAACGGGCAAACTTCAAACCGTTCGATACGGAAAAAGAGAAAAAAAATGAACTGGGTCGTTAGTGGTTCGTACGAACACTCTCAATGTTAAATGTTCGAAATACTCGTTCGGTAAGCTGGGTTATTTACCTGCAAAAATGACTTCACGTAGGCTAAATAAGCCAGTGCGCTGTTTGCTTGTGACTGTAAGCTTAAAGTACAAAGGCGTTTAACAAAACCTGCCACTCTTTGAACAGGAACCTGTGAAGCAAACAATTATAGTCAATGAAAGAGGAAGCCTGGGGCTATTTTCTCTAAGCATAATCATGCTACATTGTACCTGATACCGAAATACTCTCAATCTTATTGGCTACCTTGGCACCACCACGGCAAGAGTTCAAGAATGACCATCAAATGGGAAAATAGCTTTTTTACGACAACTGCAGAAATTCTCGCGCGCTCATTGCCTAATTTTTATCGTCAACATGCGGACAGACACATGAATTTGAAATTCGTGCGACGCGTCAGCGAGCGAGAGCGGGCAATTCGACCATTTGTTATCGTAAAAAACAAATTGATGTCAGTTTTTAATGAGTCTGTCCTGTTATTGACAATGAATTTCGTCATAACATTGTCAAAGTAGCCTGTGGATCCACTCGGCTATCACCTCATGGATCCACAGCTACTTTGACAATGTCATGACGAAATTTATGATCAATAACAGGACAGACGCATGAAAAACTGACGTCAATTTGTTTAATTTCGCAAGGTACATAGTCCAGGGTTTGAACAGTAGCACTGCTGTACTGAAACACACTTGTCCCTAGCGGTTTCCATCGCCCTTGAAGCTTGACGCGATGTTTCTTTCTGAGGTTTTGATCGTTTACAAATGATCAACCGACAAGCATCCTAAGTTTGCGATTTAATAAACGAGTATTTTAACAAAAATCCAATGTGTGGGTAGAGGTGTTTGCTAGGATGTCTTGATAAAGATGTCTTATCAAGGAAAGTAAAACCTTACTGAAATCACAAGTTCAAGTTCCGTCAGAGCAATGTTCTTTCATCTAGACAACTTGTAACCAGTCTCCAAATTTCTTCAAGAAATTGACACAACGAGTGGTGAAGAATTCGTTAACATAACATTAATTGGTTAAAAAATCGATCACGCTCTTTTACCAGTTTTTAATAGAAACTTAGACACTGCTCCAGGGAGCAAGGATGATCACAACTTTGCTATTTAACTAAATTATTTATCTTTGTACCTGTTTTCGCCTCTTCTTTAGCATTTCTTCTAGACACTGCAATGCAACAGGAACATCTTGGCTGCTACACCCTTCAAAACCACAACCGTAAAGTGTTAGACATTCAACAATAAACATTGGCCCATCAGGTTGACTCAGAGGTAGGTAGGTCAATATATCAATACAAAGAAAAGGGTTTCTTAAGCTCGCATAAAGACCAACCAGTAAAAACATGTCAGTATACATAAGTACATGTAGTAGAGGCGGCGTTCCGGCCCTCTGATTGGTGCATTTCAATCACATGATCACAATACTGCAATCTGATTGGTTAGGCCTCAAGCTACTTACATAGACTGGTTAGCTGTAAATAAAAATAAAGTCAAGGAGTGACGTACACAGGAGCAGAACTAGGGGAGATCCACCCTTCATTTCCTAAGTTTCCTTTGAAAATGCCGAAAGAGCCAAAGTTTCATCGCCATTTGTAAGAACGCGTGCCCTTTAACTCCGGACAGGGCCTACCCCATGAACACATGTAGATCAAGATCTTCCACCTGCATTTGCCCGTACGTATATACATTGTACACAGAACCCAAACAGCATGAGCCCTTACCAGCATGAACTTGGAGGAGTGATAAATACAACATGCTATAGAATCCTCTTGGATCAATGTTCAGTGCTTCACCTGTTTGTACAAAAAAGCTCCAGTCGGTGCACAATCCATTTTTCAATCTAAATTAGTGGTAAGTACTCAAACATATCCTGATAATACGCCAATTTCTTGCTACGAGAAAAAATCGGTGTGATTTCTTTTGCTTTATTCCTGCAAACCTCGGTGCCAAGTTAGAATTAATTTTAATATATTGAAATTGGTCCATTACTCTCCACTCAACAAACGGTGCAAATATCTCAGCATCCTTAAGCATGATCCATGCATAACCCACAAAAATAGCGGTAACTTGTTTACCGTAATTGCCAAGGAACAAAACTGAATTGAACCCTATGGCCTTACGTGCACAATAGAGTGAGTGCGTGACCAACCTTGACCAGATAGAATTTTAAACGCTGTGAGTACACAGTTGAGAGTTTCTCTAAGGGTCAGCTCCTAAGAATGTAAAGCAACAGTTGAGGTAAATAAATTTCCACAGAAATATCTCATAGTTCTTTCAGTCTTGGTAACAAAACTACAAATAAGAGAGACTAATCTTCACCTGAAAGCGGAAAAACAAAATAGTAAAAATCTATCCTACTGTAATAGACCAATTTTCAGTCTAAAACAATAGACCTCAGCGCGAGGCTCGGGAAGTAACTACAGAGTTTGTGGGGTTTATTCCCCAGAGCCTCATGCTGAGGCTTTCATACATCGAAATTGAGCTACTAAAAACACCCAGCCAGGTTAGGATTCCTTTAGTTTCAAGTATCATACATGCTACCAATCCACTGTGTACCTTGTTGTTTAGAAGTGTTTGAAGTGCTGCCATAAGATCACTAAAGAAGTCAACATTAATCAGGTGAGCAAACTTGGCAAGTCCTTCAAGAACTGGAGACAACAGTGGGGAATGTCCAACTGTCTTCAAAACTCGAAAATATGTCACAAACACAAATTTGAGGATCTCAGTTTGCTGCGTGAAGGGAAAGAGAAAACATAACATTATACTTTAAAGTTTGCCTGGTATCAGTCACACCCCATCCACACTATGTATGCTGGGGAAATTTGAAAACGCAGCTTTATTTCTCCGGTTAGGCCTTCCGTCCACACTAATCCGTATCGAAAAACTGGGCTTTTCAAATATGCTCCTCAAACCAGAGGAATTTAAGAACGCCGGCTTTGAGGTTTTAGTGTGGACGGAAATCATTTTTAAAATGGAGATTTTTCAATGATGTCATGATAATCATATCAATAGGCCATTTCCGAATTACCTTCAGCCTCATTCTCAAAGCGAGTCTTGGTGCTCGTCCTTTCATATTAAAATGAGATTTCATTCACATACAAATTAAAATCAATGATTGTGCACCAGGCCTCACTTTGAAAGAGAGGCTTTAGGTAACTCAGAAATGGTCTATTCCCTGGGAGTGCCAGGGTTTTCCTCAAACACATATTCAAAATGACCGGTGATAACGCTTTTTAATTCCTCTGGCATAGTGTGGACAGAAAACATTTGAAGCGTTTTCAGAGTGAAAATAATCTGTTTTTAAATTCCTCCCGCGTAAATGTGGAAGGGACCTCAGACAGACGGGACAAACAGAAGGTAGTGTCGCCTGAAAGATGGTGTACTGAGCACCAGGGTTTCTGCCCTGTAATCAACTGACTCACAAGTTTGACTATTAACAAGTTTATAATTATTTGGCAATATAGTAGCATTCTCAAGCTGATGAAGTTTGAATTTTTAAATAACTTTAATTTTGTGTAGCTAAGATATATATTATTTTAATGTGTAAAAATTACTAGTGTTCCCAATTGGTTTTTTATAATGCTAAATACCCTTTGACATTATAGTCATTCATTTATTTCTTTGTTCGTTCGTTCGTCCACTCTTTTGTTCGTTTCTTCGTTCGCTCGCTCATTTGTTCACTGGTTCATTCGTTCGTTCCTTCGTTCATCGGAGAGACTCTTGGTGACCTAGACCATTTCCTGAGCTTGGGTTTGAAATAGAGTTAAGAGAAGCGATTTCTCTTTTCACACTTACCAGCTTTGCTCTTTTCTGTTGGCTTTCAACAGCTTCAGTTTCTTGAAGTTCTTTCTCCAATTTTTTCATTTCCCTTTTTCTCTAAAACATTAATATTCAAAAACAGAAGTTTACCATAAAATACCAGAAAATAAGACTTTTCGTTGCATTTATTTAATGATGGATAGCTTTGATTGCTTCAGGTAATTGAGAATTTGATTAAGCTGAAAAGGATTTAACATATTTATTGTGGAAATATCTACGATAATGGTGGCATTAATGGACAGAGAGAGGCAATACAGATTTCATTAGTAACATTTTTACTGATGGTCAGCTCTTGATGTCAAGTGAGATTCCTTGAAGAGAAAATTTTCATGTAAAGGCAGGCTGCATGTCCATAATTGTTCAACATGACAATTAAGGCATGACATTACATCATAAAGGTCATAAAGTATACATTATAGATCTGATAAAAAAAGTACCTTTTTCTCTTTCTTGGACATCTTTCCTTTCAGCTTCTTTTCCATTCTATTTTTATTCTTTTCAATCTTCAGTTCTACAGTTGATTTCTTCTCATTGTGTTGCTGAAGTGACTGTATGTCAACATGACTAATCCTCAAGTACAGCAACGTTTCCAAAACCTTTGTTTGCAAAAAAGTTGTTGCAAAGTAATAAATTATACTCCAAAAGTAGTAAGGAAAGAAACATCTCACATTCTAACTTATAGTAATAAGTGACATCTCACATCACAGGTACAGTTCGACTCTTTAAGGGAAGATCTAGAGGGGTTATTAGACTGAATCAAGTGGATAATGTCATAAACATTCTTGGAATAATTAGAAGTTGTGCAGATCGACTGGGATGAAATAAAAATGATCACATAACAGAAGGTACATGTACATGTACAATTTAAGTCAGAGGCAGTTGTTATAAATCAGTCACATTGGCATCTTTAGTATCAATAAAATAACTATTCCTCAAATTTCTACACTTTGACAGCCTCATACTTACACAAGGTTGTACTCTAAATCCTTTACTTTTGACAAACTTACTGATAATCCTCACAGCCTAACAAGATCAATAAACACAGCATTAGCTGATAATATTAATTTGACACAGTAAATACATGCCGGCATACATACGTCATGACTTATACAGTACATAACTGAGGAAAACATTGTATTAATGTAATTATTATTATTATAAATGAAACATATTATTTTTATTTAATTTTGAGCACTTGTCCAAATGTATTCCCAAACATACATGCATATGCACTGACCTCTAGTGAAACACTTCCAACAGAATCTTGTTTAAACAATGTGGAGAAAGCATCGCAGCACAACTTTGAAATCTAAAAACATTAGTAAAGACAGTTCAATGAAAAGCACAATGCATGAAAAATAACATTGCATGTACATGTATAGCAACTACACGACTAAGTTGTCGTTCAGTGAACTATTAACTACAATTATGATGCTCTCTTGTAGCAAGACATTCATTCAAAAGGTATTTTAAAATAGTTTTCTCACTGCCTTAAGTTAAATTATACATGGAGTTCCTTAAAATAAGCTAAACACTTAAACACATGTGCATAAGAATATCCATTGCCTAACCTGGCCATCTAGAAATTTATCATTCATTCTAGGTACAAGCACTGCAATAAGGTTTGTGTGGAAATTGAAGTGGGGTAAGGACGTCAGAAGATCACACATACATTGGACTGCTACAAGCATCAAACTCTGAAAGAGACATTTAAATTATAAAATAAATTATATTATATATATGACTTGTTAATTAAATAAGTTAATGAAAAAAGGACATTTGGACCCAATCTTTAGCTTTTAAGTTACCGGTAAATACATGTACTCAACTCACAGATCAAAATAATGAATACGTGTCCTTTCAATTTGACTGTCAGCATGAAAAGAAATTCATGTCTAATTAGCCCTGGGCTAATGAATTTTGCAGTTGGGGAAGTGGATTCTACACTTCACTTGCCTGATGGGTAAGTGAAGGGAAAAAATGAGAAACTTCATTTGACAAATAATTTACACAGTGTCAGAGACCAAGTTACTAAGTTTTAATTTTAATCTCAAAGACGCTGAACAGACTTGATACAACACATGAGAAAACAGTATACATGTAACTGACTGGGTGGTTTACAGCGGGACTACTCGAACCAGACCACCTCTAACCAATCACAACATAAAGTTTTAGAACACTGGAATAATATCTTTTCTGTAATTATCACTACAAGGAAGGGTCTGCTAGACATGAATCCATAAGTACTACATGTACAGACTCCACTGTGTTATACATTGTATACCCTCTAAAGAGTCTGTCTTTGACGCGGATTTGTCATTATATTATAAAATTTCGCTTGAAAAGTGTTGCTTGAAAACTCATTTTGCGATGTCTAAAAAGGAAGAGTCAAAATCTTTGAAAAGTGTACAAAATTTAGGATGAAATTACCAATCAGAAATGACAAAGTTTCCTGAGATGTCCACAATACTTAGCACCTTTGTTGGGTTTCCAATTTTGTTATAGAACTACATAATGTACAGCTGTATCCTTCACATTCCTCAATGTTATAATGGTTTATTTAAGAAAAAAGTTGCTATCATTTCTTCTCAAGTAATGTTCTGATTGGTAACCTCTTTTTCAAGTTGCCTCTATTGAGTAGTTGCACTGTAACATGTTTTCACCAAGCTGTGCTAACATGCTTTTAATTTTCAACTTAATATTATTCTACATTTCTTCTCACTTGAAATGAAAGTTACACATTCAAACAAAAAGACACTTTGTTTAGTTTGTAAGAATTCTCTCAGTAGTTACCTCGGATGCAATCTTTTTGTTGACCATACCATTAGTAACAGCTCTTTTCTGATGCTTCACACATTCTAAGGTGAAAACAGAAAATACTGTATCTGTTGCAGGTCAAAATGCAATTCAGGTTAAAATGATTTTAACCTTGTTTGATTTTCAATTTCCTCCGTCTTCTAACCCTAATTATTCATGACCCGTGAATAATTGGTGTTAAGAGACAAAGGAGTCTCATTTTAACCTGAATTTCATTTTGACCTGCAACATATACATTCTGAAAATTTGTATTAATAAAAATAATAACCTTATGAGTTACTTATTGAGAAATAATTTATGATTGCATATTATTGCCAACGAGCCAGCCGAGCGAAGACGCTCGGCTGGCGAGGCGGCAGAGAATAGTGCCGCGCGAAGAATGGCGTATGCGAAAAAAATTCTCGATCGAGCTCTGAAAGTGTAACTGTAAGGTGTAAGATGTAACAATGGCTCAGTTTGAGCCAATTGCAAGGACGGAACTATTCGAGCTATTGTAGTTTTTAGCCAATCAGGAGGCGCGTTACATCTAGACTTCTCTCGTGGAATATCATTGTTTTCTTTGCTGTTGTGTTTATCTAACTGTGAACAACAATTTCATAGTCTCAGAACATATCGAACCAGCATGTTTCCTCTCTCACTTTATCGAAATGAAAGTTCAATTGGGGAGCGTACCCTTTACAAAACTCTTCTTCTAATTCGAATATTCAGGAAAACTGTCAGACAAGAGCAAATCCAAGACACAAAATCGACACGAAAACGAACCAGCGTGTTCACCACAGAATTGAACGAGCGTGTTCATGAATCGAAACAGTGTATTCCTTCTCTGTTTACCTATATCGAACTGAAAGTTCCATCGGGCAGCTTTTTTGGAAAGATTGTGTTCACCAGTCGAACCACTGGAGCAAATCCAGTGTTGAAATCTAGCATATCGAAATGAAGGTTGAGTCGGCAGTGTTTCCAAACAGAACTGAACGAGCGTGTTTATCATACAGTCGAATCCAGTGTCCAAAACACAAATCGGATCTGTTTTGCCACAGAATTAAACGAGTCGTGTTCATCAATCAAACTAGCGTGTTCACTTTCACTTTGACTTTGCCCATCATATTGAACTGAAAGTTCGACCGAGCAGCGATACATTCTAATACTCTGGATATTCAGGGATTGCGTGACGAACGTTACCGGCCGGTAAACGCGTAATAATTTTCTCTCGGTAATGTTTGCAACAGAAGAGAACCAAAAATCCGTTATGCTGTATTAATAAACCCCTTATTATAGCACAAATTATTCGCTCGTTGGCACTCTATCGGTAGGTATACCTAGTATTAACAAAACATCAAATGAATGTTATTTTATATAAAATAAGTAGCAGATCACTTTATAATACAAGTTGTGAAAGTGCCCAGATGGTATGCTATTTAGGAAATTATTGTTAGTTTACAAAATTCATTCACATAAAAATATTTATTATTGGGCATACATGTACATGTAATGTTCAATATTACAGATAGTATAATTGCATTATTTCAAAGACAGAAGACAGACTTGGCAGGTACCATAGTGCAATGTCAGTACAAGTCAACGTCTACCTGTAGCGGATGCATATCACTTTAGGATGATCTCAATTGAGTACATGTATACATATACAAGACTGAAGCATATGAAACAGGCTATGAAATGTACCAGATCACATACTTAACGTTTACTTTATACATGTATGTAAAAATAATATTTAATGCTCAGGGCCGTGTTGTTCAAAGCCCGATTAAGCTAACCCAGGGTTAGCGAGAATTTTGACTTCAGTTTTGTAACTTTACGGAGAGGTTTTCTGTTTATATTGCTTGGCCTTCTCTTTTTAATTTGAATAATCTCAAACTAAAAAAAAATAGGAAGCGAAAAACATTTTTAGACAAGAAAAATCAATGCTTTGGTTAACTTTTAATTGTGGGTTAGCGTTAACCGGCTTTCGAACAACCCGGTCCAGGTTAATAAGGTGGTTAAATGTTACAGTGTTGTTTACCTTGTATGGTTTCTTCCAATATTTGTAAGTATCGCTGGTAGTATTTCAATAGCCCTTCTTCATATTCTCTCAATTTTTTAACATCTTTGGATAGCTGAAATTACATGACATTGTATGAGAAAAATCAATGTTATTACATGTAATACAGTTGTATGTGAAAGATAGAGTGATGAAATACTCCAAAGGTAGCTTCCACGCGGACAATGAGCTGATGTTCTGTTCATCATGCAGCATTGTGTCTGTCACCAATTATCTTTTTCCATCTATGTATAGACGCTTAATTATTGTTCCTACACTGTATATGTGCAAAATAATGGTCTTTAGAGTAGCATTAATTAAAAGCCGTTTTCTTCCTCTGAAACCGAGTAAAACAGCTCTGAAAAAATTGAATAATTGGCATAATTTATAACATATCAAAAATGTGGTTAACAACTGCCTCGAATAAGTTGAGGTTGGGTGCCTGAGACATCCAGGAGCTTCCACTATTGGCAGCCAGTTCCTAGATGGAGACCACTCCTATGGCTGGAAATCCTGGAAACTCTACCATGAACCCCCATGTACATGTACAAGGGAGAAAAGCAGGCACCTATTAAACAGATAAAACAGTGGAAAGAGAGGAGAGGGACAGCGGAGGGGAAAAAGCCTCGGAGAAGGGTCCCCACGTTTGACACTCTTACACTCAAGGCGAACCATGGCAACATACATGTAAAAACTACTTCAACATCATGTGGCCCAAGAACATGAAATGCTGGTGCATGCACAGATCTAAATGCCACTGACCACAAGACTTGCACTCATTGTTGTTAACTCTGTTAAACTGCATTGAACTGCATCATACATGTACTTTCTTTTTTGCACCCTATCACAAGGACTATACATGTACTACAAGTGCATGAATTAAATGTAATATCTGTACCTTAACACCTTGCTCTTTTTCTGAAGTTGTTCGAACTGTATACCTGTAATCAAACCCCAATACAGCACCATAAATATTTTATAACATTACTGTCATTTAATTTCTCGCTACAATTCATACAAGTAATATTACCAGTACCATTTTTCCTATCACAGACTGTACATACTGGTATACATTATGATTGCAACATCATTAAAGTGCACCATTTCACTCTGACTCACATCATCATCAGTAGTCATTTTTATTGGCAATCTCACAGTGGTCCGAAAGTTAAAGAACATGAAATTAGATCAACCACAATTTTTTCCATTGCCAAGATGCACACAGTTTTTGGCATTTCCTGGCATTATTCCTATTGTCTGTAAGTGTGTGCAGTACAGTAGGTCATGGAAAACAGTTGTTTAAAGGGAACTTCAATCAGATGTAAATCATACAGAGGTAAACTATTAATAAAAATACACATTATTTTGGAGGGCTTGAAGAAGAACAACGTTATAATTATAATATACACTGTATACGTGTAATAAAGTGGCTAATGCCATTAAACAGTGCTCAATACACTTTTAAGGTGTAGAGCATTGAATAAGAAGATATAACGAAGAGACAAAATTCCCTGTTACTCCGAGTTTCGTGCTCACGCACTCATCAGACAGTATTTAATTAAATACTGTCTGATGAGTGCGTGAGCACGAAACTCGGAGTAACAGGGAATTTTGTCTCTTCGTTATATCTTCTTAATAAACATGTACACTGTATTATTCATTCCATGTATTTTAAATCCTATCATACATGCACAAATACGGAAGAATCCCAAACTTGGAAAGGTCCATAGAAGGGTGTTAGACATGTGAAGGTGTTTACTGCATTTGCTCCCACTACACTAACTATATTATTTATAATAATTATACGTATTTCTAACATCCTTTGGTAGAGGTTTTAGTCTACAAGTAGTCCCTCATTTTTCTTGGGGTTTAAGTCGAGTGGTTGGGCATGCATGCATGCATGGAAATCATCTTGCATAAGAAGACGCAAGTGTGGTGCCAGAGCAAACATCATTTCTTCTTTGGTACTACATAACAGTGCATCTCCTCGTGGAAGGAGATGTCAGTACATCGACTACACTAACCATGAGAAAAATGACGAACTACTCATAGTCAATGGAACTTTTACTACACCTCATACCAGATTGATGCAGAAAGTTTCCTACAGTACAGGTCAAAGATATTGGGCCCAAAATGCGTGTGTAAAATGCGCCTGCATGTCAAACACGCACAGGTCTGCGTCTTTGACATGTGCACAAAGCAAAGTCATTAGTATTTATGAGTTACCCAATTGTTCGCCTATTCTAGTTATTTTATTGTTAGTTTTCATGGCTGTTTGTCACCATGTTTCCCCAGGCACAGCATTGATGCTCTCTTATTCAAGCTGAATTACATTGTGTTGTATGCTTACGCCGTCAAGAACCAAGGATAAAAACTCCAAACTTCCCATTATGCAATCACACACGATGTGTCATGTGTCTTGATTAAAACATGGCAACAATTTGCTCACCCAATATTCACATCGGACCTGTTAAAATGTTAACCCTTTCCCATTTTAAGCCCTTTCTTACGCTTTGTAGAAGCAGAGATATGAAAATTCAAAACTTCTTGTCGTGAAAACGTCAAAATAATCGGTTACTATTATTGTCACACAAGTCAACGTGATTCACATATCTTTGTAAAAATGAGAGAGATGTAAATCTCTGCCATTTACAAAAATGTACTGTTATATAAACATTACATGTACATGTACATGTACCTAAACTGAAACTGTACATGCAGCTGTTTCACTTTGAAGTAGGCTTTTTTTTAACTTGCCTGCCACTCTTCAACAAAGTATGATTACATGATTACATGTACACTGTAGATCAGAACCATGACACAACAGTTTCATAAAGTAACTCACCCAGGGATGATATCCTTAAACACAGTCAACAGAGAAACCATTGCCAGCTTTTTAGTGGTTATTCTGACATCCACATCCTTCTCATCACATAGAGAACATAACTTCCCAAGCTCAGATACCTTTTCAAACAATTTAAATTAATTTCTATTATCAAGTAGAAAATTTAATACCATTTAACCGCAGGATACATTGTATAATTATTTAACTACAGATGCATATGTATGACTCACTACTCACACTGCCTTCAGGGTTTTCTAAAATTCTGTTTGATAACTCAGCAATGTTTAGTTTTCTTTGGATGAGCTTCTGTCGTCTTTGATTAAACAGTTCTACCATGCTCAATACAGGTGGAGGGGTTGGAGATGCTGAAATTTGATGGGCTTCTTCTGGGACTTGTTCATCTGGATTTTCTTCCTCACCTGGTGGAAGAGTATCTAAAAAAAAGGAAACATACTAGATAACATAAGAAGAGTACAATGTAGTAGGACACATGGACTTAACCAATGAGACTGACTGACAGAGGCAATAATCCCCAGGGACAATAAGGAATGGACCAGTAGAGTTGAGGTGCATTGCAAAACTTTCACACAAACTGAAAACCTACCACCATTTTCGTTGATACGCGACTTTCGAAAACAAAACACCCGCAGAAACTTTTCCAAAATTTCCATCAATCATACACATCCTGCCATATATGGAAGTGTCAACACCGCGCGCCATGCGACTGAAAGATAGCGGATTCAACAGATAGCTTCAAATTTACCAGTCAGTGCAGTGAAATGTTTGAAGATAAATCCATCAAACTACCAGATTTGGAAGAAACACAAATATGGGATAGCCCAAACGTAACAGTAAGTTTTTTTTTTTTTCAATCTTAAAAGCATTTGTACGATTGCGGAAATTTTGGAAACATTTCCCCAGGTGTTTTGTTTTTGGAAGTTGAGTATCAACGAAAACGGTGGTAATATAATAATTTTGATAAAGCTGAGTTGAAGATTTTCAATTTACATATCACATGTTGGGGAATACAGGGTGACAAAACGGAAGGCTAACTTTTTCACCTCATCAGCCATTAAACCTACAGATGTTAAGTACCGACAAGGGCTGGAAAATATTTCGAAATCCAGTGGCCCAGGGGGTCAGTACATTTCAGTTTTCATTGCCGCCATTAAAATATTACGCGTGCAATAGACACGCAATGTTTTTCTCATATTCTAATTTTGAGCTTGGTTGTTAAGCCTTCTGTTTGTTTGTTCACTTCACTCCTTTGGCTCCTTACTTGAATTGGACAATGATGAAAAGAAACGCAGAATGTTTCGGTTTTTTTTCGTTATCTTGAATCTACCATGTGCTTTATTAGCAGTGCCAGACTACTGTTGCACACTATCCAATATGGCAGCCAATATGGAAATCAGATGATGAACACAACCAACCTTTCAACTCATTGCTTTGCTCATCTTGCAGTCTTAAGTTTTGAAATTGTTTTTGATTAGAAATCATCACTCACAAGACCACTGAGGCTAATTTCACTTGCCCAACAGACCACCAAACTTGCCCAAGACCAAAATTTAATTGCCCTGGGAAATCAGTCCTAGGAGTTTTTCCTGCCCTGCATACCCAGACAGCTGTTTATGTAAACAGAGAACACCATGTACTGTACAACTGCAATTCACTACAAGCACCTGTAAGTGGTAGCTTCTCTTTTCTTTGTATAATGCTGTCTTTACTCTTAATGGGTAAAAGGCTTCTTTCATTGTGATCCTGGTCTGCTGATGTTGTTCTTGGTCTCTTCTCATAATCAGCCTCATCTTCCTCTGCATTTTTTCTTTTTCTTTTCTTTCCAGTATGTGGAACTCTTTAAAAAAAAAATCAGAATTACCTATCAGCAAAAATGCCATGATCTATCTTTTTAATCACTTATAGAGCTGACAACTTCTCACTTTGCTACATAGTAAATGTTATGTTCACATCACAGGTGTGGAAAGTGCGGTGGCCTCATGGTTAGTGTGCTAATCTCAGGATTGTTCGGGCTGAGTTCGAGCCCTGGCTGGGGACACTGCATTCTGTTCTTGGGCAAGACACTTTACTCTCACAGTGTCTCTCTCCACCCAGGTGTATAAATGGTTACTGGCAAATTTAGTGCTGGGGGTAACCCTGTGATGGACTAGCATACCATCCAGAGGCAACTAGAAATACTCCTAGTCCAGAGCTCGATGCTGTGACTGCTGGGGTCACCAATGCAACCAAATGTTTTCACTGGCGACTAACTTTCCATGCTTTTCACTGATTGAAATACTTTTTCTGGTGACTAAATCTGAAAACTTAGAAAATCTGAAAACTGTAGAAACTGGGATAAGCTCTGGCCTGATGGGCCAATTGACTTGCACGCAGAATTAACCTAACTTCACATCATAAGTCTTTGTTCCAAAATAATTTTCAGAATTCCTGATACTGGATGTGGATGCACATGTAAGTTATGTTCTGAGAAATACTTTAAACTTAACCTGTTACAATGTACATGTATATGCTCTCAGGCATATTCAAATAGTGTCTATAAATTAAATCAAAAATAAGGTTTACATGTAGCAGCACTAAATGTGACTGAATTCATGTATATGTACATGTATGCAGGACGTAACATGTCGATCAAAATCAGTCATTAAAAATGTAGTCGATAAGTTGATAGTACTTGATATATCTCAATAATTTTCAATTGACAATTTCACATGATTTTCAACTGAGTATCGACGCTGCAATAAGGAGGTCACCATGGCAACCGAGCACAGCCCACCTCCAGGCACCTGTCAACACAACACTGAACCGGAAATACCAGTGTGTGGAATTGATACTTACCCAAAAAATGTGGGAGGGAGGGGGGGGGGGGGGCAAGCAAGCAAGCAAGCTAGCCGAGCAACTCCAGCAACGCAACTCCAGCAAATGGCAATGCCCCTGCAGACCTCCCTGGACCCCCCCCCCCACCAGATCCTGGGGAAATGGCAGCAATGGCTAGATTTTAACTTTGCCTAAATTTCATTTAACCTCATAAAATATGTATGTTTTGCTGAAAAGATCTCACATAGTGATTTGGCTGCATTTGTACAATGTACATTGAAAATACAGGCGAACACGAGGGTTTCATTTTTGCTGTAGAAAGATACGGCTTCTTTTTGCACACAGTTTCTACAGCTTTGATACATTGATGTTGAGTTAGGTTTTGAAGAGTGAAAGTGGAAAATTCTTGCAAAAATGTTGCAATTTTAAGAAATAAACATGGCATTTACATGCTGAACATGGCTATTTTTAGTTGTGAAAAGAAATTTGATTGGGGCAGATTTTGATCACGTGCTAGATAACCACTTCTGAACCGTGAACGCAACAAAACAATGCTATAATTTGTAATTTTCATCAAGCTTCATCTAAAAACTTGATTCTAATTACATTGTATGTGCTTAAAACGTACTCTTTGTCTCAAAATTGTTATCGAAAAATTTAGTCGGCGGTTGGCTCTCATGGGTTCTTGCTGGTGAAGTAAGTGAGCAGAGACAGTAGTAAAATGTACTTGTCCTGGACAAGTGTACGTCTTTTTTTCTTCAAGCCCCGAGCCTCTGACCACACAGCGTTTATTATTTTTCGATACTTGTCGATTGAAATCGATCAAAATCGAACTGGAACATTAAAGATCGATCAAAGTCGATAGTCAAAAGAAATTGTGTGATCAATTTTACCGACTTTCGATATTCGTCAATTGATTAGTATCGAATTCTATCGACAATGATCGATTTTTATCGACTATCGAAATTATCGACATGTTATAGGTACATGTACGTCCTGATGTACGTCAAAACAAGTCAAAGGTTTCAAATATAAAAGTACTCTCGCTGTACCAATGTGTGCCTTGTTTATCCTTAAAAACAGACTTACTCTGCTGTTACTTGCTGCAAAAAAGCAAAACTCCTAAGAGAATCTTGAAAATACTCCAAGTCTTCGGGTTCGAGCGCAGAATTGTCTTCCACAGTCACAACATCTTCGTCCTCTAGAGGTGCATTTCCTGTAGCTTTGCGCGCCTTTTTGTCTTTTTTGTTTCCTTTTCCTTTTGCCATTATAATATGCTACCTCCTGCATAAGAGTATACTTTAAAAAGGTATATTCTGATCCGTCTAACTAGGAAGAAAGCGTTCAGCTCAATTCGCAAGACAGTTCGTCCACCATCTTGGACATGAGCCTTAGATAACACCACGTGCACCCCAGCGTACAACCATGCCACCGACTCCCCGTCATATATGCTTCCTTAGAGTGTCACTCCCCGCCCGTTGCATTGGCTGTACATGATTTTATAACTGGAGGGGTGGGTGCTGTTGCGTTGGAAATGAGCCGACAAGGAACGACTTTTTAGGGCCCTTTAAGATGATCTGATCGAAATTGCTGAAATTTGTTCACAGCATTAAATGGTGATGCTTGTATAAGTCAACATTGTAATGTAGCAAGAATGAGCGCTTACATATCCGGGGTGTATGGGCGTATTTTTTTTCTGTCAGCGGACAGATAAGCTTGCAATTATCCCATCCTAACACAAGCCCTCTAATCTTAGACGTAAAAAATCCATCTAGTGAAGCCCACAGGCTAGAATAAACGTTTTAGCAGGAACCCATCACCTTAGAACTGGATAAATTTAGCCCTCCACTGTTAAGGTTTTGTATTTTAATGTAATTACAATATCTCAGAGACGTTAAAAATAAGTATGTCGTGATTGTTGAACTTATTTTGCGGTTCATGTCACAAGTGACATCGGTATGCTCAGATAATTTTTTCAACATGTTATAAACGGTGTAATATTTCTGTGTACCTATCACAATTTTCCAAACACCAGATAAGCTCTAAATATAGCCCTACCAGGCCCGTCCGAAAATAAGCCCACCAAAATAAGTCTTCTAAACAAAATATTACCGAAATTAAAGTATGGATATCCCTGTTTGTTGCAGATTCATGATATTCAAGTTTTAACTTGTTAATATAAAAACATTTGCATTAGCGTGTCAACCCACGCAGTAATTCAATATTTCTGACGTACTAAAAGGGAAAACCCCCTTCAAGCCCCTTCCTATATTTTGACCGACTCACCAGAAAGCCACTGCACAACGCAGTGGACGTCGTCCGATACACAGTATACACAAGAGATCAAAGGTACGCTGTATTTTCTATGTTTCTATATTTCTGGTTGTTACTTCCTTATATAGAGAGTTTATTCCTTTCAGGCCCTTGATTTGCTTAATATTTTCCGATTCATCCTAGTTAGATCACATTAGGTCGAACTCTAACGCAATCTTCGCCTTTGAATCCATCGATTCCTTTGAACGTTTTATTAACCCGTGTTACATCAGCCCGAAGGACATAATCGGGGAGAGCCGCTCTCTCTCGGGGAGGGCGGCTATTACACAGTCAACGTTTGATTAGCAGCGAAACTCCGAATTATCGCGATGTGTATGTTTTTTGTTTTGTTTTCGAAAGAGGATTCGGTCCGGCAGGGGTGGTTGTCGTAAAACGGATTCATGGAACCTTCGCCTTTGTAGAACATTTTCTGTGAGGGTTTTGTGTCATTTTATTACGGTAAACATCGAGAGGACGAGAATAGTCTCGTGACATTTCTGTGTCAATTCTAAGATTGCCAAGGGAAGAATCTCGAACAATCAGTATACGTTGAACACGGTGCTACATTCGTTACACATATGATTACATTTACACGTCCAAGTCTTCGCAGATCACAGTTTCTGAAAAGTATCTGGATCTGGATTGATATGAGTTTCAACAGTGTAACGTGCTTCTCGTGAAAATTTCTCTCAAATTTTTCTTTAGGGTTCGGAACGTGCCGAGGCATATTAGCGACTGTCGCAGAAAAAATGTGATTGTGGATGCAAATTTGAAAAGGGAAAAAACCCCGACACGCAGTCAGAGATACGGTTTCAGCATGAGACGATGATCGTCTCTTGGCTACAGTCAGTGGGATGGAAACTACATTTTTACAGAAAGCAATATAAACCATCCGTAAAAGCATACACTTATTTTCCGTGAAAAGATGATTGGAATTATTTGACTCAGTTGGATATAAATTTTCAATGACATCTGAAGTTTTTAAAATATGTTGAGCTGGCTGTTTTCACTTTCGATATCTGTTGTTGTTTTAATGCTGAGTTATCTGTTTTCATCAATTCGGGAAAACCCCAGCTAGGGGAAGTCCCTCCGTTCAAGACGAGACACGCCATTGGCTATTAGGAACAGAATCACGCGCATAAAAAAATCGTATGTTGAGCTGGCTGTTTTCACTTTCGATATCTGTTGTTGATTTTTAACAAATATGCTGAGTTATCTGTTTTCATCAATTCGGGAAAACCCCAGCTAGGTGAAGTCCCTCCGTCCAAGACGAGACACGCCATTGGCTATTAGAACAGAATCACGCGCCATGCACGAGCTTTAGATATCTCTCATTGACGCAAACATTAAAATGTGCACTTCGATATACGATTACAAAGGATTTAAAGGTTTTTCTCGAATTTAAAGTCAAGTCTGGTGACACTATCCGCAATTGTGAGATAATTTTTCACCCAAAATGACCCTTTCTCTCAAAATCGGTAGCCTATATTTAGACCATTAGTTATTTCTACACATTCAAGACTTTTTAAAATTTCAACCAGAATTAAACATTCACTGGCTTCGACATATGTCTCCTCAGACTTAATTCCATTCCATACTAAAGAAGGAATTAATGGTCCTTGCCAATGACCTGGCATTTGACTAAACCATAGCCCAAACAATACTGTCTCCGCTCATTAGGTGTAAATAATTGAATGCCCCCACCCCCCCGTGTTCTTAACTCGCTCTGCCTCAATCAAATGTTGCTTGGCTTATCAAACCAACACAGATTTGATAAGACATTTCTAGAAACCATCACTATCCCTATTTCTGTTATTTTTTAGGTCTGTGACTTTGTTTTGGATTCAACTGATAGCGCAGAACAAGGAAGTACAGTACATACGTATCGTGTTTTACTACATTAGCTTGCTTTTAAACTGATTTTTAAAGAGTTCTAAGGTTGATTCTCTGAGTGTACCCTATAGAAGAACCTGCAGAGCAGACTTTGTTCTGGTTGGAACTAAGAAATGCGTGTTTTCTTTGAATAAACGTACATTTCCAGTTGTTTCAGGTTAAGGCAGCATGCAGCGCAAGGATGCACTTTGAACATGATTTGATTAAATGCGACGAAGAAATGGGGAAAATTGTATGACGCAAAAACTGTGGGCGTAGGTAGTGGGTGGCACTGACGTAAAAATTATGTGACGTTCGTCTTTTTAGAATTGGAGGTTTGCAGAGAACTTATAATTGCCTTTCACGGGTTTCTTTTTAGGCTGCAAAAGGATGTCCATAAGCGAGCTGCCTTATAAAACACTCCAAGATCTTTACAGCGCCCTCGAATGGGTACCAACCTTAGACTGGAAGATGCTTATGACGAGAGGGCTTCACTCAATTTATTCTAAAGCTGGCCATGATGTTGTAGCTATGATCGAGAACAGTGCCCGTCCCGCCAAAGCTTTGTTAGATGATCTGACTTACAGAAAAACGACGTTGCAAGATCTGGTGGAGGGATTGGAAGCCATCCAAAACAATGTGGCTGTTTCAATAGTCAAAGAAGGTGGTAGCAATTTCTTTTTAAAATTCCTTCCTTTTTTTCAATATGTACTCGTTTTTAATGAATAAATTATGAATAAGATGTTTATAAAATGCCTGAGATCCAATCAAGCTAACGTTTAGAAAATAGGCATTAGACTTTTCACGCGAATGCGAAATTTTGCATACCTATCCCCGGGATTTCTGATGACTGGTGTCCTCGGATGTTCTGGGTTTTCCCTAAGCCATCTCGGGAGCGATTGTAACTCAGTATAAAGACACTAGAAACTGTTGAGTTTTTTTTTGCGGGGTAAAATCCGAGTAGAGAGAAATATAATAGCTATCTTTCAAAATACGTTCCGAATATGCGTAGTAATATCAACTTCTGGCAAAATGACTATAATCTGTCTCTCTTTTCCTTTCGTCCTTGATCCATTATCTTAAACTGATCTTATGTTTGCCAATTTTTCTTGCCAGGAGCTCAGAAGAATGGCCTTGAAATACAGTGTTCCGGTGGTCGCCCTCCTCCTCAAGTCAGTACTGGCAATCCACAAGAGGTACAAGTTTTAACAACCTTCGGTTATAAATATTTTACGGATTTCTAATATAATCAAGTACTTTTGGGAAACATTTAAAGTAATTACCTGGCATGCTATGTATTGCTGTAGTAGTTCATGGACTCTTACGGTTGTTTGTTTACCTGCTTTTTAGCTGTCTATCTTTATTAATTAGAGGTATTGTTTGTATTGCGGTAGTCAACAGCATTTTCAATGAAAAACTTTGGATTAGGCGTTTAGGCACAGCAGAACTTTTGCTAGTTTATATAACTGTGATTAAGTTATAGCTAATTTTAGGGTACAAAGTTTATCTGTGCTCTTTTGATATGTTTAGACAGAACTGAATGCACGATGAAGCGAGTTTCGTTTGACCTTGAAAATGTTTTTTTTTTTTAAATTGGTTCATCTTCTGTTTAAGTGAAGTGTTTAAACAGGGTAGTTGAACAGATAAGGTTCTTCCTCCGTGTGATGTTTTCATCCTCCTCCCCATACGATGGATAATGTATAGCCGGTTCGCTGGACCAATCAAAAAATTTTTTTAGGCGTTAAATTAGCTTGTATTGTATTATTTCCCATTATATCACACCAGTTGTAGCTGACCAGTTCAGACGAAGCGCCTAACTTTTCTAGTTTTCGTATATTCTCAGGCGTTTCATTTTTTGATGAATTCTTTTACTGCTTCTCCCCCTCTTGTCAAACCGGTATTAAGGTCATTAAGCGTGCCTCAGTTTCTTGTGAATAAGCTCGATCAGTTGATCACGGCTTTCTTCACTAACCATTTGACGGTTGTTTGCATTCTGCGTTCGGCAATCATTTCAAGGTCAAATGAATTACTTTCTTACCATCCACACACATGTACACACCCACACAGGAAAGAAACCTTTCCAATTAGTGTCGAGTAAACTAAATCCAGCACACGTTACATACCGTCTTGTCACAAAATAAGACTTGAGAGCATGTTTATAAAGCTTAGTTTATAGTTTATACTAGAGAAGCTGCTATTACCGTCCCCAAAGGATGTCGATGCGGGTTCAATGTTTCGGCTTGTTCCCTTTCTGGGAACAAGCCGAAACATTTGACCTTCAGCGATCAATATACACATGGATCAAGTTGTAGACAGTCACTCTGATAATTAACTGCTTTACTGTTAATTGCTGATTCAGTCATCATGTAATGATAACTAACATCGTTTTAAAGAGACCAAATATAATATCAGCTTGTGTTACAGCCGCCCTTCCCCGAAAGAAAAATCGGAGAGACGGCCCTCTCCGATTTTTTCATTCGAGGAGGGCGGCTGTGACAGAGGCTAATGTAATATTAAATTAGTTTTAATAGGATAAGGGTAGCGTCGCGCAGCCATTGAAGTAGTAAATAATCAATTTTGTAAAATAACTGAGATACTGCGCGTGCTCTCATTGGTCGATAGGTGTGTTTAGATAAGTATGTAAACACGGTTATGACTTCTAGATTCGCGCGTATTCTTGACAAATATTTTATAAAGCAATAGAATACTTTTTCTGTGTTTACTTAGCCTCGTCTAAACACTTTGGGGTTGGGAGAAATCTCGAAAGTTATGCAAACCCTATGGGGGGTACTCCCTGATATGGGCTATGTGCGGCCCCGCAGCCCCAAAGGGTATGGTTTTTCAGGTGTTTTGACCATAAATAGGACATAGATTTTGGCAATTTTGTTCATAACTAGGGTATGGTTTTTGCACTCTAGTCTTGAATTAGGTATCGTTTTTGAAGAAGCTACTTTTTGATCTTTAACGGATAAGACCGTCAACAAAAGCCCTTCATAAATTATGTTTGGGGTAACTGTCCCATTCCCGGCGTGACCTTTTCAATACGAGCCCTTTGTTCTATCCCTTCAATGTCCGAATGGTGAGGGTCGACTGTATCGGTAAAACACTTGTTTTCTATCGTTCGTACAAAATGTCTCTCCTCGTCTAATCACTTTTTTTCTGTTTTGTCTGACACAGCAAGACGATTCAGTGAATTTTTCCCGGATACAGTGTGGGGAACAAGACGAAACATTATATAGTTCAGTTAAAGTATCAGAAGCAAGAGAAAGCTCTGATCATCCGGCTTCTGACCCCGGATTGCATACTTCATGCTTGGGAATGATGATTTTCATGTTTTCCTCCTGCTTGTATTATAGAAAAGCTTGAGTGAACAATGTTACTTGTAAATCCTACGATATTTGTCGCGTACGTAGAATCCGTGACAAGCTTGATTAATATTAGTGTTTTAATTAAGTTTACATTACTTTTTTAAGCTTATTTTTAGTGTCTCCATATAGTAATTCTTGTACTTCTATTTCAGCTTAACACTTGAATAAGGGCTTTATTGCTACTAATACACTGGAATCGAAAGGAAGTTGTAACCTAAATTTACACGAAACAATTAGCTTGTAGTAGGCTCAGCCGCGGGAAAAAAAACGTTTTGCCTTAATCGGCCCCAAGTTGATCAGAAAGAAGTTCGTTTTTTTCCATTTTTCCTTGCCTGAGTGGAAAAGTTAATTTCAACAGCCAGTACAATTTGGTAGTCAGTTGTGTGCAAGTACAAACTCAATATTTACATAATATATACCAAGATCTTTTCTTATAAGCTCACCGCAAAATACACCATATGTAAGTGCTGAAATTATTGAAATAATAGTGTCAATTAGTGGCTAGAATATTATCACTGATTAAAACTTTTAAACTGATAAGTTAAGGGGATTAACAAATAAATAAATTATAAAACGCTTTTCTGAGGAGAGAATTTCACTGGCCCAATATTCGTAAACATAGAAAATCAATTAAACATGGTAACCCCTTGTCCATCTGCATTATCGTGCAACACCTTGTAATGAGAAGTACATGAAGTAACTCACTTGTCTATGTTGAAAAAGCCTAGAGCAGCAATGAGGTAATCAGCAGACAATAAGCACTTAATGACTGACCCCGTTTGAAACAGTGAGTTTGTTTCCCCGAGATCCTCAATGCACCCCGGGGCGAAGCATCCAGACTCGAAAATAGAAAAAAAAACTGCGAAAAAATGATTTGCTGGACGCATGCGGTGGCTGTGCCCACAGTACGAGCGGCAGTCAAACCGACCTGTACTCCCGAAATGACACGATACTGAACAGTCTTTTTCTTCGCAGCTAACAAAAACATGGAAACAATACTTGTACTAGTTACTTTGGCTTCTTCAAATGCTTAGCTCGTGAATTCTGGGTTTGATTTGACAAGCAGCAACATATTTTGTTGTAAATGACTGAACTATTTTCCTACCGGGAGACAGCGATATCGAAGAGCGAGTTTTTCCGAACGAGGGCGACCCATTAATAGCTTGAAGACACAAAATGTTCAAATTTTCCCCTTTGATTCTCTAATATGTTTTTGCAACTCTCAATTCCGTTTCTTGAATAATGAATGCCCTCTCTAGCGAGAAACGTATCCCGACTTCAGTGGCTTTTTGACATCAGGCCGACTGGCGCAAAAATTTGCCGATGCTTCAAGGTGCACGACCTGATCACGTGCGAGTCGACAGTTCAAGTTGTTCTTTCTCTAGGGAGTTATTTAGTTTTGCAGAGTTTTGTTCGCCCTAGGGAGTTAGCGAATTTCAACTCGTCCCCAGGGCCTTCTCGTCAACGATTTTCAAACTGGCGGGTAAAGACAGGAATTACTCCACACTAAAATGTTCTCCGGTTGGCCTAAATATCACTTTGCTTAGCCTAAACAGCGCTCCAGTCAGACTAAATACGAATTTGGTAAATCTGAACAGCACTCCGGTTAGCCTGAGAGCTTGGAAATGGTTAGCTCATTTACGGCGGGGGTTTAACATGAATAGGCGTGAAATTTGAAGTGATATAAAAAAGGCAATTCCTCTATAAAGGGCGTGCAGAACTACCTTAAATTTTCAAAATGTAAGGTGGCTCTGAATCCCCTCCGTAGAACTTTGCAAAAAGTTGCATCTTACCATGCTGATTACAATTGATAATTAAAAAATGGGAGCTCGTTTTTGAGTTATAAGCGCTTAAAGCAAAAATTAAGGGTGTTTTAACATGTCATGCTGTTGCTATGGTAACCTATTGTGCCACAAAATTGACAGCAACTTGTTCACCAATGATTGGGCAGTTTTTTGATACCTTGATTTTGGTATTAACCGATATAGAGTGGTTATAATGGCCCATCAAGCTCCAAGTCTTGGAAAGTAGTAAAAACTGTTTCGAGCCACCTTAAGAGCAACCTTGGTGAATGTCTGCGATACTGATCACCGCCTTAGCCAGACCAATTTATTCTTATCGAGGCAATATCAGAAAAAAAACCGCTTCTTTGATATTTATTTATTTTTTAATGCATAGCTTCTTACATGAACTTGAAAGAAACAAATGAAAAATTAAATTGACAATTTTTAACGAGGCAAGTACCTCGGATCGCCTGTTATGGCCTTGCTGGTTGCACAGTCATACATCGTATGCGTTCCCAACACTGCTCAGTTGAAATTCACAACATTATTCGTCATGTTTACGCTTTTCTGACGAGCCAGCAAAGAAAAAACTGTAGCATACAATCAAGAGATTATCTCCTTGTCTCCTTGTCGTATATTTAAAAATCAAACTGTAGTCACAGTTTAAATGAAACTCGGACAATGTTACGTGCTATCCGTATTCAGTATACCTTGCTCCTTAACTGAATCAGTCGGAGCAAGATGTTTTTGACTGTTCGTGTAAAATGGAGTACAGCAATCTCCACTTCTCGTCGCTCAGTTCTTTAGCTACTTCTGTTAATTTTATCACTTGGCTCGAAACAAAAGATTCGCCGTGAAGCTGGCAAGTTCAGCTAATTCGAAGGTCTTTTGAGGATGTTTGTCAGTCTTTGGAGACAATTTTGGAACTTTAAATGATAGTGTGCTCATTTTCCTGCATAACGAGCGCATCTGTAATAGTTTTCCAATCCTGTATTTTTTACCCTGTCCTTGCTGAGAGGTCTTGTGAACTTCCATATTTTACGAGTGATGCAAGCCAATCAGTATTAGTGTTACGGGCTCACCGACCCTTTCACTGTCTGTACTTCAACTGTGACAACACTCACTTTGTAATCTCTTTAAATATGGCACCATAATGGCACTAAGCTAGTTGTTATTGCTAAAAAGCAACTAACGGATTATTGTATATAAAACAGAACGTAAAAACAGAACAAGCTGAACACATCGCTACTATTGGCTTTCTTTTTCTCTGCGCATATGACGTTGTTTTTGATTTCTCTCAAGATAGCATTTATTGCATGGCCGACATTGTCATCACTAATTATCTGTAATTAACACTGAACCGTTTACGGTATAGAGTTTAACAACCAAAACAAACTCGTTCGTTGTTATTGTTGAATTTACAGACATCATCCGTTTCAAAACCATTTCTAACCCCCAATTAGCCAAAATTAAAATTTTCTGAGCTATATAACCTTGTGCGCGCGTTCCTTCGGCTGTGCTATTCTAGTGTATCGCTTAGCTTTATAATCAGATTGTCGTTTTCAATGGTTGCTTGTTGTTGTTTTCTGTCATTAATATTAATTACTCAGTTGTTTGTTTGAACGTTAGTATCTATGATAATTACAATAGCGTTCCATCGTTTTCTTCATTTTTATCGAAAACAGCACTCGTTAAATGATTCTCAAGTTCCTTGTTTGATCAATTTTCAGTCCCTCGTAATTTTAATCGATAATTGGTCGAGCTTTTTGCTTTATTTTTACGCTGCTGCTGTTATCTTTCGCTACATGTACAGATTATTAGTCCGATAATTTCATCAATTAGCAATTAAGAAGTTGGTCTCGAATTTTGCGGCACGGACCACCAACTGCGATGGACCGCTCACGAATTAATTCCAACGACTTGCTTTTTCAATTCATTTGTAAAGAGAAATCTTTTAACCTCCATGTTTGGAGGAAAACTTGATAAAAATTTTCGCAAAAGCGACACGAGAAACGTAAATAAACGCTTACCTTTCACGTGCTCGTTTACGGAGAATGGCTCGCGGAGATGCATTAGATAAAAACAGTCATTATAATACTAGCTTGTTAGGTCTCATTTGGAGAATATTGGTCTTGTTTTTTTTTCTTGCAAGAACTCGACCAGTATTTCTCCAATACGGACCTCGCGCTAGTTCAATGGTATATACTGAACTAGAGTTGCACCAAAGTCGCCTTTTTGTTCACCAATTATAGAAGTCATTATACAAGTAACATACGGAGAAAATGTAAAGATGCAGCTGTCGCTTGGCGTTCCTAACGACTGCGCACAACGCGCTATCGATGTAGACTGACTGCAGCCATTTCAATTCCAGTTGTTCACAGTCAAAGTAAGTTTAGTACCTGTCAGCTCCTATGCCCTGGGGGCCATTGAAAACACAGTTTTAAAGATCTGCTCGATTTAAACGTTTAGTCACAACGGGAAACTAATTAAAACCTTTAGGCTAACTTCTTTTCTCACCTGCTGGTCATTAGATTTGACAATCAAGGCAATTATATTTAATATTTAAGAAGGAAACATCAAGAAAATAAATAAGACAAAATTTCAGTGGATATGAAATCATTTTTTGAAGAAATATGGGGCTTAATTGTATTTCCGAAACAGTCACAAAAGCTATGAAATTGTACTCCTTTCGACGCATCATTATTCATATTTGTTCATATGTAAAAGATAAAGCTTTCGTCTGTTCCATGTCAAAGAGAATCCCATCAACACCAACCATTTTGTAAAAATAACTATATCCTCAGGGTTCTTTTTATCGTTATCGTCAAATACTGCCAGTTTTGTAACGCAGATTGTGGGATGTAGGCAATAATCGCCTCTTCAATTTCTCACGTAACACAAACTACAAATTTAGCAAAACATCACAAACATAACAAATTAAAGTGGTGATTCTATTTGTCCCTCAATGCATATGCACACTTCGTTCGCCTCTTTTAGTATTAGCATTTTAACAACTCTACATTTAAGTATTCTTTAACTTTCTTCTTGCTTTTTGTCAGTACAGTTCGCCACAGGAGTGTTCTGTTCAATTAAACTTGGAGACGCAAGTGCTGTGGGGATGCCGTTTGATACCTTCCTAACTGTTCGGGTGCGTCGTATAAACCTGGCGCAAGCTGTGCGACTAACCGATCTTAAAGCTTGCCTATACTGCGGAATTCTACAGGCGTAGACAAATGGATTCAACGCGCAGCTAACGCATAACAAGGGCACGGACAACGCTTTTGTGATTACAAAACCTAACTCGCTACACACACCATTGCCTTCTTCCTCAAGGCATTGCTCTTCCAAATTGAAAACGAATAAATAAGGCGCAATCGAAATAAAAAGCACAACGATAATCAACACAACCGTCAAAACGATCTTCTTTTCTAGTCTTATATTCCGGACTAAAGCGCGCGCTCTCCCGCCTTCCGTGTTCTCTGCGCGCACAAAGACGACGTTTCTTGAATAAAGACGGAATTCAATGTAAGTGGCCGCGTAGACAGCGCAAAGGGATGCCAGGGGAACTGTAGTCTGCAGGTGAAGATCAACAACATGGAACAGTTCTTCCGAGCCACCGGTCGAGTGCGAGGCTTCGAACACTCCACAAAAGAGCCAGATTATGGTATTGGAGATGACGACTTTCCTCACTGTTATGAGCGCCTTATACTTCCAGGAAAGCTTGACAGCTAAGTACCTATCGACTGATAATGCGACAACCGTCAGAATCGAGATCTTTGTACTGACATGAGAAGAGATCAAGGAAATCTTGTGGAGTCTCTCGACCTCTACTCCAGTTGTGAGGCAAAACATGTACGCTGCATACAAGGGCTGTACGAAAGATGCCCCAATAAAATCACTTAGGGCGAGACTGACCACAAAGTATGTAGTAGCGCGCGATCGGAAATAGTTGTGAGGATCTTTGTAGAGAGTAAATAGGAGAATGCTGTTTGTTGAAAAAGCAAGGAAGCCAAACAACAAACTACAAATTCCTGCCAAAAGCGCCACCGTTGCCGTTGGAATCCCTTCAATATGTTCGTGATCATGGTCGTGTGATTCGAGGCTCCCGCTCATAATTGCGACTAGTGAAAACTGTTAACAAGTAAAAGCCTTATCATCGACACTCGTCAGTTCCCCGACGAATATTATTCATAATGTCGACTAATGAATCCTCTTGGTCACATGAGCATATAATTGTTACTTCCAGCAAGCCCGCGAATTTCTTAGTTTCGCGCTTTTTCTGTCGCAATGTTTTATTTTTCCAAAACTTGAACTTGGACTGAGAAGAAGCGCCGTTTTCTCGAGAATGAGAAGTCCAAAGTGGGCGCGAAGCACATTTAAGCAGTGGTCTTTGTAATCTTGTGTCGGTAAGTTTTCTCATTTGCTTACCACATAAATTGACGAGTTTTCAGTGGAAACAATAGCACATGACGTTCAACAGATGAATGTGACATTACATCTATTCATTATGCCTTCAAATTAACAACATCTACCGCCAGGAAACAGCTTTTGTAAAATTACAAGGGCGTTATTTAACGGCAAACTCTTCTATATCAGAAATTAAAATTACTGTAATCATCCGTCTTTAACGGAAATGTATACAACAGCCTTATTCTAGAACAATATGGATTTCTTACTTATCTGATGCAGTTTCATTTATCGATAAGAGTATAGATCAATGGACGTTCTCTAAAAATACCACGGAAAGAGGAAAGAAAAAATTAGGTTCAAGTATTTACTTTAAAGGCAGAACTTAAAACAACACTGTTAAGTTGACTTTTTTTACATTCCGTGAGTGGTGTTACTTTACTTTTTATCAACAACCTTTCTGAAATTCAGTTGAAACAGCTTCCGTGTTTAAAAAAAACCCACTCTATCCTTCTGATAGTTATGTCATATGAAGAGAAATAATGTAGGTCTAATTTCTGAAAATACAACTAACTGTTATAGATGAGCCACACCCAAAGTCGAATATTAAAACAGGTTATCATCATGCACGCGTAAGAAATAAAACTGAAATAATTACAATTTGAAATACAAAGGGCCGAAGATTAATTCAGCATTTTGATGGAGTGTTTTAAATTTTGAAAACAAGAGGATTATCCGACATAATTTCATGTGAAATGAATTTGTCCACAACAAACTGACTACGCACGGTTTCTCACTTTGCAGCCTTTCTTTCTCAGCGCTTGTGTTACTAGGGTAGTTTTGATTAGGTTCCTCTGAATCACAGTGAGGCACAAAACTAATAAAACTCATACGGCAACCCGCTTAGCTTATTACAACGTGCTCATCTCACAAGTAACAGAAAAATATAAAATATTCATTATGTCAGCTTCCTTCGTTTTAATTAACCGAAACATAATTATTGGAGCTGAATTAACATAACGCAAAAGTTCCATTGCGACAAATTATGATGGAATTGCCGACCAAAAATATTGAAGACTACGGCTATATAAAATAACGACCGTGGGGTCGGGAGATCGATTTAATTGCTAACAGTATCAGTGTAAAATTAGGTTGACTAGCCTACACGACTCTTACGGTTCATGACATTGGTACATTTGGACCCATTTGCTGTTCTCTGTTTGGTGTCTCGACCTTTTTGTTGCTTCACTCGTGTTTATGAAGGGCACTTCATGTTGTGTTATGAAGAGGAACAATGGCTTAAACAACACGCACAACACAGTCAACAGAAAGTGACGAATGACCATCACAATAAATCATGCTTCACTTTCATCCACAACAGCAGTTCAAATATGAATATTTCATGCATACCTTATATCACAGTCAACAGACTTGCGCGTAAACAGCTACTTAAACGGCCGGGCCCGGCGTCACAATGTATGATGCAAGTATTTCTTATTTTGTTCCTCGAAAGCAAATTCTTGGAAACATATATTGCATAAGAAATGAGCCTAAACAATGCATAAACACATGGCAAATTACAGGTGTCAAAGTCTCAACTCTGCAAAGCGACATGCCGATAACAGCGGAAACCATGCAGACCCATGACCTCTAAAATGCTATAGCACAGTCTAACGGCTCAGCTTATGACAGAACATGAAGTGCCCTTCATAAACACGAGTGAAGCAACAAAAAGGTCGAGAAACCGAACAGAGAACAGCAAATGTACAAATGTCACGAACCGTAGGAGTCGTGTAGGCTGGTCAACCTCATTTACAACCTTAACACTATATAGAACAGACAATTCTACTCCTTTACTGAATCAGTCGTAGCAAGATGTTTTTGACCGTTCGTGTGGAGTAAAAGTCAACAGGCTTGAAAGTGTCTTCGTACAGCAATCTCCACTTCTCATCGCTCAGTTCTTTAGCTACTTCTGTTAATTTTATCCCTTGGCTAGAAACAAAAGATTCGCCTGCGGGATTCCCCAAGGATCAGTACTGGGCCCCACGTTGTTCGCTTTGTACACTAATGACCTTCCAAGGGCTGTCACCTCCGGCTCTATTTTTATGTACGCGGACGACACCACCGTTTATTGTATTGGCGACAGTGTCGATAACACTGTCACTTCGTTAAATAGAGCCTTATCTGAACTGAACAGCTGGTGCCTAGAGAACTCACTAACCCCCCATCCAGCTAAGTGCGAAGCTATGCTTTTAATGAGAAAACCGCACATCGGGCCACTAATTCCTGTAACAATTGGAGAGGCACGGATCGAGTGGGTAAAACACACTCGCCTACTGGGCGTCACTATTGACGACAAGCTTTCCTGGATACACCATCTTACAGATTTGAAAAAAAACTTTGTAAATAAGCTGAATCTCTTGAAACGCAGTTCGTTTTTGAGCCGAAACGCCATACTGGACTTGTACTTTAAAATAATACTGCCATCTATTTTATATGGGCAGGTCGTTTGGGGAGGCTGTTCAAATACAGACCTTCTACAATCTTTGGAATTACTTCACCGAAGAGCAGCCAGAATAATATATAACTTACCTCACGATACGCCTACTGACGAAGTATACCGACAATCGAACTGGAACACTTTAACCTTTTATTATAAACTTCGATTAATTAAATTATTTCATAGCGTTTTCATAGGTGAAGCACCTGCGGCTCTTTCATATTTGACAAATAAACCTCGCACTGTATACCACCTCAGAAGGAGTAATAACGTTATCGTCCCTCGTTTTAATTCAAAATTTCTTAAAAACTCAATAAGCTATAGAGGCGCTATTCTTTGGAACGCTGTCTCGAGCCACTATACGGGCCAGTTTACTGAGTTTTATCGTAAAGTGAAGAAGGACATTTATTTTAAGGAACTTGATTTTAGCGCACAGTCGGCCCAGTCATTGCCAAGGCACTACCTAGATTTTAAATGCTTTTAAATATTTAACATTTTATGCCTGTATTTTACATTTTATGCTTGTGTTTTACATTTTATTCTGTAAGTAATGTTATCACTATTTCAATTTAGTTTCATATTGTAATTATTTCCACACGACCCCACAAGCTCTAAGCTTTAAACCCTATCGTGTTTAAATAAAGGATATGACATATGACATTCGCCGAGTTCCCTCTCCGTTTTTTGTGCTACTGAAGGCTTTTCTTCGCACGGATGCTCTTGATGGTCTGGTGCCGCGAAGCTGGTAGGTTCAGCTAATTTGAAAGTCTTTTGAGGTTGTTTTTTAGTCTTTGGAAACAATTCTGGATTTAGATGGATTTTAGTTCGCTCATTTTTCTGCATAACGAGCGCATCTGAAATAGTTTTCCAATCCTGAACTTTTTACCTTGTCCTTGCTGAGAGGTCTTGTAAACTTCCATACACTCTTTCTTTTTTATAGGAATATACTTTATAAGAATATTTGCGAAATTTAAAGAATATTTTATAAATAAACCCGAGGCTGAGATTTGATGAAAATTTGTAAATACAATACAATTGAGCTTATAAGTTTTTAACTAAACTGCGTAAATATCATTCCTTCCGTAAATGGCAAGAGCAAATAAAAAACAACAAAAACAGCAATAGTCCAGTTCTGGCCATCTCTCTGTCACACAACGCTAGGCTCTCGTTAAGAGAGGGGGTAGCGTTGCGTGACAGAGAGATGGCAAAAACTGGACTAAAACAGCACTAGCCGTATGTTCAATCTAAAGTACAGTGGAACCTCAATATAACGAAGGACCAAGGGACTGGCAAAATATGTTCCCTATAACGAGGTTTCGTTGTATCGAGGTTCTTTTCCATATATTTTACTATTAATGGGGCCAGGAAAATCGTTCAAGTTCGTGATACCGAGGACTTCGTTATATAGAGGTTCGTTAAATCGAAGTTCCACTGTAAAAACATTTCTGCAAGAAGTTATGTGTGTCATATCAGGCTTTGTTGCTTGATTTGCTTTATTCCTTGAATCGCTCCGACGAAGGGCTAACGCTCGAAACGTCAGCTTCCGAATCTCTTTACGGTGGACAATTCACATTATCAACCCAGTTGATAAAACCAAATTATCTTGTAATACTCCCACCGACGCAGCAACACAGTTTCTTTAGAAACTTGCCCCCTTTATAGAACAGATAGTTTGACGTTTCATCCGCAAAGTCCACTTTTCATTTCTATAATCCAAGAATATTCACAAGAGTATTTTCAGCCTAAAATCGGCCTGGACCGGAAAAACGATATTCTCATAAAAAGAGTGTAGTTTAGGAGTGATGCAAGCTAATAAGTATTAGTGTTACAGGCTCACCAACCCTTTCACTGTCTGTACTTCAACTGCGACAAGACTCACTTTGTAATCGCTTTAAATATGGCACCATAATGGCACTAAGCTAGTTGATATTGCTAAAGAGCAATGAACGGATTATTGTATAAAACAGAACTTAAAAACAGAACAAGCTGAACACAGCGCTACTATTGGCTTTCTTTTTCTCGGCGCATTTGACGTTGTTTTTAATTTTCAATTTCTTTCAAGATCGCATTTACGACAAGGCCGACATTGTCACCACTAATTATCTCTAATTAACACTGAACCATTTACGGTATAGAATCTAACAACCAAAACAAATTAACTCGTTCGTTGTTATTGTTGAACATACAGACATCATCCGTTTCAAAATTATTTCTAACCCCCAATTAGCCAAAGTTAAAATTTTCTGAGCTATTTAACTTTGTGCATTCCTTCAGCTGAACTTCAATTATGAATGACTTTATAATCAGATTGTCGTTTTCAGTGGTTGCTTGTTGTCGTTTTCTGTCATTAATATTAATTACTCAGCTGTTTGTGCGAACGTTAGCATCTATGATAATTACAATAGCGTTCTATCGTTTTCTTCATTTTTATCCGTTACATGATTCTCAAGTTCCTTGTTTGATCAATTTTCAATCCCTCGTATTTTTAATCGATCATTTGTCGAGCTCTTTTTTGCGCTGTTGTTGTTATCTTTCAGATTATTAGTCCGATAATTTCGTCAATCAGCATTCGATGCATTTTGTCCTTCCTTTTCAGTGGCCGAGAGCCCACCACGTGACCTGAAAATAACTGCCTACAAATCATGGTCTGCTCATGCGTAGTACCGTCTATATGTGTTTTGCTTCTTTTGCTGCAAATAATATTCTGCTCATGCGTAATTGAAACCACGCTCTTGTGTGAAAAATGGCAGATCGGTTCGATGAGCTGTCAGAGAGCGATTAAAATATGAAAACAAAACTGGTAATCGAATGATAAAACAATTATTGAACTCGGTCATCGCAAAAAATATCGTGATTTGTCAGTGTCTCGCAGATCAATTATTTGACTCAGCCTTCGGCTTCAGCAAATAATCGATCTCCTCGCCACTGACAAATCACGATAGTTTGCTCAACCTCGTCCAATAATTGTTAATTATTGTAGTTGGCGTGCTTTCAGTCAATCTCCATAAAGTGATTTTCTCCGTCATATAATCATATAATAATTTTATCGATACACCGAAGCTATAAAGGCGGTGTTGAAAATGAGTTACCATTGCACAACGCTGTGATATGTTCAAATGACAATCTCTCTACAACTAATTATAATTTTCCCTCTCTTCATCAATTCACGCAACAACCTTCATAGCCTAAAAAGTAAATAAAGGACACCCAGTACATTAATATTAGTTATTTTCGCGGGAACTTAATATCGCGAAAATGGAAGATTGAGGCCTCAAGGTACAGTATCTAAGTTCTTTTTTATTCGAAACTTTCGTTGATCTACGGCATTGTCAGGAGAAAAATATATTTTCTTTAGATGCCATATATAGGCGAAAGCTTGGAATAAAAAAGAGATACAGTTAACGGGCCACTAACAACGGGAGTTCTTTAACTAAGAAAATGACTAAGCTTTTGTTCGGGCCAGAATAAAGTGTTCTTAATAACGGAGTGGGCGTAAGACGGGGATCCACTGTACAGTAGTTCAAGGACTCAATGGAGTCATCCATTTATTGGTCTCATTAACGCAGAGATGTAATGAAGTTATAATTACCATTGGATATTTTGAAATAAAAGTGCGATGTTAAATTTACTAAAATCTTTCACGACCTTATGAGTACTCTTTGTTAATGCATCTAAATGAGTTTTCTGCTTTGCCACTGCTTTACCACATGCTACCCTAAATTGACATTTAATATCAGATTTTCAATGCTGGTTTACGTGCAATTCGTCTTTTCTAGTAATAACGGCAATTCTGTTACGGTAAAATACACCGAATTATTCATGAAGCTTATGCGTAATTCCTATTTATTAGATGGTTGAACTGGTCTGGGTTGAAAAGGAGCATCCTGATTGGTTCCCGTAGCGGATCGAATTTTGCGGCACGGACCACCAACTGTGATGGACCGCTCACGAATCAATTCCAACGACTTGCTTTTTCAATTCCTTTGCGGTAAGGAGAAATCTTTTAACCTCCATGTTTGGAGGAAAACTTTATTAAAATTTTCGCAAAAGCGACACGAGAAACGTAAATAAACGCTTACCTTTCACGTGCTCGTTTACGGAGAATGGCTCGCGGAGATGCATCAATTTAGCAGCAGATAAAAAACAGTCATTATAATACTAGCTTGTTGGGTCTCATTTGGAGAATATTGGTCTTGGTTTTTTTCCTTGCAAGAACTCGACCAATATTTCTCCAATACGGACCTCGCGCTACTTCAATGGTATATACTGAGCTAGAGCTGCACCAAAGGCGCCTTTTCGTTCACCAATTATAGTATAGAAGTAACATACCGAGAAAATGTAAAGATGCAGCTGTCGCTTGGCGCTCCTAACGACTGCGCACAACGTGCTAACGATGTAGACTGACTGCAGCCATTTAAATTCCAGTTGTTCACAGTCAAAGTAGGTTTATTGAGTACCTGTCAGCTCCTATGCTCTGGGGGCCATTGAAAACACAGTTTAAAAGATCTTCTCGATTTAAACGTTTAGTCACAACGGGAAACTAATTAAAACCTTTAGGCTAACTTCTTTTCTCACCTGCTGGTCATTAGATTTGACAATCAAGGCAATTATATTTTATATTTAAGAAGGAAAAATCAAGAAAATAAATAAGACAAAATTTCAGTAGATATGAAATCATTTTTTGAAGAAATATGGGGCTTAATGGTATTTCCGAAACAGTCACAAAAGCTATTAAGTTGTACTCCTTTCGACGCATTCATTATTCATATTTGTTCATATGTAAAAGATAAAGCTTTCGCCTGTCCCATGTCAAAGAGAATCCCATCAACACCAACCATTTTGTAAAAATAACTATATCCTAAGGGTTCTTTTTAACGTTATCGCCAAATAATGCTAAAATGCATCTGCCAGTTTTGTAACGCAGATTGTGGGATGTAGGCAATAATCGCCTCTTCAATTTCTCACGTAACACAAACTACAAATTTAGCAACACATCACAAACATAACAAATTAAAGTGGTGATTCTATTTGTCCCTCAATGCATATGCACACTTCGTTCGCCTCTTTTAGTATTAGCATTTTAACAACTCTACATTTAAGTATTCTTTAACTTTCTTCTTGCTTTTTGTCAGAACAGTTCGCCACAGGAGTGTTCTGTTCAATTAAACTTGGAGACGCAAGTGCTGTGGGGATGCCGTTTGATACCTTCCTAACTGTTCGGGTGCGTCGTATAAACCTGGCGCAAGCTGTGCGACTAACCGATCTTAAAGCTTGCCTATACTGCGGAATTCTACAGGCGTAGAGAAATGGATTCAACGCGCAGCTAACGCATAACAAGGGCACGGACAACGCTTTTGTGATTACAAAACCTAACTCGCTACACACACCATTGCCTTCTTCCTCAAGGCATTGCTCTTCCAAATTGAAAACGAATAAATAAGGCGCAATCGAAATAAAAAGTACAACGATAATGAACACAACCGTCAAAACGATCTTCTTTTCTAGTCTTATATTCCGGACTAAAGCGCGCGCTCTCCCGCCTTCCGTGTTCTCTGCGCGCACAAAGACGACGTTTCTTGAATAGACAGCGCAAAGGGATGCCAGGGGAACTGTAGTCTGCAGGTGAAGATCAACAACATGGAACAGTTCTTCCGAGCCACCGGTCGAGTGCGAGGCTTCGAACACTCCACAAAAGAGCCAGATTATGGTATTGGAGATGACGACTTTCCTCACTGTTATGAGCGCCTTATACCTCCAGGAAAGCTTGACAGCTAAGTACCTATCGACTGATAATGCGACAACCGTCAGAATCGAGATCTTTGTACTGACATGAGAAGAGATCAAGGAAATCTTGTGGAGTCTCTCGACCTCTACTCCAGTTGTGAGGCAAAACATGTACGCTGCATACAAGGGCTGTACGAAAGATGCCCCAATAAAATCACTTAGGGCGAGACTGACCACAAAGTATGTAGTAGCGCGCGATCGGAAATAGTTGTGAGGATCTTTGTAGAGAGTAAATAGGAGAATGCTGTTTGTTGAAAAAGCAAGGAAGCCAAACAACAAACTACAAATTCCTGCCAAAAGCGCCACCGTTGCCGTTGGAATCCCTTCAATATGTTCGTGATCATGGTCGTGTGATTCGAGGCTCCCGCTCATAATTGCGACTAGTGAAAACTGTTAACAAGTAAAAGCCTTATCATCGACACTCGTCAGTTCCCCGACGAATATTATTCATAATGTCGACTAATGAATCCTCTTGGTCACATGAGCATATAATTGTTACTTCCAGCAAGCCCGCGAATTTCTTAGTTTCGCGCTTTTTCTGTCACAATGTTTTATTTTTCCAAAGCTTGAACTTGGACTGAGAAGAAGCGCCGTTTTCTCGAGAATGAGAAGTCCAAAGTGGGCGCGAAGCACATTTAACCAGTGGTCTTTGTAAGCTGTGTCGGTAAGTTTTCTCATTTGCTTACTACATAAATTGACAAGTTTTCAGTGGAAACAATAGCACATGACGTTCAACAGATGAATGTGACATTACATCTATTCATTATGCCAACATCTACCGCCAGGAAACAGCTTTTGTTAAATTACAAGGGCGTTATTTAATTGCAAACTCTTCTATATCAGAAATTAAAATTGCTGTAATAATCCGTCTTTAACGGAAATGTATACAACGGCCTTATTCTAGAACAATGGATTTCTGGCTTATCTGATGCAGTTTCGTTTATCGATAAGAGTATAGATCAATGTACGTTCTCTAAAAATACCACGGAAAGAGGAAAGAAAAAATTAGGTTCAAGTATTTACTTTGAGGCAGAACTTAAAACAACACTGTTAAGCTGGGAAAGTGAATTTCACTTTTTTTACCTTCCGTGCGTGGTGTTACTTTACTTTTTATCAACAACCTTTCTGAAATTCAGTTGAAACAGCTTCCGTGTTTGAAAAAAAAACCACTCTATCCTTCTGATAGTTATGTCATATGAAGAGAAATAATGTGGGTCTAATTTCTGAAAATACAACTAACTGCTATTGATGAGCCACACCCAAAGTCGAATATTAAAACAAGTTATAATCATGCACGCGTAAGAAATAAAACTGAAATGATTACACTTTGAAATAAAAAGGGCCGAAGATTAATTCAGCATTTTGATGGAGTGTTTTAAATTTTGAAAACAAGAGGATTATCCGAGATAATTTCATGTCAAATGAATTTGTCCACAACAAACTGAATACGCACGGTTTCTCACTTTGCACCCTTTCTTTCTCAACGCTTGTGTTACTAAGGTAGTTTTGATTAGTTTCCTCTGAATCACAGTGAGGTGCAAAACGAATGAAACCCAAGGAAAATGCATACGGCAACCCGCTTAGCTTATTACAACGTGCTCTTCTTACAAGTAACAGAAAAATATAAAATATTCATTATGTCAGCTTCCTTCGATTTAATTAACCGAAACGTAATTATTGGAGCTGCATTAACATGACGCAAAAGTTCCATGGCGACAAATTATGATGGAATAGCGGACCAAAAATATTGAAGACTACTATATAAAATAACGACCGTGGGGTCGGGAGATCAATTTAATTGCTGACAGTTTCAGTGTAAAATGAGGTTGACTAGCCTACACGACTCTTACGGTTTGTGACATTTGGACCCATTTGCTGTTCTCTGTTCGGTCTCTCGACCTTTTTGTTGCTTCACTCGTGTTTATGAAGGACACTTCATGTTGTGTTATAAAGAGGAACAATGGCTTATACAACACGCAACCAGTAGTGTAGCAGCTGTCCAAAGCTGCTTTTGTTTTATCATTGTAGCAGCTGCTATTGTGTTAGGGATAGGGGCATTGTTTCTGTTGTTTGTTCTATTGTACTCTCAAAGGGTAGCAAGCCAATCATGTGAGACCTTAGGAGAGCCGCTACATCACCACACGCAACACAGTCAACAGAAAGTGACGAATGATCATCGCAGTAAATCATTCTTCGCTTTCATCCAAAACAGCAGTTCAAATATGAATATTTCATGTATACCTTACATCACAGTCAACAGACTTGCGCGTAAACAGCTACATTTGAATCATGTGGTGTGAGAACGAACAAAAGGAGGAATAAACCTAAACATCGAGCTTGAGAAACATAAGCTCGATCAGATATATGCAAGCAACATAAGAACGTCTCTAGACAAACGTATAGCTTTATGTGTGTCATATCAGGCTTTGTTGCTTGATTTGCTTTATTCCTTGATTCGCTCCGACGAAGGGCTAACGCTCGAAACCTCAGCTTCCGAATCTCTTTACGGTGGACAATTCACATTATCAACCCAGTTGATAAAACCAAATTATCTTGTAATACTCCCACCGACGCAGCACCACAGTTTCTTTAGAAACTTGCCCCCTTTATAGAACAGATAGTTTGACGTTTCATCCGCAAAGTTCACTTTTCATTTCTATAATCCAAGAATATTCACAAGAGTATTTTCAGCCTAAAATCAGCCTGGACCGGAAAAACAATATTCTCATAAAAAAGAGTGTAGTTTAGGAGTGATGCAAGCCAATAAGTATTAGTGTTACAGGCTCACCAACCCTTTCACTGTCTGTACTTCAACTGCGACAAGACTCACTTTGTAATCGCTTTAAATATGGCACCATAATGGCACTAAGCTAGTTGATATTGCTAAAGAGCAATGAACGGATTATTGTATAAAACAGAACGTAAAAACAGAACAAGCTGAACACAGCGCTACTATTGGCTTTCTCGGCGCATTTGACGTTGTTTTTAATTTTCAATTTCTTTCAAGATCGCATTTACGATATTGTCACCACTAATTATCTCTAATTAACACTGAACCATTTACGGTATAGAATCTAACAACCAAACAAATTAACTCGTTCGTTGTTATTGCTGAACATACAGACATCATCCGTTTCAAAACCATTTCTAACCCCCAATTAGCCAAAGTTAAAATTTTCTGAGCTATTTAACTTTGTGCATTCCTTCAGCTGAACTTCAATTATGAATGACTTTATAATCAGATTGTCGTTTTCAGTGGTTGCTTGTTGTCGTTTTCTGTCATTAATATTAATTACTCAGCTGTTTGTGCGAACGTTAGCATCTATGATAATTACAATAGCGTTCTATCGTTTTCTTCATTTTTATCCGTTACATGATTCTCAAGTTCCTTGTTTGATCAATTTTCAATCCCTCGTATTTTTAATCGATCATTTGTCGAGCCTTTTTTTTGCGCTGTTGTTGTTATCTTTCAGACTATTAGTCCGATAATTTCGTCAATCAGCATTCGATGCATTTTTTCCTTCCTTTTCAGTGGCCAAGAGCCGACTACGTGACCTGAAAATAACTGCCTACAAATCATGGTCTGCTCATGCGTAGTACCGTCTATATGTGTTTTGCTGCAAATAATATTCTGCTCATGCGTAATTGAAACCACGCTCTTGTGTGAAAAATGGCAGATCGGTTCGATGAGCTGTCAGAGAGCGATTAAAATATGAAAACAAAACTGGTAATCGAATGATAAAACAATTATTGGACTCGGTTATCGCAAAAAATATCGTGATTTGTCAGTGTCTCGCAGATCAATTATTTGCCTCAGCCTTCAGCTTCGGCAAATAATCGATCTCCTCGCCACTGTCAAATCACGATATTTTGCTCAACCTCGTCCAATAATTGTTAATTATTGTAGCTGGCCTGCTTTCAGCCAATCTCCATGAAGTAATATTCTCCGTCATATAATCATATAATAATTTTATCGATACACCGAAGCTATAAAGGCGGTGTTGAAAATGAGTTACCATTGCACAACGCTGTGATATGTTCAAATGACAATCTCTCTACAACTAATTATAATTTTCCCTCTCTTCATCAATTCACGTAACAACCTTCATAGCCTAAAAAGTAAATAAAGGACACCCAGTACATTAATATTAGTTATTTTCGCGGGAACTTAGTTTCGCGAAAATGGAAGATTGAGGCCTCGAGCTACAGTATCTAAGTTCTTTTTTATTCGAAGCCTTCGTTGATCTACGGCATTGTCAGGAGAAAAATATATTTTCTTTACATTCATTGAAGATGCCATAGATAGGCGAAAGCTTGGAATAAAAAAGAGATACAGTTACGGGCCACTAACCACGGGAGTTCTTTGACTAAGAAAATGACTAAGCTTTTGTTCGGGCCAGAATAAAGTGTTCTTAATAACGGAGTGGGCATAAGACGGGAATCCACTGTACAGTAGTTCAAGGACTCAATGGAGTCATCCATTTATTGGTCTCATTAACGCAGAGATGTAATGAAGTTATAATTACCATTAGATGTTTTGAAATAAAAGTGCGATGTTAAATTTACTAAAATCTTTCACGACCTTATGAGCACTCTTTGTTAATGCATCTAAATGTGTTTTCTGCTTTGCCACTGCTTTACCACATGCTACCCTAAATTGACATTCAATATCAGATTTTCAATGCTGGTTTACGTGCAATTCGTCTTTTCTAGTAATAACGGCAATTCTGTTACGGTAAAATACACCGAATTATTCATGAAGCTTATGCGTAATTCCTATTTATTTGATGGTTGAACTGGTCTGGGATGAAAAGGAGCATCCTGATTGGTTGGTTCCCTTAGCGGATCGAATTTTGCGGCACGGACCACCAACTGTGATGGACCGCTCACGAATTAATTCCAACGACTTGCTTTTGCAATTCCTTTGTAAGGAGAAATATTTTAACCTCCATGTTTGGAGGAAAACTTTATTAAAATTTTCGCAAAAGCGACACGAGAAACGTAAATAAACGCTTACCTTTCACGTGCTCGTTTACGGAGAATGGCTCGCGGAAATGCATCAACTTAGCAGCAGATAAAAACAGTCATTATAATACTAGCTTGTTGGGTCTCATTTGGAGAAAACTGGTCTTGGTTCTTTTTTTGTTGCAAGAACTCGACCAATATTTCTCCAATACGGACCTCGCGCTAGTTCAAAGGTATATACTGAGCTAGAGCTGCATTCGTTCACCAATTATAGAAGTCATTATAGAAGTAACATACGGAGAAAATGTAAAGATGCAGCTGTCGCTTCGCGTTCCTAACGACTGCGCACAACGCGCTAACGATGTAGACTGACTGCAGCCATTTAAATTCCAGTTGCTCACAGTCAAAGTAAGTTTATTGAGTACCTGTCAGCTCCTATGCCCTGGGGGCCATGGAAAACACAGTTTAAAAGATCTGCTCGATTTATACGTTTAGTCACAACGGGACACTAATTAAAACCTGTATGCTAACTTCGATTCTCACCTGCTGGTCGGTTGATTTGACAATCATGGTAATTTTATTGCATGTTTAAGAAGAAAAATTCAAGAAAATAAATACCACAATATTTCAGTAGCTATGAAATCATTTTTTGAAGAAATATGGGGCTTAATGGTATTTCCGAAACATTGTCACAAAAGCTATTAAATTGTACTTCTTTCGACGCATTCATTATTCATATTTGTTCATATGTAAAAGATAAAGCTTTAGCCTGTCCCATGTCAAAGAGAATCCCATTAACACCGTTCATTTTGTAAAACTAATTATATCCTCAGGGTTTTTTATCGTTCTCGTCAAATACTGCCAGTTTTGTAACGCAGATTGTGGGATGTAGGCAATAATCGCCTCTTCAATTTCTCACGTAACACAAACTACGATTTAGAAAAACATAACAAATACGAGAAACATGACAAATTAAAGTGGTGATTCTATTTCTCCTCAATGTAGATACACACTTCGCGCGCCTCTTTTAATATTAGCATTTTAACAACTCTACATTTAACTATTCTTTAACTTTCTTCTTGCTTTTTGTCAGTCTAGTTCGCCACAGGAGTGTTCTGTTCAATTAAACTTGGAGACGCAAGTGCTGTGGGGATGCCGTTTGATACCTTGGTAACTGCTCGGGTGCGTCGTCTAAACCTGGCGCAAGCTGTGCGACTAACCGATCTTAAAGCTTGCCTATACTGCGGAATTCTCCAGGCGTAGACAAATGGATTCAACGCGCAGCTAACGCATAACATCGGCAAGGACAACGCTTTTGTGATTACAAAACCTAACTCGCTACACACACCATTGCCTTCTTCCTCAAGGCATTGCTCTTCCAAATTGAAAACGATTAAATAAGGCGCAATCGATATAAAAAGCACAACGATAATGAACACAACCGTCAAAACGATCTTCTTTTCTATTCTTATATTCCGGACTAAAATGCGCGCTCTTCCGCCTTCCGGGTTCTCTGCGCGCACAAAGACGACGTTTCTTGAATATTGACGGAATTCAATGTAAGTGGCCGCGTAGACAGCGCAAAGGGATGCCAGGGGAACTGTAGTCTGCAGGTGAAGGTCAACAAAATGGAATAGTTCTTCCGAGCCACCGGTCGAGTGCGAGGCTTCGAACACTCCACAAAAGAGCCAGATTATGGTATTGCAAACGACGACTTTCCTGACTGTTATGAGCGCCCTATACCTCCAGGAAAGCTTGACAGCTAAGTACCTATCGACTGATAATGCGACAACCGTCAGAATCGAGATCTTTGTACTGACATGAGAAGAGATCAAGGAAATCTTGAAGAGCCTCTCGCCCTCTACTCCAGTTGTGAGGCAAAACATGTACGCTGCATACAAGGGCTGTACGAAAGATGCCCCAATAAAATCACTTAGGGCGAGACTGACCACAAAGTATGTAGTAGCGCGCGATCGGAAATACTTGTGAGGATCTTTGTAGAGAGTAAATAGGAGAATACTGTTTGTTGAAAAAGCAAGGAAGCCAAACAACAAACTACAAATTCCTGCCAAAAGCGCCACCGTTGCCGTTGGAATCCCTTCAATATGTTCGTTATCATGATCGTTTGATTCGAGGCTCTCGCTCATAATTGCGACTAGTGAAAACTGTTAACAAGTAAAAGCCTTATCATCGACACTCGTCAGTTCCCCGACGAATATTATTCATAATGTCGACTAATGAATCCGCTTGGTCACATGAGCATATAATTGTTACTTCCAGCAAGCCCGCGAATTTCTTACTGTCGCGCTTTTTCTGTCGCAATGTTTTTTTTTCCAAAGCTTGAACTTGGACTGAGAACAAGCGCCGTTTTCTCCTGAATGAGAAGTCCAAAGTGGGCGCGAAGCACATTTAACCAGTGGTCTTTGTAAGCTGTGTCGGTAAGTTTTCTCATTTGCTTACTACATAAATTGACAAGTTTTCAGAGGGAACAATAGCATATGACGTTCAACAGATGAATGTGACATTACGTCTATTCATTATGCCTTCAAATTAACAACATCTACCGCCAGGAAACAGCTTTTGTAATATTGTGTCAAGCAACCAGACAAGGAAATTACTTAATGGAAAACTCTTCTATAACAGAAATAAAATTACTATAATCATCCGTCGCCAACGAAAAGGTATAGAACGGCCTTATTCTAGAACAACGGATTTCTGGTTTATCTGATGCAGTTTCGTTTATCGATAGGAGTATAGATGAATGTATGTTATCTTATACAGGCATAAAAATACCACGGAAATAGAAAAGAAAAATTAGGTTCAAGTATTTACTTTAAAGCAGAACTTAAAACAACACTGTTAAGCTGGGAAAGTAAATGTGACTTTTTTTACCTTCCGTGAGTGGTGTTACTTTTCTTTTTATCAACAACCTTTCTGAAATTCAGTTGAAACAGCTTCCGTGTTTGGGAATACTGTATCAATGTACTTACCACGGAAAGAGGAAAGAAAAAAATTAGGTTCAAGTATTTACTTTAAGGCAGAACTTACAACAACACTGTTAAGCTGGGAAAGTAAATTTGACTTTTTTCACCTTCCGTGAGTGGTGTTACTTTTCTTTTTATCAACAACCTTTCTGAAATTCAGTTGAAACAGCTTCCGTGTTTGGGAATATCAATTTACCAAAACATTTCAAGAAATGAGCACATAGAAGATGTCTTTGAAGGCGAAAAGATATTTAGCTAACGAGCAAAATAGCAAATTTACACGCCGTAAATTTTTTAATTTTTGAAAAAAAGAACCACTCTATCCTTCTGATAGTTATGTCATATGAAGAGAAATAATGTAGGTCTAATATCTGAAAACACAACTAACTGTTATAGATGAGCCGCGCATAAAATCGAATATCAAAACAAGTAATAATCATGCACGCGTAAAAGCTAAAACTGAAATGATTTCAATTTTAAATAAAGTGGGCCGAAGATTAATTGATTTTGATGGAGTGTTTTAAATTTTGAAAACAAGAGGATTATCTGAGATAATTTCATGTCAAATGAATTTGTCCACAACAAACTGAATACGCACGGTTTCTCACTTTGCACCCTTCCTTTCGCAGAGCTTGTGTTACTAAGGTAGTTTTGATTAGTTTCCTCGGAATCACAGTGAGGTACAAAACGAGTTAAACTCAAGGAAAATGCATACGGCAACCCGCTTAGCTTATTACAACGTGCTCATCTCACAAGTCCAAGGTTAGACAGAAAAATATTCATTATGTCAGCTTCCTTCGTTATAATTAAACGAAACGTAGTTATTGAAGCTGAATTAACATGACGCCAAAAATTCCGTTGCGACAAATTATGATGGAATTGCCGACCATAAATATTGAAAACTACTATATAAAATAACGACCGT
>OZ026595.1:22166652-22176652 GCA_964020085.1 Micromussa lordhowensis
GTAAATTTGACTTTTTTTACCTTCCGTGAGTGGTGTTGCTTTTCTTTTTATCAACAACCTTTCTGAAATTCAGCTGAAACAGCTTCCGTGTTTGGGAATATCAATTTACTAAAGCAATTTAAAAAATGAGCACATGGAAGATGTCTTTGAGGGTGAAAAGATATTTAGCTAACGAGCAAAATAGCAAATTTATACGCCGTAAAATTTTTAATTGTTGAAACAAAAAACACTCTATCCTTCTGATAGTTATGTCACATGGAGAGAAATAATGTGGGTCTAATATCTGAAAACACAACTAACTGTTATACTGTAGATGAGCCGCGCTTAAAATCGAATATCAAAACAAGTAATAATCATGCACGCGTAAAAGCTAAAACTGAAATGATTTCAATTTGAATTAAGATAAATTGATTTTGATGGAGTGTTTTAAATTTTGAAATGAATGAAAATTGTCCACAAATGAATTTGTCCACAACAAACTGAATACGCACGGTTTGTCAGTTTGCACCCTTTCTTTCTCAGCGCTTGTGTTACTAAGGTAGTTTTGATTAGTTTCCTCTGAATCACAGTGAGGCGCAAAACGAATAAAACTCAAGGAAAATGCATACGGCAACCCGCTTAGCTTATTACAACGTGCTCATCTCACAAGTAACAGAAGGTAACACAGAAAAATAGTCATTATGTCAGCTTCCTTCGTTTTAATTAAACGAAACATCATTATTGGAGCTGAATTAACATGACGCAAAAGTTCCATTGCGACAAATTATGATGGAATTGCCGACCATAAATATTGAAGGCTTCTATATAAAATAACGACCGTGGGGTCGGGAGATCAATTTTTGCTTCTTTTTACCCATTTTATGCCCTCTGTGCTCTCTCAGCGATCTCTCGACTTGAAACCGTAGCAGGGTAATTTTCTCTTTTTTGATTTGAATGAATAGTCAGTAAACAGTAAGAATTTCAATTATTATTATATTATTAATATTTACGTCAACATCGCAAGGTGTTTTCTGCCTCGTTCCCAGGGCCCTTTCTCGAGGAAGGGAGAGAGGACCCTGGGAACGAGGTTGAGATTTTGTCTGTTACCCGCCGCAAAGACAATTCTGGTCCAACCGGAATACAGAGTGCGTTAAACATAAAAAGAGTTTTGTAGGGATAAATATGCAGTGTTTTAGACAGACATTTTGGCTGGAATTCGAGTCCTAATTTTAACTAACTAATTCTAAAAAATTTAAAAGGAATTCCAAGTCTTGTTATTAACTTATTCTAAAAATGTCAACTGGCATATTTTTGAACGCAAAATATGCAACAAGTGTAAAATAACGGGCGCGTTTAAAACACGAAATGGCGAAATGACGGAATAGCACTTAAAAATGTGAGATTACGGTTAACCCATACAATTATGGAGAGCTAACCACCTTCAAGTCAGTGATATTTAGGCTAACCGAAGAGCTATTTAGGCTAACCGAAGCGCTGTTTAGGCTAACCGAAGCGCTGTTTAGGCTAACTGGAGTGCTATTCCGTCATTTCGCAATTTCGTGTTTTAAACACGCCCTAAAATAACATTACTGACCCAAATACAGTTCGTTTATCGGCATCTCAGATGCCTGTTGATTACAATTTTAAGAATCCAGTTTGAGCGCTAATCAGTCAACAGAGAGGCAGATCGACAGGCTTATGCCAAAAGTTTGTAGTTTGTCTTCGTCACTTTAGGAAAATAACTTAATTTAAAAGGGAATCTTGGCTAAAATCATTTTTGTTACTATTCATAATTATAAGTTGGTGTAAAACTGTTGTAGATGTTTAAAGGCAATAACTCTGTAACTGGGTAAAATACTGATTATCTTGTTTCTGCTGTTTGTTTTCTATGTTCTCACGCACCGGGTTATGACGCCACACGTTTTAAAAAGAAAAGGGCACTATTATATACAAATTCACGTCGTTTTTCATACCATAGAAAAAAGCTCGTGAATAAAAACGATAAGTTGTTTATTACATATTACATGCTTAAAAAAAATCAAGCCACCAAGTTGAAGTACAAGAAAGTTGCATTTAATAATAGTGTATGAATGTAAATACATACAAGAAAGAGAGGAAAGTTAAGCGTATCGTTCTCTTAAAATGTTCCTGCAAGAACTGAGGTCTCGAACAACGCTACATCTTGAGAGGTCATTTCTTGCCGTGTTCTTGTTTTCGTTCTTTTCGAGAAACTGAGAAATATCTTCATCAGAGACATTCACAAATCTTGAAGCGGCCATTTCGTTGATAAAACTGCAAAGCAATTCTTCCCGCCAAATTTCACGCCAGGCGTCAACTAAAATATAACGTGGAACCCGATTGGTCCAACCAAATTATTGCAGTCTATTTGATTGGACAATTCAAACCGTGAAGTGATATGATGTCATTTCACTGCAGTGAAATGATATCATATCACTTCACGGGTATCATTTTTAGTCACGGCTTTATCACACCGATATCCACACATAATATGTAATAAAAAGATTTACACCAACAGGTGCCTGCATACTAACCAATATAAATTTCTCAAAATTGTTTTCTTAAAAACTTGGAGTAATTTGCATAAACCATTCTCAAGACCTGCCCTATGTAACAATTGTTCCACGAGTGTTCGTTGGATATCATATGGTAGATAACCTACATCGACCTACATCGAGTTAACAAGCGCGTGTGAAATAATTGTCTTATTAGTTTTCTGATCATGATTGGTCTGACGAGAAAACAGTTATTGTTTGCAACATTGATGTCAACTACCGATATGTTGCTTTTTGTTAAGAAAAGGTAAAGCGTGTTGATAATGTATATTTGGCACAAAACATAAAATAAAGTGATTTGCAAGTGAAGGAATTAGCAAACAAAGCCCAGGAAAAAATTATAAAAAAGCTAAAAAGGAATTGCACAAGCCATATGCTTGTCAGTCTCATTGCTTGAGTGTTTTTTTTTTTATCACTATCATTTCATCATATCATTTACTTCAGCTCCAGCTGAATTTTTAAAAAAATAGAATTGAAGTGAATGGAATTCATTACGTTTCTTGTATATAGTAAAGAGGATTTTGTTGCGCGATGAATTGTCAGTTATACTATGAGCTCCAGCTCTCTCTTATATGCATCGGACAATGATCTAAGTCACGGGACAATTACTCCGATCAACAGATTTCGATCATTTGATCAGTTACCCAGCAGTTGTATTGTTTAGTTTAGATAAATAGCCTTTTTGCATTGGTGTCTATTCCAAAATCGTGCCATGTTTTTGTACACTCTTGGAGATGTGAGAAGACTCTTGTTGTGAAGTTGTTTGCACAATGTACAGGCGCGGTTCGGTGCTACACGTTGATATAGTTTTTTCCAAACGAAATATTCCTTATATGCTGTGTCATTGCCATCGAGGTAAAGCAGATAATCAGCAAGGTGTTTAGGAGACGCGAAATCTTCAACATCAATGTAAGAATTGGGAATCGCAAGCGCTTTATAATCGGCGCCACCCATAACGACAGGAACAATATCATTGCCAATCGCGTTTTCCCAATATTTTTCCGTGATGTATTCTTCGCAGTCACCGTTCTCGAAAGCCAGATAAAACTTGTGTCGTCTTAGCAACGAGTTACAGACAGGCGAGCGGCGTTTCAAAGGGTAGGCCTTACTTTTGCCGCATAACCCATATATGGAAATATTGATGTATTCTTGTAATTCCATTACGTACTCCATTCGCTTCGTTGCTTGGCAGTTACTGACCAACCACGCCACTAGCTTATCTTTTCCAGTTAATTCATGGCCGGTCAAATACTTTGCAGAATCATCTTTTAACGGTGTGAACTTGCCGTAGGGTGTATAGATCTCCGATTCTCGTCTGTAAGACATTGTCCAATTAAAAACTCCTCTATAGCCATCGGCGTTCATAATTACGTTTAAAGGATTCTCTAATACAAAGTAGAACCAGATTTGCTGACGAGTTCTCCGGGAAGGAAGACGTCGAGGCATGTCTCGGTGGTGAAATCCAACGGCATCCGCCTCAGATAGCTTACTTCTGTTGTATGTCACCACACAAGTCGGTATCTCGCAGTCCTTGAAAGTGGCGTGGCCCTCTTTAAATGTTGGACGAGCTAATCCTAAAGTTGGATCGTTCACCCACCCTCCGCCAAAATACGGCGTGTACAGCAAGATCAACTTGTTCCTTGCTTCTTGTCTCGCAATTCGGGATCCGATAGTCATGTTTCCAAAATACGCCTCCTCAAATAAAAATACGTTCTTGAATAATGCAGTATAGAAGACAAAGCTAATTCCGATGGATAGAAGAAAAATTAAAACATTGGAATAAATAATACCCGAATCCTCATTTTATGCCAGTTGCGAGAGCCTTAATGATCAGTGAATCAATGTTATGAATTACATCGAATGACCAACTGTTTACTAGCGAGACTGCGATAAAGAGAAAACTCTGATCCAACAACAGCTAAACACAATTTCTTTTTCTGACAGCCTTACCGCTTATCGTCGATAGAAGTGGGCGTATGGCTCTTCTCTTTTGATTTGATTTTCTTCAACCCTAACAGATCACAAGACGTACACAACAAATCACAAACAGTGAAAACTGTAACAAAGACGTTGGCTTGCTTCAGGATATGAAATAAAACTTATTAGCAAATAACCCAAAGCAAATACGCACGCTGATTGGTTTAAAACCGTGTTTCCATAACTCGATAGAAACACAGAACTAGCACGAGCTGTTGACGTAATGATGGCGCGAACAAAGAGAATTTACATTTTGATGATCGAAGTAAAAGTTGTTTTTCTTCGTCGCGGTATTTTCTAAAAGAAATAGAAAAACAGGTTCTCCGCGTTACTATCGAGTTTTAGTATAAATCTACTAGCGTTCTATCATGAAGGCCGTTCTCTGATTGGCTACGCTACTCACTATCTATTCTGTGATAGATAGTGAGTAGCGTAACAGTGTGCACTTGTTAACAAAATGACGGCCGTTTCTTGGCGTTTTCGAAGTGTTGAGAAGAGGATTTAGATTAAGTTTTGAACGACTAGTAGATTTATACTAAAACAATTAGATTATTCGCTCTCGATTTCTATCGTGCGATAGTTGACTCGGGCTGCGCCCTCGTCAACTATCACGCGATAGAAATCGAGAGCTCATAATTGCCAACGAGCCAGCCGAGCGAAGACGCGAGGCTGGCGAGGCGGCAGCATTATAGAGCCGTGCGTAGGTGCTGTGCAGGCGGTAAAAATCTCGAGTGATCGAAAGAATGTTTGTAAGTTCCTGTTGTAAGGTAAGATTCCTGAGATTCCAATGACGTAGTGGAAAAGACATGCAACGGGCCAATCGTAGCGCGCAGAGATTGTAACGTCAAGGCCGCATAGCTCTTAGCGTCGATGCTCACCAGCTTTGACATTCATCGAGCGGAGTTGAAATCAAGTTTGAGGACATTTGCCGGCAAATTTTTTTACCCGGCGAAGAATTAGAAATTAGAGGCAGAGTGGCGAATTGAAGTCAGCTTTTGTAACCACGGGACGCGACACTCACAGCGATAAACCGGAAAAGATAAATATCTCGACCTTTCTGACTGTTGACGCCTATGAACATTGCGAGAGGTGATAAGATCGAGTTTAATTTTTTTTTCTTTATTTGTTTCCCGGGGTCTGAGTTTTTATGACACCCAACGCAAATCCTGAAACCTCAGACCCCTGGAAATAAATAAAGAATACAAAGGGCAACAGCCAGATATTTATCTTCTTCGGTTTATCGCTGTCGCGTCTGGTGGATACAATTGAACAACATTATAGCGACAATAAAAGCAAGTGACACACTCGAACACCAACCCACGGTCTGGCCAGTACCTAACGCATGCGCACAGCCATATCACCCGGGCAGTGGCAGCCATGGACAGCTGTTTCGGCCTTGTTAGGCCTCATCAGCATGGCATAGCCGTCGGGCAGAAATAGGACTAAAAGCCCTATGCAGTCCTAACAAGGCCGAAACAGCTGTCCATGGCTGCCACTGCCCGGGTGATATGGCTGTGCGCATGCGTTAGGTACTGGCCAGACCGTGGGTTGGTGTTCGAGTGTGTCACTTGCTTTTATTGTCGTAACATTATAGCGACTCCGTGTCTTTTATTTCTTCGGTAAAAAATTCGCCAGCAAATGCCGTCAAAATTTAAACCTTGCAAGCGATAAACCGGACAGCGATAAACCGGAGAAGATAAATATCTCGCTTCTTTCTGGCTGCTGCCTATGAACATTGCGTGACCATAAAACAAAACGTGATACGAGCAGGGAGACGAGTTTACAATATAGATATTTTCTTAAAAAATAATTCGAGGGGCCTTAGGTTTGCGTGGCACCCTAATTTTTACCTGCTTTTGTAAGGTTTATTTGTTTTTATTTCCAATTCTAAGTGAGTGTACTTTAGTTAAGTGACATTGTCAGTGGTATATTCATCGAGCTAGAGAGCTCAACAATCAGCCAGCGAGCCAAAAGAGTACTCGGCCACCGTGCCAAACTCGGCCAGTGTGCCAAATCTAGACAAGGCAGCAGACATCAAGCAATCAAAGAACTAGACTGAATTAAATCAAACCAAAGCTAAAACAAATGACAACTGTAACAAACTATCGGCCAGAGACCCAGTACACCACACGAGAGTAAACTCGACATCGGCTAGTGAGCCAACTTTGTCACCGCAGCAAAAAGCGATCAAAGAAATATTTACATCACAATTTAAGACATTTGACGTGAATACTTGACTACAAAAAAGTGACGTGCACAAAGCATGACCCTGTTTTCAGCAACAAATTATTATTTGTTTTGAATGGTTGCTCGTTGGCACTTAGCGAGAGCTACATCTAGTCTAATTGTTAAATAGAAACCGCACAGCATTTCTCGTTCTCCCAAACTTTCACTCGTGTTTCTATAACTCGATTACCCTGGGTTCCAGAGGATATTTTTTTCTGATCGATATTTCGCGGCGAAGCTGCGTTAACGAGGCGCAAAGCGCCGAGGAGAAAAAAATAACCTCTGGTCACAGGAGCACGCAATCTCATTTCCATGCGAGAATCAGTTCAGAAATTGAACTGGGTCACCGATTGGATACTCCCATGTCCGCAGGGAATTAACAATATAACAATGGCCCTGATTGGCTACATCGAACAACGGACATTGGAGTATCCAATCGGTGACCCAGTTCAATTTCTGAACTGATTCTCGCATGGAAATGAGATTGCGTGCTCCTGTGACCAGAGGTTATTTTTTTCTCCTCGGCGCTTTGCGCCTCGTTAACGCAGCTTCGCCGCGAAATATCGATCAGAAAAAAATATCCTCTGGAACCCAGGGTATAACTCGATAGAAACACGGCACATGTTTGCTATTTCTCAAATATCAGTTAAAACACTCCATCAAAATCAATTAATCTTCGGCCCACTTTGTTTCAAATTGAAATCATTTCAGTTTTAGGTTTTTACGCGTGCATGATTATTACTTGTTTTGATATTCGATTTTAAGCGCGGCTCATCAATAACAGTTAGTTGTGTTTTCAGATATTAGACCCACATTATTTCTCTTCATATGACATAACTATCAGAAGGATAGAGTGGTTTTTTTTTTTTCAAAAATTAAAAATTTTACGGCGTGCAAATTTGCTATTTTGCTCGTTAGCTAAATATCTTTTCACTCTCAAAGATATCTTCCATGTGTTCATTTCCTGAAATGCTTTAGTAAAATGATATTCCCAAACACGGAAGCTGTTTCAACTGAATTTCAGAAATGTTGTTGATCAATAGAAAAGTAACACCACTCACGGAAGGTAAAAAAAGTCAAATTTACTTTCCCAGCTTAACAGTGTTGTTTTAAGTTCTGCCTTAAAGCAAACACTTGAACCTAATTTTTTTCTTTCCTCTTTCCGTGGTAAGTACATTGATACAGTATTCTCAAACACGGAAGCTGTTTCAACTGAATTTCAGAAAGGTTGTCGATAAAAAGAAAAGGAACACCACTCACGGAAGGTAAAAAAAGTCAAATTCACTTTCCCAGCTTAACAGTGTTGTTTTAAGTTCTGCCTCAAAGTAAATACTTGAACCTAATTTTTTCTTTCCTATTTCTGTGGTATTTTTATGCCTGTATAAGATAACATACATTGATCTATACTCTCATCGATAAACGAAACTGCATCAGATAAACCAGAAATCCGTTGTTCTAGAATAAGGCCGTTGTATACATTTTGGTTGGCGACGGATGATTATAGTAATTTTAATTTCTGTTTTAGAAGAGTTTGCCATTAAATAATTCACTTGTCTGGTTGCTTGACACAATATTACAAAAGCTGTTTCCTGGCGGTAGATGTTGTTAATTTGAAGGCATAATGAATAGATGTAATGTCACATTCATCTGTTGAACGTCATGTGCTATTGTTTCCACTGAAAACTTGTCAATTTATGTGGTAAGCAAATGAGAAAACTTACCGACACAAGATTACAAAGACCACTGCTTAAATGTGCTTCGCGCCCACTTTGGTTTTCTCATTCTCGAGAAAACGGCGCTTGCTCTCAGTCCAAGTTCAAATTTTAGAAAAAAAGACCCCATTGCGACAGAAAAAGCGCAACGGTAAGAAATTCGCGGGCTTGCTGGAAGTAACAATTATATGCTCATGTGACCAAGCGGATTCATTAGTCGACATTATGAATAATATTCGTCGGGAAACTGACGAGTGTCGATGATAAGGCTTTTACTTGTTAAAAGTTTTCACTAGTCGCAACTATGAGCGGGAGCCTCGAATCACGCGATCATGATCACGAACATATTGAAGGGATTCCAACGGCAACGGTGGCGCTTTTGGCAGGAATTTGTAGTTTGTTGTTTGGCTTCCTTGCTTTTTCAACAAACAGTATTCTCCTATTTACTCTCTACAAAGATCCTCACAAGTATTTCCGATCGCGCGCTACTACATATTTTGTGGTCAGTCTCGCCCTAAGTGATTTTATTGGGGGATCTTTCGTACAGCCCTTGTATGCAGCGTACATGTTTTGCGTCACAACTGGAGTAGAGGTCGAGAGGCTCTACAAGATTTCCTTGATCTCTTCTCATGTCAGTACAAAGATCTCGATTCTGACGGTTGTCGCATTATCAGTCGATAGGTACTTAGCTGTCAAGCTTTCCTGGAGGTATAAGGCGCTCATAACAGTCAGGAAAGTCGTCGTTTGCAATACCATAATCTGGCTCTTTTGTGGAGTGTTCGAAGCCTCGCACTCGACCGGTGGCTCGGAAGAACTGTTACATTTTGTTGACCTTCACCTGCAGACTACAGTTCCCCTGGCATCCCTTTGCGCTGTCTACGCGGCCACTTACATTGAATTCCTTCGTTATCCAAGAAACGTCGTCTTTGTGCGCGCAGAGAACCCGGAAGGCGGGAGAGGGCGCATTTTAGTCCGGAATATAAGACTAGAAAAGAAGATCGTTTTGACGGTTGTGTTCATTATCGTTGTGCTTTTTATATCGATTGCGCCTGATTTAATCGTTTTCAATTTGGAAGAGCAATGCCTCGAGGAAGAAGGCAATGGTGTGTGTAGCGAGTTAGGTTTTGTAATCACAAAAGCGTTGTCCGTGCCGATGTTATGCGTTAGCTGCGCGTTAAATCCATTTCTCTACGCCTGGAGAATTCCGCAGTATAGGCAAGCTTTAGGATCGGTTAGTCGCACAGCTTGCGCCAGGTTTAGACGACGCACCCGAACAGTTAGGAAGGTATCAAACGGCATCCCCACAGTACTTGCGTCTCCAAGTTTAATTGAACAGAACACTCCTGTGGCGAACTAGACTGACAAAAAGCAAGAAGAAAGTTAAAGAATAGTTAAATGTAGAGTTGTTAAAATGCTAATATTAAAAGAGGCGCGCGAAGTGTGTATCTGCATTGAGGGACAAATAGAATCACCACTTTAATTTGTCATGTTTCTCGTATTTGTTATGTTTTTCTAAATCGTAGTTTGTGTTAC
>OZ026595.1:22181652-22184152 GCA_964020085.1 Micromussa lordhowensis
GCAATCGATATAAAAAGCACAACGATAATGAACACAACCGTCAAAACGATCTTCTTTTCTAGTCTTATATTCCGGACTAAAATGCGCGCTCTCCCGCCTTCCGGATTCTCTACGCGCACAAAGACGACGTTTCTTGGATAACGAAGGAATTCAATGTAAGTAGCCGCGTAGACAGCGCAAAGGGATGCCAGGGGAACTGTAGTCTGCAGGTGAAGGTCAACAACATGGAACAGTTCTTCCGAGCCACCGGCCGAGTGCGAGGCTTCGAACACTCCACAAAAGAGCCAGATTATGGTATTGGAGATGACGACTTTCCTCACTGTTATGAGCGCCTTGTACTTCCAGGAAAGCGTGACAGCTAAGTACCTATCGACTGATAATGCGACAACCGTCAGAATCGAGATCTTTGTACTGACATGAGAAGAGATCAAGGAAATCATGTAGAGCCTCTCGACCTCTACTCCAGTTGTGACGCAAAACATGTACGCTGCATACAAGGGCTGTACGAAAGATGCCCCAATAAAATCACTTAGGGCGAGACTGACCACAAAATATGTAGTAGCGCGCGATCGGAAATACTTGTGAGGATCTTTGTAGAGAGTAAATAGGAGAATACTGTTTGTTGAAAAAGCAAGGAAGCCAAACAACAAACTACAAATTCCTGCCAAAAGCGCCACCGTTGCCGTTGGAATCCCTTCAATATGTTCGTGATCATGATCGCGTGATTCGAGGCTCCCGCTCATAATTCCGACTAGTGAAAACTGTTAACAAGTAAAGCCTTATCATCGACACTCGTCAGTTTCCCGACGAACATTATTCATAATGTCGACTAATGAATCCTCTTGGTCACATGAGCATATAATTGTTACTTCCAGCAAGCCCGCGAATTTCTTACTGTCGCGCTTTTTCTGTAGCAGTGTTTTTTTTTCCAAAGCTTGAACTTGGACTGAGAGCAAGCGCCGTTTTCTCGAGAATGAGAAGTCCAAAGTGGGCGCGAAGCACATTTAACCAGTGGTCTTTGTAAGCTGTGTCGGTAAGTTTTCTCATTTGCTTACTACATAAATTGACAAGTTTTCAGAGGGAACAATAGCATATGACGTTCAACAGATGAATGTGACATTACGTCTATTCATTATCCCTTCAAATTAACAACATCTACCGCCAGGAAACAGCTTTTGTAATATTGTGTCAAGCAACCAGACAAGGAAATTACTTAATGGAAAACTCTTCTATAACAGAAATAAAATTACTATAATCATCCGTCGCCAACGAAAAGGTATAGAACGGCCTTATTCTAGAACAACGGATTTCTGGTTTATCTGATGCAGTTTCGTTTATCGATAAGAGTATAGATCAATGTATGTTATCTTATACAGGCATAAAAATACCATGGAAATAGAAAAGAAAAAAAACTAGGTTCAAGTATTTACTTTAAAGCAGAGCTTAAAACAACAATGTTAAGCTGGGAAAGTGAATTTGACTTTTTTTACCTTCCGTGAGTGGTGTTACTTTTCTTTTTATCAACAACCTTTCTGAAATTCAGTTGAAACAGCTTCCGTGTTTGGGAATACTGTATCAATGTACTTACCACGGAAAGAGGAAAGAAAAAAATTAGGTTCAAGTATTTACTTTGAGGCAGAACTTAAAACAACACAGTTACGCTGGGAAAGTAAATTTGACTTTTTTCACCTTCCGTGAGTGGTGTTGCTTTTCTTTTGATCAGCAACATTTCTGAAATTCAGTTGAAACAGCTTCCGTGTTTGGGAATATCAATTTACTAAAGCATTTCAAGAAATGAGCACATGCAAGATATCTTTCAGAGTGAAAAAGATATTTAGCTAACGAGCAAAATAGCAAATTTACACGCCGTAAAATTTTTAATTTTTGAAAAAAAAAACCACTCTATCCTTCTGATAGTTATGTCATATGAAGAGAAATAATGTGGGTCTAATATCTGAAAACACAACTAACTGTTATTGATGAGCCGCGCTTAAAATCGAATATCAAAACAAGTAATAATCATGCACGCGTAAAAGCTAAAACTGAAATGATTTCAATTTGAAACAAAGTGGGCCGAAGATTAATTTATTTTGATTGAGTGTTTTAAATTTTGAAAACTTAGGATTATCTGAGATAATTTCATGTCAAACGAATTTGTCCACAACAAACTGACTACGCACGGTTTCTCACGTTGCAGCCTTTCTTTCTCAGAACTTGTGTTACTAAGGTAGTTTTGATTAGTTTCCTCGGAATCACAGTGAGGTACAAAACGAGTTAAACTCAAGGAAAATGCATACGGCAACCCGCTTAGCTTATTACAACGTGCTCATCTCACAAGTCCAAGGTTACACAGAAAAATATTCATTATGTCAGCTTCCTTCGTTATAATTAAACGAAACGTAATTATTGAAGCTGAATTAACATGACGCCAAAAGTTCCGTTGCGACAAATTATGATGGAATTGCCGACCATAAATATTGAAAACTACTATATAAAATAA
>OZ026595.1:22186652-22249152 GCA_964020085.1 Micromussa lordhowensis
TTCGCAGTCACCGTTCTCGAAAGCCAGATAAAACTTGTGTCGTCTTAGCAACGAGTTACAGACAGGCGAGCGGCGTTTCAAAGGGCAGGCCTTACTTTTTCCGCATAAGCCATATATGGAAATATTGATGTATTCTTGTAATTCCATTACGTACTCCATTCGCTTCGTTGCTTGGCAGTTACTGACCAACCACGCCACTAGCTTATCTTTTCCAGTTAATTCATGGCCGGTCAAATACTTTGCAGAATCATCTTTTAACGGTGTGAACTTGCCGTAGGGTGTATAGATCTCCGATTCTCGTCTGTAAGACATTGTCCAATTAAAAACTCCTCTATAGCCATCGGCGTTCATAATTACGTTTAAAGGATTCTCTAATACAAAGTAGAACCAGATTTGCTGACGAGTTCTCCGGGAAGGAAGACGTCGAGGCATGTCTCGGTGGTGAAATCCAACGGCATCCGCCTCAGATAGCTTACTTCTGTTGTATGTCACCACACAAGTCGGTATCTCGCAGTCCTTGAAAGTGGCGTGGCCCTCTTTAAATGTTGGACGAGCTAGTCCTAAAGTTGGATCGTTCACCCACCCTCCGCCAAAATACGGCGTATACAGCAAGATCAACTTGTTCCTTGCTTCTTGTCTCGCAATTCGGGATCCGACAGTCATGTTTGCAAAATACGCCTCCTCAAATAAAAATACGTTCTTGAATAATGCAGTATAGAAGACAAAGCTAATTCCGATGGATAGAAGAAAAATAAAAACATTGGAATAAACTGATCGCGACAAAAAATTTCTACAACATTTTAGCTTAAGGAACTTCATCAAAGCGACGGAGTAATCAAATAAATTGGCGTAAACCGAACAGTGTGACAAGAATAGGGTTAAATAAATACCGCTTTCAAGGCTATTAGCTGGGTCAAATTGAAGAAGGTAAAGTGAACTAAGTAGCAGCAGGTTGATTTGAAAACGACCCGGTGTAACCTGAAGCCGAACAGGTGGCGAACACAAATCACCACTCTTCATTTAATCTACAAATCAACTTACTAGTTGCCTTCTGGCGGTATTTTGATTTCTCTACAACTTGTCAGATAAGACAGTTTGCCGCATCAAAGCTGGAACATTTTTTTCTTACCAGTTCAGTTTGACGTAAACAGGGAAAAAACAAAAACAGTTCACGCAAACCCGTCCATGGTATTTCTAAAAGGGCATTGTGTGTCACATTTTGAAGGGCACCAACCATTGAGTGGTTCTATTGTATTCGCTCAAAGGTCATTCAAGAACTGAAAGGAATATTAAAGGAGGAGAGATGCAGGAAACATACACTATCATCAGCCTTCGGTTAGACCAGCTAAGAGTGCGCCTATCAAACGAGCGAAAAAGTTTGTTGACTCTCACGAAAATTTTGAAGGTTTAAATGTGAAAAGATCGCAGGAGAGTCGGAGAGAATCCGCGAGAGAACACGAAAGCGCACGACAGTCGAGTAGAATGCCGAGAGTAAACGACAGCGTACGAAGAGCCGACGAGAAATCACGAGGTTTACATTAATTAATTTACAGTAGTTGACCGGATAATCCAAATTCTTCTCCTAAATTCTTTGTGAAACAGATTTGATTTTCCAAAGGCTTTAGTGGCTATTTTCCTATGAATAATTTCCCGATCTTCTTCACTTCAACTGAATACCAAAGTAAGTACAAATCGCTACATTCGTAGTTCTCGCCAACTAAAAAGTAACCATGTATACGTACCAATACGGTGTCGGACAGGTAAAACAGTCAAGAAACTAAACACGAAATACCGTCTTGATCAGTCCATACGCGTCTGCATGCATTCATAACCAGCTTGCATTAAAAATCGCTGATGGGATGCGGACAAGAAAGAAATCCACTTGTGTTCACATCAGCCCAAGAAAGAATGCGCTGCACTGTTCATGGCTATGTTTTCTCTTTTCGTGGCACTGAAGTTGGCGAAACAATTTGTAAGCAACGACTCATGTCGAGTGAAAGGACTTTCTTCATGCCCTCACTTTTTGCGGAAAACAAAGCCCAAACCAAAATGGATCCGTCATGGCAGACGTGTTCTAGTAATAGTGATAGTAACTTTGCATATCTGAATCCATCTGATGAAATCGGGCAAATGTTTTAGCATGTCTGGGTACAAGACGGATTATGCGTCCAAACGATACTTGGGCAAGAACTTCATGCTAGCCCACATATAGAGCACACTCCCATATTGTCTTATCCATATATATCCATATATGGTTATGTCCTATCCATATATGGATATGTGGGCTAGCATGAAGTTCTGACCGAAGTATCTTTCTGGTCGAACTATACGTTCTCATATGAACAGGCCAAAGGGTCATTTACAGCAGTATTAGAATGTAGGGATCATTCAGTTTTTGTGCGCGCGAAGCGCACATTAAGTTGGCAGCTGAGTTTGCCTGTCTACAAGAGTCACATGATCGAAAGGATTCTACTCGACGACTGGGCACTAGTTTAGATCCTATAGATGAGAAGATTGGGTGCTAGTTGGCTTGTGCGAGTGGATTTTCTACCTCCTTCGTGTTGGCCGCTTCGCTTTGTGTAACATTTATCGGTTTTAAGACGCTTTATTTTTATTTTCTTTTATCTTGACAAAGTCGTTTTTTTTGTTTTATAGCTTGTTTTGAGATGCGGTACGTTGTCTGTTTGCATGTATCGAAAATCAATTTTCGTATCCTTCGCAGTTTCGTATTTAAGCTTATTTTTAATTGCATGTCTGTTTTCATTTATCGAAAATCCAGCTTCCTAGTTTCGTGTAGGCTTTGAAAATATTGATTGCAGTTGTATTGTTTATTGATAGTTTTCTTTCATGATTCCCTCAGGTGTCCATATCGGGAGTTATTGTGCTCACACAAGCCTACATATCAAGACTCGGCTTGTGGTTAGTGAAGGTTGAGTGTTCGGCGCGGGTTGCCCTATACAGCAAAAGGAGTCATTGTACTTTCGCTAGCCAACATTTATATCGGCTTGAACTGATTGACGAAGGCAGCACTTCTAACTGAGGCATATTGTCAGGGATTGTCAGAAACTCTCAGAAACTGAAAAAGACTGTATTGCACACTTGCATTGTACTTGTCAACCTGTTGTTGCGTTTCCAAGATCAAAAGTTAGTATGCGAATCTCTGTTGAACAATACCGGTCAAGGTTCGGCTTTCATAACCATTTCATAACCAGGAATGCAAAGGATGCCTTATCGCGTTTTAAGAATCAGTCGATGTCGTATTGTGGAACTTTTGCTACGATTCTCGGAGCCAAAACGTTAATTCTCATGCCAAAATTGAAAAAAGTTGTTACACAATACAAAATGTGGAATGAAGTGATGCTTGGTTGACACAAATTTTGTGCTGCAATGTGTATATCCAATTACTTATAAGGCAAACGAATGATGTGGAGGAAAATCTAAACCCTACAACTTTTGATGTCATTGATTCAACCGTCATTTTATGCGAATTAGAGCATGCATGAAATGGACACGCACCCCAACTTAACGTATCGCTCTAAAGGTAAACACTACCTAAAATTTAGTTGTGGCACAATCAAGGAAAATTAGGCGCCGTAACGAGTTTACTGATGTTTCGAACGTTAGCTCCAACTTCGTCCCCAGGACCCTCTCCCCGACGATTTTCAAAATGGCGCTTCGTCCGCCCGCCATCTAAAACGTTGAGCAGGCCCCAGGGACGAGGTTGAGTTAACTCTTCGTCAGAGCACTGCTCTGTCACACTCTACATACGATGAAGTAACAAACATGGTGTTCTTCTGGTTCAGAGGGGGCGCGTTCATAATGCGTTCAATCGGTGAAGCATAGAAAAGGCAAACATTCCAAGAAAGTAATAATTTATCATAGATGAAAACTGTGTATAAATATGCCATTTTGTAATTTCTATAATTCTATAAATATAATTTCCACATTGTCTCGTGTTTCTGTATTGATAACTCCTCTGTCTTCTGAAGCCAACAGGTTAACATGGTAAAATTCATCCATAGTCTGCTTTTATCCAAAGAACTCTGGCAAATTCTTGGTTTTCTTTTTCCAAAGCCTGAGTGTAGAAAGAGGGAGGCAAATAATGGAAATAAATAAACTGTGGTAACTGTAATAAAAATAAGCATCAGGTAATTCACACATTCGTTCTCTCTTCCACCTTAAGAATGCACTGGATCAACTATTTGTATAACGAAAAGATGAACTGACCAATTTCGGTATGTTAAACTTCAGCCTAAAACAATAGACCTCAGTAGGAGGCTATGGGGAGTAGCTAAAGAGTTTGTGGGGTTTATTCCCCGGAGCCTTGTGCTGTGGTATATTGTGTTAGGCTGAATTTTAATATATTGAAATTGGTCTATTGACATGAAATTATTTACCGCAAGTTTCTTGACAATGCGCGAGTACTTTCTTTTGCTGACATCATCGTCTACATTCATGAAGTAATCGGATATCCCAATGTGCACTTCGATGCGCTCTAACCTTGGACAAGCGCCTAATAGAAGACACGTTAAGGAAAATTACCAAAATTAACAACGCCACTTTATTCAAACAGGAAGTAGTTGAATCTTAATAAACGATTACCGAGTAGTTCCTTGATGGCACCGGGAGAGACTGGGGTAAAGGTAAAAGAGATAGTTTCCAGGCCTCTTAATCCGCATAGACACATGGCATGAGCGATTTCTTCACTGATCGCAATTGTTCGATCAAGCTCCAGCTCTTGAAGTCTCAGGCAACCCTTGGCTGAAAGATGAATGAACAAACGTAGTTGACACATGTAGCCAAGTTCAATGTGCTATGCAACAAAATGGACTGTGATCAACAAAAACGTTTACCACAACCTTGAACGAATTTTCAAATATCACTAGTCGTCCTGCCTCCTCTACGCCAAATTCCACCTTCATTTCCAGAAAATCAACCTTCGTGAATGTAATTGGGATGATTTTGTCTGGCAACTAAATTTTACGTTGAAACTAGAAGGCTTCGCTTAGCTTAATTTATCTTCTTATTTGGTAATTACCGCAAGAATTGCAAGTAGTGCATTCATTATAATTAGCGTAAGTATTGTAGGTAGGGTCTGCATTGTAAGTATTAAGTAAATAAAAGAAAAAAATGTAACTGCGTACGTTTAACTCCTAGTAGTATTTAAGTAATGCTCAGTGCTTTTCCGTTAGTAAGAGGATTGTAAATAGGCTAACTGTAATTTAATTTTAGCGGGATTGAATCGTCATGTATGTATTGTAAGCAGTGAATGTGGTATAAGTATAAGTAGTGCAAGTAGTGAATATATTCTAAGTGTAAATGTAAGTATAATATTAGTACTGTAAATAGTGCAAGTGTTCGTCTTGTAAATAACATTGCGTATTTTAAAACAAAAAACACCCACTAGTCGTCGTGTAAATCCTCGCATTCAAACGTTACATCTATAAATGGAACTATAATCTCTTATGCCCGAGTGGGCAGATGGACAAGGAAACATTCACGAAGCAGTCAAGACACCGAGAACGAGAAATGAATGAGCAAATATTCCACAAGAGGGTTGATAGTGTTTACCGATATGAATAAGTCCTGCCGAGGAGAGACTGGGACCGCCTATTGACAGATGGCGCATGTTTGGCCAACAGTTTGCAATCGTTTCCAGGCTCTTGTCATTAAACCGTCCGGGATGATCACTAAGTAAAAAGCAAATTTGTATTGGTCATATAAATTATCTGTCAATGTTATAACCAATCCTTTCTTGTTTCTGAGATGACTATTTGTCAGCGGACTTACGTACCATGGAAACATTGGCGGTATTCGAAGCGTTAGAAGCTTTCGACACGCCCAGAAAGCCCATAATGCCTCCGGACAAGCAGGAAATGAATCGCTTACGTAAACCATTTGTTGCAGTTCTCTGCAGTGACAACCTGCTAGGGACAAACACCTAAAAAGACAGAATTTTGTTTCGATTGAGAAGATGTATCAAACACTCGAGACAGTGTTTCATCGGCTATCCAAACACCTCATATTTAGTCAAAAATACTCCGCTGCGCGTCGTATTTTCAACTCTCTTCTCGGTGTTTGGATATCCCGATGAAACGCCCTCTCTCGTCTTTGATATATTACTTCCAGTACAAAAAAATGCAAGCAACACCACCGACCAGCCGTTTTTCAAAGTGCTCTAATTCCTTTCAGATTGTAATATCAATAGAAACTGCCACAGCATTCACTGAGAGATTTTTTTCGAAAAGAATATCTCAGTGCAATGCCCAAGCAGTTTTTATTTCAACAGGATCCTTTTACGTGGCTAGGTTTGTAGACTATTTTTTCAAATTTACTGTTCAACTTTGCAATTGCTAGGGTTAACTTATTTATTACTAAGCTGGAAATGTCATTGTGTATATCTAAAAGATAAGTAAAGGTCTCAAATTATTATAGACACAGTCAATATCAAGATCATCAGTCTAATGCACCTGTCCGTTATAAAGACACCGCAGTCCTCAACGTGCAGACTCAGCAGGCTGGACCCAGCAGCCTTCAGAAGAAACTCCAGTCCTCTCTCTAGATAACAACTGTAACAAAACATCACAATCCCTTAGAATAGTCAAGTAATAGTTTCAGTAATAAATGCCATCCGTTGAACAGACTTCGTGAAAGAGTAATCAACACAACTAGATTTGTTCGATCATGAGCAGTATCTCCTATCGTTCCACCCTCAGCTTCTCGCTGTTTGTTTGTTTATTGATTGATTGATTGTTTGTTTGTTTGTGTGTGTATTTGGGGGGGGGGGGTGGTGAGGGGACTGGTCACCCACTACTTCACGGAACGACCTATAATTATTATATCGAAAACAGGCCTTGTCTAATGGATGACATATGCTGTGTTCAACAACCATTCGCCAACAATGTTGGAACAATTAGCCCAGTCCCTGGGGAGAACAGGGACTTCTCGAATCCTCCGTCATTTTATGCCAGTGGCGAGAGCCTTAATGATCAGAGAATCAATGTTATGAATTACATCGAATGACCAACTGTTTACTAGCGAGACTGCGATAAAGAAAAAACTCTGATCCAATAACAGCTAAACACAATTTCTTTTTCTGACAGCCTTACCGCTTATCCTCTATAACAGTGGGCGTATGGCTCTTCTCTTTTGATTTGATTTTCTTCAACCCTAACAGATCACAAGACGTACACAACAATTCACAAACAGTGAAAACTGTAACAAAGACGTTGGCTTGCTTCAGGATATCAAGTTAAACTTATTAGAAAATAACCCAAAGCAAATACGCACGCTGATTGGTTTAAAACCGTGTTTCTATAACTCGATAGAAACACAGAACTAGCACGAGCTGTTGACGTAATTATGGCGCGAACAAAGAGAATTTACATTTTGATGATCGAAGTAAACAAGTTGTTTTTCTTCGTCGCGGTATTTTCTAAAAAAAATAGAAAACATGTTCTCCGTGTTCCTATCGAGTTATAGAAACACGAGTGAAAGTTTGGGAGAACTCGAAAAAGCTGTGGAAACACTCGCCTGCGGCTCGTGTTCCCACAGCATTTCGTTCTCCCAAACTTTCACTCGTGTTTCTATAACTCGATAGAAACACGGCACATGTTTTCTATTTCTCAAATATCAGTTGAGAGTTATTAAGCCGGTATAAAAAGAAGTGAACTGACCAGCGAAATGGTAGAACTGACGAAAAGATTCTTGACAATCACCGGCTTTGTTTAAAACTATACTGTAAATAGGGGTTTGCTGTGTTACACTATTTTCGTGTCATATGACCATAGTTTTCTTTTGTCGCTGGTTTCCAAGCAAAAGTTGCCATAGCAACAATAAGGGAATCCCAAATTAGAGGCCTTCAGCTAACAGTCCGTAGAACAACGTACAGTAGTTTGCTGCAGAGAACACTCAACCAGGTCATACCTGCGCAGCGTAACGGGAGACGTACACATGAATACCATAAGGCTAAAAACATTGGTGCACGCCTCGTTAAAAAATCTTTTACAAGTATAATGTTTGCTTAAAATTGTAAAAGAACAACGACGAACCTTTAAGCTTTACAAATTGCACGCTACTGCATCTTCTAGAAATGGCCTGCAGCGCCTGGAATAAAAATATACCATATTAAAGCGTATTTGTTCAATTCAGGGTGAGTCACGATGAAAATCAGTCCTATTCTATTCAGCAATCAGGCATGTGACATGCTCACCATATTATTCAGTGGTATCTCTTCCAATATCACTTCCTTCCACAGCGTGGGATGCTCACTCATTGCGCGCCATTCACGGCACACTCGGGCCAGGCCACACAGTTCAACTGGATTCAGGTGTTGAAATACAAGTAACAAAGCAGCTCTCCTGCGCTGGGCAGTGATGAGTTTGGATTGACGAGTAACACCACCTTCAATGAAATGACATGATTGTAATAGCAGTCGTTTTCACATGACGTCACGGCAGCCATGTTGGTGCACCGAAACAGAGTAACAAAGGTCACTCTCTTAGGAAATGAACGAACTTTAAGCCGATTTTTATTTCCTTATTTCCGTTTATACTCACGAGCTTAGAAGCCAACAATATTAAGTCAAAGATAAAGAGAAAAGGAAAGTACATTCTTCTAGCTGCAAAATCAAGTTAGTAGCGGTATTATAAACCCGGATGTAGAGAGAGCTATATAATTTTGCGACAGTTTCATTTTAGTGTTTCGGTTTCCAAGAATTAATTTTACCTTTGTTCATTAATATTTTGCCTTTCTTTGGTGTCGACGTTTTTATAGAGGACAGAAGACTTCCCCCGGCAAAGGATTCGTCTGCAAAACCAGCCACATCCTCTTCATCACTGTTCAGGGGGGTCACTGTTCTGAAACTGTCCGAAACGCTGCTCATTGTACCAACTGAATTTCTACGCCTCCTTGTTTTCCCTAAGCACAGCTTTCCCTGAAAAAGTCCTGTTTTGGAGCCGCGCATACTGTTACCATCCACGTCTTGTGACCCTGTTGAAAACAGAACAAGAAAACCTTTAGTTTGCATGGCTAATAGGATCTTTAGAATCGTCGATGAAAGTAAGAAAACTCAGCACGAGAAATTTGACAGTTCGTTTTTCTTTTCGTTCTGTTTTTGAAAGAAAAAACGGTTTAGGATAAAACTAGAGATAAAAAACCACGTTTGGACCTCTCTGAGATCACTTTCGAGTTAAAAAAGTGATAAAAATTTATATGTGTTGGTGAAATTAAGACATTAGAATTTGAAAAGAGATAAAAATATTTAAATATACACTTAGGCCGTGTTCTATTGGAATCAACCGTTTCTGGTTGGTTGGGATATCTCGTGTTCTATTTGGGAAAAACCGTTTTTGGTTAGTTTGGTTGATCAACTTTTTCAACCGGCCTCAAACCAGGTTGAAACGGTTGAAAAAGCTTTTGCGTGATTATGTCGCGTGTTTGTCGCTCACGTAAGGACTATTCCCAGGAGTTACCGCGTTTCAACCGAAAACGGTTGGAAAAGTGTTCTTTTGAGAAGCGTCAACCGTATCAACCCAAATCAGTTGTGGTTGAAACGGTTGATCCCAATATAACACAACCTAAGCGTTATAAAACGTAAGCGATAAAAACTCTTAAATCTAAAAGGCTAGATGTTAAAATGCAAAATACTCTTAAAATACAAAAGGCTAAAAATATGCTGTTTTATATAGGGTACAAGTATAATACCTGGGTTTGTCTTTTTTTTGCTGAATTTTCGCCTCAATTTGCTGATGCTGAACTTTTGACCAGGAAGAGCGGGGGAGTTATTTACGCTATCGCCGAGTCCAGAATCTTGCCAGTGACTATTGGGACAAGGGGATCCCTTGTGATAAATAGACGTCACTCCGGGTAGCTGTGATTCAGGTTTGTCGGTAGAAACATCCGCTTTAATTACCTGCAAGTCGATTTCTTCTTCGCTGGGGACTGGGGGGAGTCGCCGACGCGATCCCTTACGAGACACTCTACGCATGTCTGTTGTGTCACGTGACACTTGCGATTCAAATGACGTAATTGAAAGAGTTTCATCAGATTGGGAGGGCGTGCTGAGGGTGCTTCGCTCACTTTCAAGACTTGTTTTCCTGGTAACCTCTGGCAGCTTTCGCCTTTTCTCAGAGCTCGTATTTCTAGCTGGTCGTACAACACGGGTGTTCGAGTCCCTCAAGTTACATGTTGTCATTTCAGGAGTTTGAGCTACAAATCCTTCTATAGATGCTAACCTGGCCATCCGCACCTCATCAGGTCGAACAAGATGCCCAGCATAAGACTGAAGGCAATAATCGAAGCTTATATCTTCCGGCTCAACAGTGTTCTCAAATTCCGCAGTGAGCGGATCGTGATCCCTCAAATCATCTTTCAAACCACTCTCTTCCTCGTATTCAGAAGAACATTTCAAATAATCTTCAAAGTTCACATTTGCTGATCGGTTTAGCTCTTCGACATGACCAGGCTGTTGGTATTCATCTACTATGTTCTCATTTATAGGTTCGTGTTGTTGAGTGGTTTTAGTAGAGTCTTGGTGATTCATATGTATGGAGTGACCTTGCTCTTTTACAGAAACTTTTCTACCCTTCTTCGCTTCCCGCAGCCTTTGCTCGAGCATTTTCACGTAATCAGCAATCTCTTTTCTGGCCTCCAACTGCTGTTGGTTCGTATCTTGTACGTATTCGTTCATGGACTTCACAATGCTGGAAAAGAAAACGCAGAACAACAGTTCAGACAAGAAGACGAGAGCACTCATGGAAATTCTGACTCACCCACTGAAGCGAGTGCGTCTGATAAGATGATTACCAAAAGCACTTCCTTACTTACATTAAGTCTACTGTGAATTTAAACTTACAGAAGAAAGATTTTTAAGCCATGTTCTACGCGATTTTCAAACAGGTACTTTTGGCTGACAGTAACTGACTAACCCCTTACGCAAACCCTCTTTGCGGGAACAGTGCTCGACGAGTTCTTATGAGGTCTGTGATGAAAGAGTAAACAACAAACCTCAGATCGTCTTTCTAAGGGCATACTCAAATTTACATCTTAGTGGAACGTGTAGACATCCATTCTGTGCATGACAAGCCTTTAAATCGTCGCCTACAAAATAGAACTGACCTATCACTGAAACAACTTGTTTAAACCGATCTTAACGCCCGAAACACAAGTGACAATGAACGTTAAATGAAGGAAAATACTTCTTTCATAAGACTTCTAATCGAACGTGTATTTTCTCTCTTACCTGAGAAAAGCAAAACGTGAAATTTGATTGGCGAAACAGGTTAATGCACGAACATTTTATCATGCAAGTATATGGCAGGTAAATTTCGATATGAATATGATACAAGGTATTGATATGTTCCACGTTGTGTGAAAAGAAAAACAGTTTTTTTTATAAATGAACAAGCTTTAACTGCACGGTATCGATGCTGATTCAGTGACGATTTGCATCCATCATCACTTTGTCACTTCCATCAGAACTAGACTGACGGAAAACATCTTGCAAAAAAACTCTGTTTGGCAAAAATAATTTATTTTTGTTTAACCTCGATTTGCTACATGTCAAGGATGTTTTTGATTAACCTGCTTCTAATAATGGATGAAGAGTCCTTTTCACATTAACCCATCTAAGGTCTGATTTATTTTAAATGACGATCTAAATTGATATAATTATACATGCAAGAATCTTGAATAATTTCTCAGTTTTGATTGTCGCATTTGAGTTAAAGAGAAATTAAATACACCGATTTTCGCTTGCCTTCCGCCCCGATTTGCTGTTCATGCATAAAATGCTCACTGGTTAAAAGAAGATTTAGCGAACAGGGCCGGGTTGTTCGAAGCTCGATTAAGCTAACCTAGGGTTAGCGAGAATTTTGATTTCAGTTTTGCGACTATTCGGAGAGGTTTTCTGTGTAGATTGTTTGGCCTTCTCTTTTGAATTTGAATAATCTCAAACTAAACAAAAAAAAGAAGCGAAAAACATTTTTATACAAGAAAAATTACTACTTCGGTTAACTTTTAATCCTGGGTTAGCGTTAACCGGCTTTCGAACAACCCGGCCCTGTATGTTATATTGTATGCTGATTAAAATTTCCAAATAACGATATTCTTGCAAAGGTAATCAATAATTTGACTTGAGCAGAAGGAATTACAAGTCTCTGAAAGCGGATAAAAAGAAATCACCTACTTTAAACAGAAGCAATTCTTAAAAATTTGATTTTCAAGTGTCTTATGACATCTTTGCAGCAGGTGCATTCCGGTTATGAAAATTAAACTGCGATTTGATTGGCATAACCGCGGTTGTATTTTTCATGTGCGAAGTTTATGCTTAGCTGTATAGTTTAAGTACCAGTTGAAAACATTTTGGACTGATCTGAAAGCCAATATTTTCCACAACAATTAGTCACTACGAGTTAAGGGTAATTGTTTCATTTAAGCAGTATTCATCAACAATTAGCAAAAAAAGCCCAAACCAGACCAATCTCACTGCGAATATATTACTAGATTTAAACGATATTGCACTCAGTAACACATTGAAAAGTAATATCCAAAGTTTACAAACCTTTCCCACTCTCTAAGCTGCGAACTCAATTCATGGATCACTTTTGAGTCTTCCTCATGCCTTGACTCAAGATAACGAAGTTCTTTCTCAAATCTCGTGTCCTCCACAAGCACTTGTTCCCCATTTAGCCCGAGGACTTTCCCTACGGGGTTGATAGTTTGAATTCCCAACGATTGACCTGCGTTCTTAAATTTTGCATTTTCTTCTTTCGAAAGCAAAACGTTTTGAAGTTTCTCTGAAAGCGCTTCTATCTCTTGTTCGCTCCGAATTACGGCCTCTCGCAAGGCATTTTTCTCGTCAAGTATTTTACAAAGTTCTACGTCCTTGGCTTTTAATTCTTTTTCAAAGGCAATCAACTTGTCTTGAACAGATAATATCTTTTCATCTTTCTCTTTAATATTAGCTGCTAAGTCGTTAACATGGCTCTGAGAAAGTTCCAGTTCTCTCTCGCGCTGGTCTCTGGTAAAAGAAACTAAACGTCGATCACTTTCACTCCTACCGAGTTTCTCTTTTAGTTTATCCCGTTCTTCTATTAACTCGCGCAAATCTTCTCTCGTTTTAACGGCTTCCTCTCTCCTCAGCGCAAGCTGCAATTCAATAATTTTGCTATCCGGTAACGCCAGTCTTTCTGTAAAACCGTTTGTACCGCCGAGATTGCTGCTGCCATTCGATAAGACAGCATTCAATCTCTGCTCTCGCAAACGCAAATCCTTGATATCTTGGTAGGCTTTTCCCAGAGCATCCACGACTTCCCAGTTACTCCGCTTGGCTTTTAGCAACTCGTTGTTAAGTCTTATTATGGCGGAATTGTCATTGCGGCGAGTAACAAGCGAAGAAGAAGGAGAAGCGCTGTTCAGACATTTAACGATTGAGATCGCCGAATCTGCTTCTGTGTCGGATGCCGAGAAAAGCTCTTCGTGATAGGCCATGCTTTCAACTGATCCGCTTTCCCCCGTTGCCGCTGTATTTTGTGAAACTCCCAGTGAAGCACAAGACGAATCACTGTCGAACAATATCGAGCTGCTTGGTGAAGGCTCTTCAGTTTCTTGTATAACCGGACTCATAGCGCTGTCAGACATTGAGCCGTCCACGCAATATTTTCAAATCATTTCGTTTTTTATCGCACGCGTGTCTCCGCTTGCTCGGCAAACGTCATACAGAGTTATCTTTGTGACGCGATTTCAGCTCGCGCGTGGAGAAACCGCTCCGTAAAATGCCAGCGTTTTCGTAGCACTTCGAAACTTTCGCCCTGCAGAGTTTACGTCGAAAGCCATTTGCAGTTGCAGTGTGCTTGACTCACTAAGTTGAGCTCAAATTATTCATAACACATCCAAGTTTGTTGACTTGGAACACACTGCATACCACTCGAACACACTAAAAACCTTGGTAACAGTTTACATTTCACAAGCGCGAGCCAAGAACGCCAAAAGTTAGCTAAAGGCGTGAAAAAGTTCTGTTTACTTCTTAATCAAACAAATGGACAGTTGATTATTACGTGTTTGTTTCGAACGCCGTGGATGAATACCAAGTTAAGAGATAGAAGGAGAGAAGCCTCGTTAAGGAACACTAATTTGTTTAGGTTTTCTGAACAAGTTATCAACGTCTTTAAAAAGCTATTCGATGGTCAGTGCTTCACGTTTTCCAGTAAAATCAATCCCTGGCGTTTTCCAAAAATCCTATTACTAGTTTTATGAATGTCTACAACAGCATAAAATAATTCTCGAATAGCTCAACAGTTCTTCGAGCCGTATTACATTATTTTTTAGTCCAAGCGTAAAATCGATAAAAAAAGAACTCGCCCAGACCGATTCCTTTATTTAATGTCAATCTTGTTCATTGCCTTAAGCTTATTTTAGAAAATCGCACCACCTTTTTTCGATAACAGTAATAAATGATAATATGGAAAAAGGAACGGATGCAAAAGCAAATTGATTTTCTTTTTACTTCGCCATGGGCGTTGGCCTTTAAGACGCCTGTTTATACACCTGTATCGTAGTACCTCAGATAATGCCGTCTGATACTATTCAATTATACGTGTTTAAAATAAAATTCAGTCTGAAATGAGATTTAGATCAGAGGCATCATATCTCAGTAGTTTAAAGCAATCTACCTTTCTAGGGGATCCATCAAAAGAGCGTAGTTCCGTGACATGACAAAAAACGCTCTTTATATGATTGTATTTTAAAACTAACTTTTCGGGACCCCAAAAGAACTCTTTTAAATGTAAATCACTCTTAATTTAAATCCTTTTGGCTGAAATTTTAACTCTGTTCCTTTTAGGTGCAAAGTAAACCACTCTTTCTTTCAACTGTTGTCATCTCAAATTAAACAATTATGTGTTACTAAACTGCGACGGCTTCCAGTTCGTTTCTTGATTTGATAAACTCGCAAGGTCTTCATCTGCAGAAATTTATCTCGAATTTTGCGACAAATTTTGTCGACTAATTTCGAATTCTTTTCAAATAAAGAAAAAGATTTTCTACGAACATATGTGGTTTTCTCATATCGGACCCTTTAGGTGTGCGTCCTTGATCGCATGTTGAACTTTCGTTAACTTGCATTCTGATTGGCTACGCGGGTGCCGTCCACTTAAAAAATACAAGACTATATAAATACAAAGTTCAACGTCATTCGACATTTATTTTGCGTCTAAAACCTTGCAGCTTGTTGGGACAACAGGCAAATAGGTTGGTGTTTTCTCAAGTTTATCACAAACAATTCAATTTCGCTATTTCGTTCAAAAGTAAGCTGCCAACAAGTCCATTATTTCAGCGTCACTGCAGATTATTTTCATTTTTGGCAAAGTCCTTCAACATTATTTCAGCGGCACTGCATGCTACGTGAAAGACGGTGTTCGACCACATTTCCAAACACAGAGAAGAGAGCTGAAAATATGACACATAACAAAGTAGTTTTGACGAACTTCGAGGGGTTTGGTAATGTGGTCAAACACTGTCTTGAGTTGAAAGTAATTTGTCCCATAGTAGCAACCGAGTGATAACGGTAATTAATGCAAGTGCGGCCGTAACACTATTTAAACAGAGACCTGAAAACAAAATTCAGGCTCTGAGCGGGATTCGAACCCACGACCTCTGCGATGCCGGTGCAGTGCTCTCCCAACTGAGCTATCAAAGCCACATGAGAGCGGTCGTATATGGGTTAGCCCCTTAATATGGGGACGTTTAGACTTGGCCCAAGAACAGTACAGTAAAGATGAAAGTAATTTGTCCCATAGTAGCAACTGAGTGATAACGGTAATTAATGCAAGTGCGGCCGTAACACTACTTGAACAGAGACCTGAAAAAAATTTCAGGCTCTGAGCGGGATTCGAACCCACGACCTCTGCGACGAGTCTCTGTCTTGAGTGTTCGAGATATCTTTTCAATCAAAAATAAAACTAAGGAGAAAGCGTAGAAGTAATTATTCTATGCTTATTAAGAGCAGATACCTATCCACCTTCACGGTCGCGGTGTCGTTTGTTTAAGAAGCACAGTTTAACATATTCTGATCAGCTGTTGCATTTTGTAAACTGGTTGCTGAATTCAACCAAGTTTAGTAAGCTGACAGCTGACAAGGGATGCTGGCCCAAGTCAATATAAATTATTGTTAACTACATGTACGTTACTTGCAAAATATTTCGGACGTTTTATTTCGGATGTTTAATTTTCGGATATTTTTTTATCTCATTTCGGACAAATTTCGGATAAAAACTTTGGACACTTTGCTGAAACATAGCTACAGTAATTTACTCCAACAAAACAATTACACTGAAACAACATCTATGAAAATATTACTTTTACTGAACCCTCAAGGTTATAGGTACATCAATGAGCAAAAGACACATACTGTTAAGTGTGTCAAGCCTTGTTAACTACAGTTCGCTTCATAAAAGAAACTAACAGCTTTGGAGCTGTTTAAAAGTTTAATACTGTACTATAAATATGTCGCACGTTTTTTTGTGGACTGTCCGAAATTAAACTTGTCTGAAATGTTTTTGCAAGTAATGTAATAGGAACAATTAGAGTGCTAGTACTACTGAAACGAAATTTTCGTTTGAGATTTTTGCATAATGATGAAAAGGATGAAGTTTCAACTTAATTTTAAATACTGTCCACCTTTTTCGCAAACGCCACGCGAAAACTGCTTTGTTAACTGTTTGAAGTCAGCATGTTAAGCCTTGTGATGTCACCGGTGTATTACATTCATGGCGCGTTGAGAATTAAGTGCAAACATGGAAGTAGAGACTATTGATTTTATCCCCTTTAGTGTTATCCTCAGGACATCTCAGAGCTCCAAGACATTTAACAACAGTTAGGCCTAAAGACTACTGGAAGTTGGAATTGGTTAGGAATCATGCTCAAGACAGAAAGTGTTAATGACTACTTCACAGCATTGGGATGGACACGAAAAAGTTGAAGGGCAGGAGGGAGACCGAAGACCACTTGAAGAAAGAAAAAACAATGCTTGCTGGAAAAACTGGAATGCAGCCAAGGGGCAATGGCACAAAACGGACAGTGTTGCATTGAATGCGTGATGGCCTTGTGCGCCTACTGGAATGGCAAGAAGAGATGATGATGATGATGATAAAACACTGGCTGATGCCATCAAGTGAGGATGCTGCCATGGACTGGCTTGTTTGCAACTTAGTAGATATCAATTACAGTTAATTTAACATCACCGGCTCCACATTGAATAATAAATAAACAAAGTAGGTATCCAATAAATGCAAGAAGACACTTTAAGATTCAAACCCCTTCATTTGACAAATTATACATCATCTTCTTTGACACAAAAACTTTTTGTGACATTTTGGTAAAGGACACTGATTGCTTTATGGCATAAAATGTACATGTAAGGCTTATCTACAGTGTGCAAATCTTACAACATGAACAAGCTTCAATGAAAACCTGAGACTTAAGTTCGGTTCAAATTTCTTTAAACAGCCATATTAACTTAATTTGGTATTTTCAGTTACATGTAGAGTTCTTAAAATTTCCAAAATTCATCGGGAATACTTCCTCATATTTATTAGTTCCACTAAGTTCCAATGATATTTGGTGTGAGTGAATTAAAGAGCAAAATAATGTACTTTTGATAATGGTTTGCTTGGTTCCAATAGTGCATAAAGGCATTTTGACAGTTTCAGAGCTAAAATCACATTATCTGAAGTCAGATCAAATACAATCATAAAGCAACCTACCCAGTGTTACATAAAGTATGAGTTGGTGTGAATCCTGGTGAGTGCAAGTCAAGTTCAATGGATGTGAATTCTTGATAATGGCTACAAAGAACATCATGTCCCTCATGACTCAGAATGGAACTTTTTCCTGTAAGCAATTGCCTCATCCCAGTCTGGCCAATATCGCTCCTTCATCCTCTCACAGTAACTAATCAAATTTTTGAACTCACCATAAACAGCAGCATGCTGAGGAGAGTCTGTGTCTTGCCACACTATTTGTGCCAGGTAGCCAAACACTGACGCATCCACTTGTGTGGGCTCCTGACCCATGACAAATGGTTTAGTTTCCAAATAATCAGACAATGTCTGGAGGTCTTTCTTGGCAATGGCATAGACTTCATCTTTCTTGTGACGGCCCATGCCATGACCATTCAATGAAGCTTTTAATTGCTTCTGGAACATTGCGAAGAAAAGGGCTCTTTTTCGTTGTGATAATTTCGGAAAGAAAAGCTTTGGTGTGTATTCTGTATTATCTAACCAGCGATAATATACCATTGTCCTGGAGAAAAAGAAAAATGAAATACTCAACATCAAAACTAATACTCTATATCTGGGTAACGGGGTGCTACTAAGGGTTTGAAATCCTGACCCTGTTTAGGCCAAAAATGCTCTAAAAACCCTGCCCTGTGTAGGACAACACCTTCAATCTACTTCCTGACAAGAGGTTAGGGTTATTTAGTCCCAGGCATGAAGTAACACAGACTAAACTGGAGGTATGAAGGTCTGTTGCAAGATATAGCAAAGCCTACTTAAGACAGTTCTAAAAAGACCAACAAGCTAATCAGTAATGCCAACAGATGCAACACTCTTCAATGAAAGGGCTTTGTTCAAGTATTTTTTATAATTCCTATAAATGAAACAGCTCAAGGTTAAACACTAATAGAACTTTACAAAAAAATATCCTTGAACAATATCGATTCCCAGCTGGTGGATATCTTACTAAGATTCTTATGAAGTTTCTTACCAAGATCCCTAAATCACTTTCTCAATGAGAGGGACATTGCAGGGGAGCTCTGAAGACCGCAACAAAAATTAACAAACACCACATCACCGCAAGGAAAGGTCAATAAAAACACCATCACTTAGCCCCATGATTTGAACATCCACACTTCACATAACACTTTTATATCTGAAAAACTACTTTGAGCTGAAAAGCTACTTGACCTGAAAAGCTACTTCTTCCAAGTGATAACCCAACATTTCCAGAAAGTCACATGTCCTGAAGGAAACTAGTATTTTCACAGAAATAAACTACGTGGTTTAGTTTCTTTGATCTTTGGTTTTAGAAAATGTCGAACAAGAAACCAGAGCACTTCAGATATTTTCATTTCACCAAACACCATTGGATGATAAACACAAATATTGCACTGAGTAGGGTTCGAGAACACCCCAACACCGCAAGGTGGGATTTTATTTACCGCATCACCGCATTAGAAAAATAACCAATGCCTCAAGGTCCCATGTGCCCCCCTTAAAGGGACACAGTCAGCTGGTACACATGCGCATTACATACCATTCAATTGCTAATTTGCATGTAACAGAGACGTGATAAATGCTGTTTTTAACCAGATATGATAAAAATAATATCATAGGATAAGCAAAAGGAAACTCAAAAACAGATTTTTCCGTAAACGGTTGAAAATCAAGCAAATACTGCGGAAAATGAAGCAGATTTCTGCATGAACTTTGATTTCAGGTTGAGGTAAACTTTTTTCAAAGTGAGAAAAGCTAGCGTCCAGGTCAACGCAGTCACAAAGCTGACTGTGTCCCTTTAATTAAGGATCTCACAAGATCTTGTAAGATTCTTGACACAAGATTCTTACAAGATCTTGTAAGACTAACCAAGATCTTACTTGTCATGAAAATGCTCTGATGTTGACTGGTGACCTTGTAAAGACCAGTTGAAGTCTCTGATCTCAGACTGATATACCCTGTTCAAGACAGTGAGGCCAAAAAGACCAGACCTGCCCAACGACATGCCCCCATATGGGCCAAATAAGGAATATCCCCCAGGGATCAGTGGGTTAATAGTGCGTAGCCCACCAGTCAGCCTGAATATTACTCAGGTTACCGTAGAATTCTGAAAGTAATAGCCCACCCGAAAATAACGGGTCTCCGAAGTAACATTAATTTTTTGCCTTCCTATTGAACCCCGAAAGTAACGGTCCCTCTGCCCCCCCCCCCCCTCCCCCGAAATAATGGCCCACCCGAAAGTAGTGGTCCCTTGAAGAAGTCACTAAAAGAGAAACTCTGATGGCAAGCACAATGCGTATGGAACAGCCTGACTGCAGGACTGACGAACCTGAAGAGTTATTTGTGATTTTATTTGTAATTATCACGACTGAATGTTTCTTGAAACTGTGATTTATAAGCTGTACTTGACTGGCAGTAGAGTCAAGTGATACAGTGTAATTACTAAATTAGTTGCATTGCGATATATTGCCGGCCATTATCATTTCACCCCACTGTACCAACATGTAGGGCATTTTTCTTTTTTTTTCAGTCTGTTTTGTTTATGTGGGCAATTAGTAACATACAGAAACGAAACTTTTAATTTCATGTGTCCGCTTTCAGTCTGAAACGACTGTGAATTAGGTTGTGTCCTGGTGTACCGGTACACAGAGGGAATAACTATTGTACTCCTTTGTTTACAAGCCTTTGTTCAGCTGTTGTATTTTGTTGGGTCTATTGTATCGGTTCTTGTGTACCGGTACACGAGGACAGAACCGTGAATTACATGTACCGCAAAAACGTTTTTAACCATCCGAAGGTAACTGCTACATGTACCTGAAAGTAGCGGCTACCCGAAAGTAACGGCCCCCTTTGCCTGCTAAATCAGAAAGTAACGGAGTCTGTTCTTATCGGAATTCTACGGTAGTCCAACAAGATTCAATACTAAGGGACTCCCAAGAAGGCATCCCTCTCTTTTCATTTACTTGAGTAAATTTCTTACCAATAACTATTCTCTTCTACCATGGTCTTGATGGCGTGAGAAATAGCCTTCTCTGTTTTGTTTAACTTATCATCTAGATTCACCTTGAATTCCTCGTTTAGAAAAGCAATGCAGAAGTTAGAATCCGGTATCCTTTTTCCGTTGTATGCCATCCAAGGTATCTTTCCTTCGGAGGACATTTTTGGCACGAACGAATTCTTGTAAGGGATGTCTGCCATGCGAAGGTAGGTTTCGAACTTCAATGCAAAGTTGGAAATCATTGGAACACCGTCCGAGATAGGAGGCTGATGTAGCAACACCACGCCATTAGGAGCAGTTACCTTTGGAGCGTTAGAACCAGCAATGACATCTTTTAAGAAGAAACGAACCAAATTCGAGCGCAGTCGCCCCGCCATTTTGTTCAGTGGAAAATACTTCAAATATCGACCTCGTTCCCATCAGAGAAGACCCTAGGAACGAGGTTGGTACTGTTCACCCTCATCCCCAGATCGCCTCCGTTTCTACTGTTAGTCACGTGGTTGGCAACGCCGAGTACGAGTAGCACCGGGGACGACAATCGGTGGCTAGGGAAGGAAGGCCAAGGTTGCCAGTGTGCCAAGGATGGCTGGGTGGAGAGGGTAAATACTTTCACTGGGATAAAAATTCAGTAGTCCGTGCAAAGACTCTTTCTTTTGGCTCGTCACGGGAAGAATGACTATGTGACGAGCCCAAAGGGCATCTAGATCTGGGTAAGAGACTTCAAAGTGAAAAAAACTGAAGACGTCCATTCACAAAACCTTTTATATACATATGGTACATACTAAACTTATAAATTAAACAATTGTGTAATTTTATAATTTTCGTAATTACAATTTACTGACGGAACGGATATTCTTTTGCGATATGCTTAAAACCCCATGCCATTTGCATTCTTATTTAACTAGTGTCTGAGTGGTCAAAATATGAAATATTAATTTGCGTAGCGCCATTTCATGTCATACGATACCGACAATCAAAATACAAAATGCAGTAGAACTCATTCATGTGAAAATGAGATCGGCAGAAGACGAGTGCCCGCTGAAAAGAGACCCAGTATGAACCTTGGTTTTCCAAACTTCTTTCTAGGTACATGTGTCTAGGGTATATCAGGCCCCGTACACTGCTCATAACAAAAGTGTCGATATGTGTGTCTATGCATTAAATAGTGCTCACCCTAGCTGCTGCCCTGCCTATTTAATTCCTGTCTACTGTGTATTTAGTATTCGAATGCCGTGAATATCCATGAACATCATTTTCTCTGCACCCTATTTCACTCTGTCCTTCTCGATCCATGTTAAAATCTTCTTTTGATACTTCTAAGCTATCTCTATGGTAAGTGTTCTACGCAATTCTTCAACGCAAGTCTACTACGCCCGCTCATAAAGTTCATAATTTGTCGGTCAATATTATGTTTAATTTTTCTGCGTAAATTAAGAACCAAATTCCCTTCGTTTATCTGCGATCATTAATGAAATCGCAATTTAGAAGACGTTAAAAATACCGAAACAAGTGAGACTAAGGAACTCTTGGTCTCCCTGTTTTTTTCTCCCGTCCATATATAAGGCCTCCAGTCAATTTACAGGCCCTGCTGCTGTTCCTTTTTAAGATGCCAGCAATATTCAGGCAACATTCACACAGCAGTTTTCTTTTAGTGTTCCCACAATTCACGACCTCCTGTTTCTCTTCATCTTTTGCAGTTCTTCGTTGAGTCTTGTTATCTCGTCTCCCAATGTGTCAAGGTTTTCCTGTTGAAAACGGATTTGGTTGAAACAACCAATGTCACGTTATTAGTACGAAGGACTGTACAAACATGAATATTATTTTTCGAATACACCAGCCTTTCGTTTTGATTGTATGATTAACGAAGTTCAAGGACCCTTAAGGAGTTACTAAGGTTCCACTTTCGTAGTGGAGATTAGACCTCACAGCTGTTAAGTTGTACGGTCGCGTTCTTTTTCATTCACATTGTTGAATTTGTACTTTTCTTCCTTTCTATAAACTTAAACAATGATATCATGTTTTTCAGCGCACATGCTGTAAATAGTCGGCTCAGCCTGTTTCAGCGGTAAAAAAACGGAAGCTCAGAACATACCACTTATTAACCGAGAGTGAGGTCATTACATCAAGGCCTCGGTCTGAGATTTCCCTGTAATGACCGAACGGACGAGGTTAATAAGTTGTTTATTATATGGCCTTTTTAGCGCTGGAAAGAAAACCGGAAGCGCTTTCCAATATCCGTTTGCGCGCGAGAGAGATCATTGGAGGCTACGTTCACTGAACAGAGAAAACCCTGGTCGTGTGATAGAAACCAGAAGGGATAGTAAAACAGTTTCTTTGAAAATGAGACAATTTTTGCCTTTATTACGCCAAGATCTAGGTCAAAGTTAACATTGAAATTTTTTATATAATGCCCGGTCATTACAAGAAAATAATGCCCGCTCAGCAGCCAATCAGAGCGCGCGTACTATTGTAGCCATATTATAAAAAACAATAATGGCTAAATGCAAGAGGGCTGGATAACAAAATCGCTAACGGTTACATGCTGTTGGCACTTACTTTTAAAGTAATGTTTTTAAGAATTGTGTCCTCCAGTACTGCCTGTAGTTTCCTGTTGATCTCAAGGGACAATTCCAGTGTCATGTCTGGGTCCACGGGCTTGGACGAGTAAACGGACGCCATGATTCCACCATGGCGAGACACTTGGGCCTGGTAAAAATAAAATGCACGATGGAATTCTTATTAACAGGTTTACCAAAAAGAAAAAGTTCAGTAAAGTGGTTTGGAGAGTATTAAAACTTGCCATAAAACCTACTCTTACTACCGGGTTATGGCTAAATAGGGTACTTTGTACACGTTCGTTGGATTATAATTTGGAGTGAAACCAAAGACTCACTGTTTTAGATCATTTTAAGGACGTTTTGTCCGGATTATTGATCATTTTTAGCATGAGAAAGCGTGCACCTACTTTACAAATTTAGTTTAACTGGATTACAAAAGAAATCATAAGATAATAACTAGGAAGGCAAGTAGAAATTACAAAATAAAATGTCTCTCCTAAAATAAAACACGGAAGACAACCATAACGAGATTTCTATGACTCAAATTTGGTGCTGTTCAGATAGGGGCAGAGGCACCTGTGAATTGTCCCGCGCGAGGAATGGGGAAGAGGGGTGCAAACAGGATCCACGCTTGCCAGCCTTTCATGGGAGAGACGCGGGAAGAGAGAAAACATGTGTTTAGTGCATGAGTATTATAACGCGTGCTACCGAGATATTTAGTTTTCTTCAATTTATTAAATTAAATCAAACTATTAAATTATTATTTTCAACACTTATCCTGTAAAAGTGACGTTATAAAACGATTACCAGCGAGGAATTGTTCTGACCGAGAATACACTAATTAATAATAATCCTCCACAGGTTAGCAGTTTAAAATCTAGTACGTAGGTGATATTCCTTCAGTCAAAATGTCTATTGTTGATAGTAACCTGACTTAGTTGTCACGCAAGCGGACTTTCTGCACTGGACAAAGAGATTGCGTGACGAGTCAAAGGAGATAAAGAGAAACAGTTTTTAAGGCGCCTTTAACTGACGGCAATCAGTGTGAAGGAGGACTATTTGGGGCACTTACCTTGTGCATATCGGACTTGGGTGGGGCCAAAGTTCCAGCTTGCTCTCGTAACACATAGAAATGAATGATTCTGAAGATAAACAGTATGACGGGACAGGCTTGTCAATCACAGAGTAATACCGTATTTATTCGATTAAGCGCCCTGGGCGCTTATTTAATTTTTGGACCTTCAGGGTGGGCGCTTATTCGAGGTGGGCGCTTATTCGAGGCTGGGCGCTTATTTAATTTTCACCATTTTCAGCAAGAAAAAGGTTTATTTTGTAACAAAACAATAAATAATAACAAAACATGAAAACATTCTCATCGATTTTTCAGACAATGAAATTATAGATTGTGAGCCATTAAAGAAATACTGTAATAATCAATAACCGTTTTGCTTTTGTACACTTTATTTACCGTACTTATGTTTTGGGGGATGGGAGGGGGGGCGCTTATTCGAGGTTGGGCGCTCAAAATTATTTTTTTGGGGGGTTTGGGTGGGCGCTTATTCGAGGCTGGGCGCTTATTAACTTTTCCTACCTAAAGGGTGGGCGCTTATTCGAGGTGGGCGCTTATTCGAGGTTGGGCGCTTAATCGAATAAATACGGTAATCATACTGCTCCTGTAAACTGATCAGGGTGGTTCCAACGCTCTACTTAAAATCGCTGGGAGCAATAGCCGCACTGTACTTATTTTCTGTCATTTTTCTTCCCATCTTTTTTTCCTTGGGACAAGATCGTGATTTTCTGGCCTGGAATCGACCTCCCGAACTCTAACTTCCACATCAGTCCCTTCGTTAACTTGCGGATTCCAGTTCTTACGATCCAATAACAAAAAAAGCCAGATTTATCAAAAACCCGTCAGAAAAACAAACAGCATGTTGCTTAGCAACTTCGCTGGTGAAAACTAACAGCTCAGATAATTGTTAGAGACGGAATCAAGTGGACACTCACTTGCTTTTCTTCTGAATCTCATCTACAAGAGCTGCCACATGGCCCTCCATGAACTCCAGCTTTTCATTCTTTTTGGCGTGGATTTTCTGCAGTCTGCAGATGCGATCCACAAGAACAGCTTTGTCGGGTGCTAGCTCTGTGCTCACCCTGTGGTCCTTTTGTCCCTGGGGTAAAATCTGCACATTGTCCCCACTGGAGGATTCGAGTGAAGCCTGTCAATCAAACAAGAAAAACCCAGTTATCGCTGAGCACAAAAAAGCTTAGACATCACAGCAAACACAATTATGACAAAACATTAAAAACATTGGATTACGTTTTACAAAAATGATGAAAGATATCACGTATACTCAGATTGGTAAGAGAATACTATCCCAGCATTAAATTTGCCGGTACCCATTTGTAGACCCGAGTGTCTTGTACAGGAACAGAATACAATGTCCCGGGCCAGGGTGCAAACCCAGACTGCTCGATCTGGAATCGAGCACTAACCATGAGGCCATCGCGCCTCCAAAAATAAAATGATAGGATCTACATTAAAGACTTACTCGATCAGTTGAGGACTGGGAACTGTTGACAACAACCCACTGAAAAGACGAAACAATCACATATTACTTCCATTCTCTCATTTTCTTAGGAGCGTTGCCATGGTATTTCATGTAATTACTAAGGCAAACGACTCTATTATGATCGCAAGAAAACACAGAATAATGCTTCAGTGACGTAAAATAACAACAGATGTAAGCTTCTATTAACAACTAAACAAGTCATGTTTAACTAAGTTCACCGTATTTTTCTCGTCAAGTTTTTCTATTTGGTACTGGCATTCTGCAAAGAAAACTGCATGCTGTATGGCAGACGAATCAATTTCCGAGTTACCATTTCCAATTGCTACCGTAACCAGAGCGTGTTTACTTCTAAAGTTAACAATAGATTTAAAGGAATGTTTGAGATTTTATGAACAAACAAAGTCAACACTCACCCCACCATCTACCGCTGATGTGACTGAGCTTGGTGATGACAGTGAAGTGGGAGTAGTACAAGCACTGCCTATCTTATCTAGTGAATTGGTGGATGAAGATTTCGATTCCTCGCTCAGATTCTCCTTGGATCCGAGGTTATTTGATTCTAGTTTCTCCACTTGTCTGTGATGGAAAAGACAAAGCATGAATTAGCTGTTTTGCCTACAGTATTTCAAAATATCGAGGAATGAAAATGAGAGAAAGAGGAAAACAAGTTGGTCGGCTAGTTGTTAGCGTTTCAATTCAGTTTGAAATAATGCTATCTCTGTACGGTTCATGTAGGCCTTCAACTTCTTTTCCGGGAATTTTTTAGAATTGTTTTGCACCTGCTAAAAAGCCTTTCCTCAAGCCTAGTTAACTAAGCAGGCCCGTATGCAACTATACAAAGCATGACGTGACTAGGAGAAAAGCCACCCCCGCCCTTCCATCTTTGGATGGAATGCTTGTCCACTATAAGTATGTTCATGCAACCCTTAACATTTTTTCAGGTCCCCTCAACACTTGGCCCGAGGGCCTATTTGAGCACAAGGGTAAAAAGACGCACAAGAATACAACAAAGTGACCTCAGCAGTGCTCAAACCCTAGCATTCCTGGCAGTTCGATCTAGATTCCAAAGCAACAGCAGCCAACTAGACCACCATACTTTCCAATTCACATCAACTATAACAGAAAATTTAACGCTGATCCCTCTTTCCGAATTGAAAAAGCATGGTGAGACCGACTTTTGATGTGGTGCTAAGTGTTACAAACTCACTTTCGAGATTGCTGTAACTGTCTTGTTAAATCCTATAAGACAAAATCAAACAAGTTCTTTTAAAATCCTGGTCTTACTGGCTACACGTAATTCAAAACAGACATTTTAGTACATCCACGAGTCATCTGTTTTCAAAATGAAAATAATTTTGAGGCTATGCTTTCTTGACAAGTATAGTACAATACAGTGCATCAATAAACACAGTGAATTCCAACCCCACCACAACGAAAACGACACACTCACCTTAATAAGAGCTGTGTTTTTCCTCTTCACCACCTGAAGCTCATCTCGTGATTCCTCAAGAGAAGAAGCAAGCTCCGACACTAACACAAAAAATAAGAAAGATTAAAAACATAGAATCGAGATACACTACTAAAAACATGTTTATACATGGAGTTAGAAGACAGGCTTCCTTCTATTAACTATGAGTGTACATGTACCTTAAGAATTCAATTCCCTCCCCGATAAATTTTGCAATGTTTTGTACTTTACAGGCAGACCACCAATAAGGTGTATTCTAATCGAAAGAGAAAAGAGATTGTTAAGCCAGCCATGAGCATGACCCCTAGACAAAGTGATTGACTAGATTTCGCTGCATCATGGCAGACCCTTCAATGCACATGTGTGCAATTTCACAAGTTAGAATGGATGCCTGTGCAAGGCTTTAATAAAATAATAATAAAAAGTGTTTTGCTCTTACCGGCTTTTGATTTTTCATCTAGACGACTGTTCAAGGATATAATTTCACTTTCAAATTGAGATATCTTGTCTTTCAACTCCGCATCCTAAGTAGAGAAATCAAATATAGGGACACATACAAATAAACTTAGTTAGTCTGTAGAACTCTGCTGGTGCTACATGTACCAACAGAAGTTCAGCAAAAGAATCATTATCAGGCATCAGTTGGTAAAACTTTCATCATTTTTAATTTGGCAAAATGTAATAAGCACTTCCAATTTTGAAGTTAATAATCACTAAATTTTTAGTGTGTTTATCGGACCTTAGTAAAGACTCTGCCACATTGACTTTCATCTTGACAGTAACTGCTAATAACAACTACGCTGTGTTTGGTCTGTAATGGCAACCTTGGTCAAGATTCTCCCATACAGACCCCCTGCTTGGTAATAACAGCTAATTATCAACTTCTAGGTCACTCAGCATATTAAAACATTGAAGACTTACCAATCCCTGTTTTGTCTTTTTTACTTCCTCAAACTGTTCTTCCAGTTTGGATTTCTCAAGAAGAGTTGCATCAAGCTAAACACACATTGAAATGAGTGATGTTAGCACAAACTAACAATTGGCTAAATTATTTAACATCCACTCCAGAAAGCCAATTGGGAAATTATTCACTATCAGGGACAGGTAAAATAGCATACAGACAGGAATGAAAAAGGAAGATTGTGTGGAACTCTTCATCAAATGACACAGACAGATGTCAAAATACTTCTAGTATGCTATGTTTCCACTCATGCATTGCTTGACTTTAACAACTCTCATGTTCTCTTGCCACTGTTTGGCCACCCTTAAAGGTATCTAAGCAGAGTTAAACTTGTAACAGACCTCTGTGAAACTCTGACTATCGAATGGCCCAGGCTTAAGATTATTGAAACTAGCATTTAGAAATACGCTACTGGTAAGAAAGCCCACATTAAAAGTCATACTTGTATTATTTTAGAAGTACACTAGTAAGAGTCATGGGCAAATAAGATATAACTAAAATAAATGAGTTATCACTGCTTTTTTAACAAAGAATAGAAAGACACTTTCTTCGTGTTTGTATCAAGCTACAGAAACACCAGTAAAAGTTTGGGAGAACTCAAAACAACTTTGGAAACACCTGCCAGCAGTTTGTGTTCTCACAGCATTTCTTGTTCTTCCACTAGTGTTACACAAATATGTAGCTTGATGCAAACAAGGAAACTATTTTAAAAGTCTTAATATCATAAGCTCGAGAAAGAGACTGGTTCTCTCCATAGAAAGTACTCTTCACAGCAGCAGGAACAAATTATTCTACTGTTGCAGTACCTTGGCCAGAGTGCCACTGGCCTCTGATTGAAGTTGAGCATTTTTAGCCGTCATTTTTTCAGAAAATGTCAGAAGTTCTGCTTCTTTGCTGTGACAAGCCAAAATATCAGCTTCAAGGTCAGAAATAGTCCTTTTCTGTTCACTCTCTACAGTGGTTAAATGCTTCACCATCTCTGCCTCACTGTTTAAAATTAAAAGAAGAAATGTAAGAAGATACAGCAACTTATCTTGTACACTTACTAGTTATGGTACAGCTGGACACACTAATTTGAACTTGGTTATTTTGAATTATCCATTATTTCGAACTCCAACTAATTTCTTTTGGATTTACTCTTCAGCCATTTACTATTGTTTTCATTTCCGCTGAGAGTTTGAAATTGAGTGTAGCTGGGTTCAACTGCACTTACATCATGCAGTTTATGGTGCCTATGCAGTTTTCAATCCCATTTTTAACACTCAATAATTGTAATAGTTTGCTAACCTTTCATACTTTGCCTTGTACACTTGACTCTCATCCAGCTCTTTCTTAAGGTTTTGTTGTTCTTTTTTGTTCAGTAAGGCACTCTTCTCATGATCTGCCACCTTCAGGGCATACTGTGTGATTTTTTCCTCCAACTCACTGATCTGTATCGATAACCAGTGTTAGGCATGATATACAGTGTAATGGTTTTCTGAGTTATTTAACTAAAAATGTTCAATCAGTGGTGGATTTTGACAGCTGCTATCAATGACAATTAGGGCTACCATCAATTGTAACCTGACAAGAGGTGAGTTCCTCAATTCCTTGCATTGCGACTGATATCACTCATAATCAGTTGCCGCTACTTGATTTTTAACTACATTGTACTATCATCAGTGAGGGTGGGCATAACTACATGTAAAAAATAAGTAACAATGAAAATCTACCTTTGCTTTTAAAGCTTTTACATCATCTTGACTTTTCTTGTACTGTTCTTTATAGGTCTCTAGTTCCAGAACTTTCATTTTGTGAACCTTTGAATAAAACGGAATAATTTATGCAACTTATGTCTACAAATTACCATGACAAGGTACTGATGTCAGGGTGTAACTGGATGTTTGGACATACATGTACAGGTAAAGCCCTGGTCAAACAGTAACACAAGCAGATGCAAGTTGAAACCTTAGCTCTACTTGCGACTCCGTTTGGCCAGGCCTTGAGTGCACTGACTTGCAATCACTTGCACTCACTTCAGTCAAGAACAAATTTGCACGCAAGTCAATGCAAGTTTTTCAATGTTGGCCACCCAACGGATGCATTCAACGCAAGTTAATTGACCTCCATTCTACCTATCAGCCAATGAAATACAGGATATATTTCGTGTGGATTAAGCCCATAGCCCATAGCTGGTGAGGAAACTTGCGACCATTCACAATATGGGTAACACAGAGACTTTTTTCAAGCCCTGATAGCTTAACCTGCTGCATGTAGATTTTTTAAAGATTATTCTTATAATAATTTTATTTATTTTCACTTACTAACAGTCACTTACGATGTATTATGTACATGTACATTGAATTACTATCCAAAACATGACTTACAATACATTAGAATACCAAACTCGCAATTTTCCAGTTAAGCTTAATTGGCTTACGTATCATTATATGAAGTATCTTACAAAACGGGGCAGCTACATGTAGATACTACTAACCAGGGTTGTATATAAGAGCCGGCAGCCGGCGAAGTTCGCCGGCTTCTCTGCCAGGTTTCGCCGGCTACTTTCATTGCTTCACGAGCCAAGATATGTCGAGGAGATGATGTTTATCAGGTCTAAAGTACTTGGGCTCAATAAAAAAAATGCACTACTTATCTTTTCCGAAAAACATATAAAAGACTCGAGGGCATTCTTAAAACGTTATGCTTGAGACTGTCTTTTCGAACAAATCTTGCTGCGGTGGCGGGAAAGTACGAACTCTGAATAGATTTGTTGTCCGCCATATTGGATCTAGATAATTAGTGCGAGCAGGAAACTGGGAAAGACTAATCTTCGTGCGTGACTATCAGCACGAAATTCGGAAAATGGCTGACCAACGAGGACAAAAACGGAAGCAATTGACCTTAGACCTTTTTTGTCAAGGTAAACGACAACCAAAAGAGACAAGTACAAGTGAAGGTGTGTACCCATTTTTGATAAATTGGCCAAGAAAATAAGCTTAATATTAATTCGCCAGCAAATCGACCAAAACATTCAAGGACAAAAATAATAATTAGATGTTTACAGTATCATCAAATATTAAATGAAATCATTGTTTTAATCTTTTTGTAAGCTTTAGCGTCATTGATCTGAACGAAAACGTCGAAAGTTTAATTTACTATTCCTTCTGTGAAGAAACGTAGAGCTTTATTGGCCTCCGTCAAATCACCGTGAATGGGAAAGCTTTTTGTCGCTTCTTGCGGCCACAATCAAGGTGCGTACAGTGCTTGCATGGGAATCTGATGGCAAATAACTTTTTCCAAAATTTAAAACGTTAAAACACTAGGTGGAAGATTGTATTCACCAAGTTTGAAGGATTTAGCTTTCCTAGAAGCCGCTGAGCTAAGTTTTTTAAATTTTCCATACATCTGTCTGTAATTTTTTTTCCCGCGAACCGCGTCTAGACATCCAAATTTACAGACAAATGTATAATTGCAGCTTAATTCATTCCTCTAATGTCTAAGTTTTATGGCTCAAAATGCCAGGAAATGCGTTTTCCAGCGTTCCAGTTTTCAAAAATTTTCCGGGGGAGCATGCCCCCGGACCCCCTAGGAACGACGGCCTTTCAGCCCGTCGGATGGGTCCGGAGGACCCACAACAGTCTACTTTTCACAAACCTCCGGCTACTTAAAAACTTATATACAACCCTGCTAACCATTTTGACAAGAGAAGAACTTCAGAAATGTTTACATTGTACACTATACAACTCCATGGTTTGCTCAAGAATCAACCAAAATGACACATAACTAATTAAAAGTAGTTTAACTGAAAACCATTCAAAATCGTTCTAACCAAAGCTTGAGTAATTGTTTATGTATCTTAGATGTACATGTACATGTATTTTGAAGACATCAAAGACACATAAGAACAACAACAACAATCTTTATTCGTGTGCAGAAGAGTTTTACAATAAAACATAAATACAATGAGAAAATTACAAAAAGACAAGAGCACAGTCACTTAGAAATACATGTAGCTAAAGCTAATCAAGCTAAGTGGCTGGGCTATTGGCATATACCATACCTCATCCTGGTCTGCAATCTCTTGTTCATGCCTTTTAAGTTCCACTTCCTTTGCTTTAAGTTTACTATCCAATGAGTTAGATCTCATTTCTTCTGATTCCTTTTGATTTACCAAACAAAGGTATCAATACTAATTCTAATGATGAAACACTGACACAATCATACCTTGGGGAATGGGTGGACACAAGCACATGACAATCTGTAATAAGTCTGACAAGCACACAGCTGTTGTAATTTCACTTTTTGCAACCACGGTCTATTCCCTTTAAAAGCATATTCTTTGGGATGAGGGGTGTGGGTGAAGAGGTTAATAGAACAGTCACATCGTACACGCACATGAAATGAAAAAAATTGAAACAGACACCAATAGAACCTTACTTGATATTGCTTAATCATAGCCTGACAGTCAGCCCTGATTTGAAGGCCTTCTTCTCTGGATTCCTTCAGTTTTTGTGTCACTTGTAACAGTTTGTTCTTGGTTTCCTGAAGCAGAGAAACAACATCATGCCGAGTTTACTTTGCTGCAAACCATCAGGGCTTGTTTTATTTAACGGAAATGGTACAAAGTGCTATACGAGACGAATGAGTGACCATGTAAGAGTACTTTAATAAAAAATGAAACAAGCAATAAGAGTTCTGCTGAAAAACATATACACACTGTAGTTCACAGCTGGGAATAATACCTTGTGTGCCTCTAATTCTGTTTTGAGTTTGTTATGTGCCCACTTGACCTTCACAGCCTGTGAGTTCACTTCCTCAGCCAATTTGTCAGATTCCCTTATAGTAGCTGCAAGTTCCTTTCCCTGCAAAGAAAAACAATTAAAAATGTACTGTATCTCTCATTTCATTAATCATTAATAATCAATTAATTTGTCTCAAAGACAACAGTGACAGGCAGAAAAAGAATTAAAAATTATGTGACAGCCATACCTTCTCATCATATGCTGTCTGTATCTTAGCATGCTCTGTCTGAACAGTCTTCAGTTTTTGCCGAAACTTTTCTATTTCCTAAAGAGAGATAAGAACAATGGTTTGCAACTTTTAAGGAAACCCAAGTATCCTAGAGTTTCAATAATAGACCCCCCTGGAAATGGGTAGTATTTTACATGTGCATAGACTGTACTCCGGGATAGTGACCAATCAGCCAGCATCTACAGTTTTAGTAGCATGAAGCAATTATATGTACATGTACATGTACATGTAGTATTTCTACTCCTCCCTGGATGGGTTTTTTGTCTAAAACAAAGTTAACCCCAGTATTTAAATGACTAGTAACCATTTTTTGAGTGAAGAGAGGAACTGTGAGACTGAAGTGTCTCGGGTTCTGTAATCATTACTCCACAGTTAAGAGAGCAAAAATGTGTAGGCCCTTGTGTGCCTGTCCTACAAAACGTTTTTATATGTACATGTAGATTTACATGTACGTGTGGCTCTCAAGGAAAGAACTTCTTGACAACGAGCTCCACTATACATGTAACTTGACAACAAGCTTGACTATAAGCCTTGACTTTATTACTTTACACTCAAAGACTTGCAAAATCAATTTGACATCAAAGAAATGTTTGGCCACACCATTTTGTACACTGTCAGGTACTCATGTACACAATAACTATCATATTTTCTTTGTTTAGGTGTCATTGCCTTGCTGTAGTGTATTATTTAGTCTTTTGAATTGGTTCTTGCATACCAGTAGACAAGGGCATCTGAAACAATGTGTTTCTTTGCTTTATATCATTATGTTTAAAGAGGTTTACCACATGCTATTCCTTCATTGTGCACACAACATTTTCAGTCTCAAATTATTCTCTTAGTACATGCCAATTGATGCACTTTTTGAGAAAACATCCTTCCAAGATTATCAAGCCTAAAATTATTGGCAAGTATCAACTAAGTTATTAGTTACTAACACTAAATTTATAGACCAAACTAGTACATGTAACTTAAACAAACCATACATGTATCTACAGTGTACTTAATATACATGTTGTAGCTTTCTGCAATAAATGTACAGATGTTCATGTCATTGACCATACATACCCTTCCATTTTCTGAAACTTTTTTCCCTAGCAGTTCATTCTCTCTGGCCATTTTCTTTTTCTCTTCCTCTCCCTGCACTAATTTAATTCCCAGATTTTCCTTTTCCTTGAGCACATCTTCATACATCTTTGTTACCTTTTCAAAGCATGTCAGAGTAAGGGATCAACAGAGGAGTATTTATAAACTAAAAGTTTAACAACCTTTTCAAGTTAATCATTATACAAGCATCGTGCCATTCAGATTCTAAGCACTGTCAAAAAACCTTTTGTTTATTTGCAAAGCCAATTAGACTCATCTGGCACTTTTCTACAAGCACAGTTTCTCTACCTAAAAGTGAATAGGAGTAATAACTATTGTTTTCACCCCTGTATTCAATGGTAGTGTATCAAGGGGTCCCCCTGGTATCAAATTGACTTGCGCCCATTTCTACATCTGGGCAATTGAGACACTGTGAGAGTTCAAATCATGTTCTCATGAACTAAACATGTCATGGCCCAGGTAAGGTTTAAACGTGGAGCACTTGATCTGGCATCCAGAAAACCAACCATTAGCCCAGTGTTCCTCCTCCTTTCTTAACATTGTATTTCCTGAATGATCACTAGTGACATAAAATAAAGGTTTCCCATTCCCATCCACCTGCACACCTGATCAACTCTGAGTGCCATTTCCTTTTGCAAAGCTGCAATAGCTCTCTTTGCTGCTTGATCATGAGCTTGGAGTTTCTCTCGTGTTGCATCAAGCTCCTCTGATGTTTCTTTAAGTTTATCTTCCAACTCCAGATTGCTCTTCCTGAGTGTGTCATTTTCCTCAATGTTACTTTCACTTAGTTGTAATTTTGATAACTCTGCATTAAGAGTACTCTGTTCTTTTTCCAGGTCATTATTTATGTCCTTTACCCTAAGGAGTAAAACAATATTGAAAATCAAACGCTTAGCTTCAAAGTAGTTCTTCTGTTTTCCACAGTAGTTGTTTTTGTTTAAATTCTGAGTATTTAGTCGTTCGTCAAGACACTTTCCTCTAGACTAGCTCAAAATCAATTTTTTTTATTCTTATCTGCATAACAATGTACTTGCAGAAGAAGTGTTACATGTACATGTATACAGAAATCTTGTTTCGGACATTCACCTGGGAAATGGAAAAATGACAGTAAGAACTGCAGGTAATTCTAAGCAACTATTAGAAAAGGATTGTAACAATAGTTTGTTCAGGTGTATATATAATGTGTTTTTCTGTTAGACAGCGGTTTGTAGTTTCTAACTTCCTGTTAATAATTGTATTTCTGACTTCCTGTTTATAATGGCATTTAAGTATGCAGGTCATGGCAATCACAACACTTCAAAAATCTCTTCAACATAAAATCAATTGTGTCTGCAGCCTCTTTCAAGGAGAATGTCTAAGAAATAGTTGAACCACAGAAAGGACAAACACTTTGGTAAACAAACTTAAGCCATGGAATAAAAGGATCTGAAGACTAGTGAAACAGGGAAACAGCAGGTCTTTTTCATTATATTTAAGTAAAAAACTATGGTACACAACAGGTGCAGTGCCGTGTAAACAAGGCAACATATTTGTTTTCATGTTTTGATTTGATTGTCAGTCATCTGTGAGAAAATCAGTGTTGTGATTTAAGACTATGAGCAATACTTGAGTTCACTGTAAAAAAAGATTTTTGGATACTTTTTGCTCTCTTTAAGGGTAATAATAAAAGTTAAAAAGAAATTTATTGAGTTGAGGTGTTCACTACTGCTAAGGACAATACCACTACAACAGGATTAGAAATCAGAAAAAAAATTAAGAAAAAAAAATTAAGAAAAAAAATATTAAAAACAATTTGAAGAAAAGGACCACAGAACACTACTGCGTGGTTATAAAACTGCTGCAATACCTCCTCCATATAGGGTAGCATAAAACAAGTCCAAATATACAAATATACAAGTGTACCACAACCACCCGCCATGTCGGATCTAAATTGTGTACAGAGTGCCTCCAATTTCTAACCTTTTAAGCTCTTCCTTTGAAGACTTCAGTTCCTCAAGAACTGCATCTAAGTTTTTCCTTAAGTCTTCGTTAACTCGGCTCAAATCGTCCACACTGGAGTCTTCTTTACCGTGGTAATCTTGTAGTTTATCGCATAAACTCTTCTCGCGTTCCAAAGACAATCTGTAATCTGTTTGCAATTTAGAAAGTTCGTTTTTTGTGTGCTCATATTCTGCTAAAATAAACTTGAATTCTTGGTCCGTATCGCGTTTAATTCCATTTAATGAAGATGATAATTTAGTAGCCTTATCAATCACGCTTTCATCTTGATCATCGTGTGCATCGCCGTTCAATTTTTTATGATCCATACGTCCGTCGCCATTGACAAGAACTCCCTCTTCACTGCATTTTATAATGAGGTTAGTTTCTGAGTCATTTTCCTCCAAATCATTCGTGATGTTGTCGTTTCCATCAACGTCCTCTAGTGCAGAAGACATTGGAGATAACTCCTCAATACTTCAGACAAGAGGTCAGGTAAATAATGGCCAAAGAATATCATCTCGAGAAATCGAAAGTTCTATCATAATCCACAAACGCCATTTTGTTTTCCCAGCGGCATACCATTCTTTCTCCAACGGAGTCTTCAATTCAATTGTACACAAAGCAAGACGTCTTGCTTCAAAAGTTCCAGTCTCAAATGTCACTTGCTTTCTGAACCGTTCAAAAGTCAGTGAACACAATCGGGAGGAAGATCAATTCGGCGGGAGGAAGATCAATTCCAGCGCTAAACGGGTCGAAATCCTTCACTTCCACGGAATCTAACAAGAAATAATACTAAATAGAGATCTAGGAGAAAGAGAAATCAAACCAAATACTTGGTTTTGTATGGGATTCAGGTCAAACAAGGAAAGAAGGATGTACAGCAGTACTGATGTTTTGTTTTGGCCTCTGCTTCCGTAGATTCCAAAATGGCGACCTACATGCTACGTCATCAATGACCACGTGACAACAAAACTAGCGTTGTACTCAGGGCACCCGAAGCTCGAAGGCTACTCTGTTCGCAGGCCGCTGAATATTTCAGTCGCCTGAGTCATTCAGAACAAAATCAAGGAAAACAGAAAAAAGAAACCGCAAAAAGTTCTCTCGGCCTCGCCATCACTTTCATTTAGGCTTTTTGTTCAGTAATTTAGCGCCTGAGATTTACATTACATTTGGCTCAGCTCATCGTTAAATAAATTTAGGGGAGAGGGGTCAGTAGTGGGCAAAAAGACCGGCACCCAGAAAGGATATGATACGAGCGCCTTGTGGCCGTGAAAAATGACTCGTTACCATTTTTTTACCATTTTTTTATTTATTTATTTATTTATTTATTTATTTATTTATTTACAGATCTATTTACAGAAAGGGCATGTCCGCAACTAGCAAAGGCTAATCTGGGCGGGTCACGCCTTAATAAGCAAATCACAAAAGAAAAAAATATGCAAACAAAAATTAATTAATAAAAAGAAGAAATACAGTATTAAGAAATAACAAGAAAAACAAGAAAACCATTTCACTAACCTAACTTAAAATATTAAATGTACAGATACAGTTTATGTTAGTTGGAAGAAGACAGTAAGGGAAAATATTACCAGGACTTTACATTTTTTATTATCTTTGAGATAAATCTGTGTTCCTTTTAGGGCCTGTTTACATGGAGGTGGGGGACCCCAGGTAGGTGAGGTAACCCGCCTAGGTGGGGTAACCCGCCTCTCCATATAATCTCTCATTTTTATTTGATCATGTTTACATGATAGGTGGGGTAACCCGCCTAGGCGGGTTGCCCGGTCTGCCAGGTAGGGTAACCCGCCTAGCCGGGGTCGCATTTTGCCATGTAAACGACTCGAGGTGGGGTAACCCGCCTAGCCGGGGTCGAGTTCATGTTACATTGAACCAGAACAATATGGCCGTTAACTGCCTCTGTCGGAGGCTTTGTATCATCAAAAGTGACAGTAAAACGCCACAGCATTGAAATGCTGCAGCGAGAGCAGAAAATAAAGATAAAATAACACTGACCGCCAAAATGCATCGTTCGTCCGCCATTTTCAATGTTTACATGCCTAGCGACCACGCAACAACGTCAAGTAAAGTCACCCCGGGACCCCGGGGTTGTAAGTTTGCATGTAAACGCTGGCCATTTTTCGACCACGGCTAGGCGGGTTACCTCACCTACCTGGGGTCCCCCACCTCCATGTAAACAGGCCCTTAAATGCGTTTTTGGAAAGATCTCTTAACCAATCATATACATTGTTAAGTTCTTGATTTACAGAGAGTTCCAACGATTTAAGATTTTTATCAGAATAAAGAATATTTGTATCATCGGCAAAAAGATAAAAACTGAACTTATCTGATGATTCCTGTATGTTGTTGATATATAACAAAAAAAAGTAGTGGGCCAAGAACAGAACCCTGAGGCACCCCACAGGTAGAGTCTGACCTTTTAGATATATGAGGACCAAATTGAGTCGTTTGACTTCTGCCTTGTAAGTAGGAAGAAAGCCAGATGTTTGTATGGCCACGGAAACCATAGTGATCTAACTTGTGCAAAATAATTTTGTGATCTACAGTATCAAAAGCCTTTTTCAGATCAATAAAAATCCCACATGAGAATAAACGGTTGTCCATATTTGACTGAATTGCATTCACAATATCTAGGATTGCATGCTGAGTAGAATGTGCCTTGCGAAAGCCATATTGAGATGGAGTGAGCAAGTTCTTCTCTTCAATAAAAGACTCCATTCTCTTAAATGCTATTTTTTCAAAGATCCTGTTGAAATTAGAAAGTAGAGAGATCGGCCTATAATTGTTAGCGTCAGTATCATCATCTTGTTTGAAAATCGGAATAATCTTAGCCATTTTTAACTTAGAGGGATATACTCCAGTTGAAATAGATATATTTAAAATATCCGCCAGGATACCACTTATAAAATAGAAGAGCATTTTAGAAGTTGCGTTGGACACGAATATAAGCCGTGAGATTTATTTTTTGGTATGCAAGAAATTTCCGATCTGACTTCCTCTGGAGTAACTAGGCTAGGATGGGGTCCCTCATGCAGATTTTTCCGATGACAGCTACTTGGCTACGTAATCATATTAATAGTCGTTAATTCTTCTGCAGGAACTTAAGACTCGTGTGAAAACCTGCATGGGAGCAAGACGAAGAACTCGGAAAAGAAACGCCTGCTAAGCAGGTTTCCGAGTGAGCAAGAAAGACGTACATAAAAGATAAGGTCTGTGTCAGACCAGAGGCCCATACAAGCGGGGCTCGTCACGGTTTCTGTAGCATGAAGCGAATAGAAGTATTTCTATTCGGCACCCAGCTGGATGGAATGCTGGTCCTACCTAAAGCAGTAAGTTACCTTAAGCAGTAAGTTCGCCGGTACACCTTTGTACACCTGGGTGGAGAAAGGCACTATGAGAGTAAAGTGTCTTGCCCAAAAGCAACACGCAACGATTTCGGTCAGGACTCGAACCCGGACTGGTCGATCTGGAGTCCGGCGCGCTAACCACAAGGCCAACTGCGCATTCTACCGCTGTACATGAAGCGCAGGGTAAAAGTTTAGTCTCCTATTCCCATAACTCGAAGCGACGAGAACGACTAAGTTATTTGTATCCCACTAGTCCCTTTCAGAAGTTCAATTAGTTCCGTATCCCGCCCTCGATGAAGCAGCATTTTTGTGAGGTTCCCCTGGGTGGGGAAAGGCAACGGGGAGTTAAATGTCTTGTCCGAAAAGACAACACAGTGAGTCTGCTCGGCCCTGGAAGGCGAACCCCTCAGTTTCACGTGCTAACCACGAGCCCAAGTGATGCACATTCATGAAACCTATTCCATGAAATAATTCAATGGTTTTCATGGTATTCAAGGTAAACAAAGATGACAACTTAAAGAGTTTTTTTATCAATAATCTGGCTTTATTCAGTTTATTTACAGGATTTATTAGAAATACAAATACAACGTCGACTGACTCGGGAAAAATGAACAGTTACAAATACAGCAAAAACAGAAATCAAGACCGCGAAATCTTACAAATCGTTTTAGTTTAAATTCACAAGTTATTTACATCAGAATAAGCAAAGCAAACACTTATATGAGAAAGTGATCCACTGCGACGGTGTGCATTTTCAATAAAAGAGAGCTTATTTGCTTTATTATAATTATTGCAGTGTTAAATGGTTTATTTCATTTGGTACGTAAAGATCAGCTGCAGCTATCACGGAGGGTATTATCTAGAAGAGGGTATAGTGTGGTATTGGTAGCTCTCATTATCCATACAGACCCCTTTCTTCGGCACGCTTCGTTCGTTTAACTTTTGATAACGACCAATCATAGATCATGACTGATGAGAGGTCTATCTCGAGGGCGTTAACTCAAAAACCACCGCCGGGTTTTCCTTACGTACACCAACGAGTGAGTTACCGGGTTAAACAGCAATCAAGATTTAGGTGAGTTCATTTGGTTTATAAATCTTTTTATAGCGTCACAAAGTAAGGTACTGGGAAAACCCTGATCAAAGGTTACCATAATGTTTTGCTGTTAAACGGATGTACTTTTTAACCTGGACCGTTTTCTAGTGCACAGACAGACACATTTTGGCAAAGCCCTAAAATTGAAGAACGGACTGCAACGAAGTCTTCATAATCCAGCCATGATGGATTGAGCTTGAAGACTACGCTCTTGCGTGCTCAGGGTCGACGCGGCAGCCAGTAATTCACCGCACCTAAAGACAAAAAGAGAAAACCGTTTACAACGTAGTCATATACCCCATTCACACCAACTAAACTAGTTGAACTAAATCAAGTTTAGATTTTTCCAATTTGTTGATTGCCCTTTGCAGTCATTTTGAGAAGACAAATTTCAAACCACCTTGCCAACATATTTTATTCAAACAGGTTTTTACCTTATTAAGTTGTGGGATGTGTATGGTATGAGCAGCTAAACTTTAACCCTGTTTAGTTAAACTACTTTTAAACATGTTTAACAGGTTGGTGTGAATGGGGTAATAGTCTATTTTCAGATGTATGTTTAATGACCCAAGGTTCGTACTCTTTGAAACTTTCAAAATTCCATGACTTTCCATGACCTTTTCCATGACTTTTTCGAGTTTTCCATGTTTTCCATCTCACAGCAGTATCAAAACAATCATTTATTTTACGTATTTTCTAGCATTATAATGCACAAAATGCGTGTTTGTGTCTATTTCTACTGAAAATAAAGGCTGTTGCTGACTCGTCTGCTATTTTTCAATTTAATTTTTTTCTTTTTGCCCTTTTATTTCCCGAAAAACGATATGCTTTTCTACAAGAAAGATTACGAGCCGAGCTCACCCTATTAGACAGCTTTCGCCGCTGCACATATTTGCCTCTTTACCATGCCAAGTCTTACGTCTTCCATTGCCGCTGTTCGCACTATTTTCATTCTTGTACATGAAATTAAAGGCGAGTTTGTAATGACAATTTTTAAATCTCACCTGTTTTGCTCTTGGATTTCAGATTCAACAGTTTTGGAAAGCCCTTCCATTTCTTTTGCAAACGATCCGATCTAAGTGAGAGTGAGACAAGTTAAATCTTAGTGACAACGGCACTATAAATAAAATCAGTCTGGATAAAATCCTAAATCATGTCAAAACCACCTATACACTTCATTAAGTGAAAACGTCTCATTAGGCAAAGAGTAAAAATATAAAATAAACATATTGTCTGGTCTTGGACAAAAGTGTCAAAGTAATAAATAATTTGTATTTCTAGAACCACTTAGAAGTTCTTTCCTTAAATGAACCAATCGCGGAAGACCTTATAGGATCCATGCACGGCGACCAATGAGTGGACTGTTCTCAGCGTTCAAACGCACAAATCCTATGCCACTTCGGCTTTTCGTTCCCTCGAAGTTTGTACGGGTTTTAAGCGACTTTTGTAACAAAACGATCGAGAAAGAGCATTACTTATATTTCACTTCAACACCTGAACTGATCATCAGTTCTCTGAAAAAGTGATTAGAAATACCTATCTAGGACTTACCTCATGCTGGCTTTGTTTCGTAAGTCCATCAATTTCTCCTAGCAATCTTTCGCTCTCATCAAGTACAGTAAATAGCTCAGCTAAAGAACAGAAAATGGAACACAAAAAAAGTTGGAAAAGGCTAAGGGAGAAAGTTTGAGTAATCAAAGGGTTTAGAATCGAAATGCGGTCAACTTGTTACAACGAACAGCTTTGGGGTAAACATAAGATAAAAATATATGAATGAATATTTTAATTGACCACTCCCTCAACTCGGCTTTTCAGGGCCAATGGAAACAAACAATGAAAGAAATCATGTAAATGACATGGCTAAAAATCGCATCTAGAAGGAGGCAGACCAGTAGGCTATTTACAAGCGTGGCCGAGGAGTTGAACTGGAGTCTACCGAGAACAGCACCAGCTGGACATTTGGCATCAGCAATAGTGTGAAGAGTTGTTTCAGTAATTTTTCAGAAATTCCCGAAGAACTTTACAAGGTGTAAGTCTCATCGGGAATAGGGAGTAAGTGCTGCATGTTTTTTGTTTTCTTTTTTCCTATCAAATCGAATGTAAATTTATGTTTATTTTTGATAATTTAAAAACCTGTATTGTAATTTATATAAAACATCTTGTAAATACAGAACGCAATTGTGTAATTAGAGTACAATGTAGTGTAAAATTTGTATTATCAATAGTGTAGGCAGAGTATCTGTAGTATTTGTAGTGTTTGTAATTGTATTGTTAATCGTATTTTTTGTACAGGTAATCATACGATTTCGAGTTCAATTTGGAATTAATTTGCACGAGTGAGTTTTTCAAAAAAGCTGAAATTGCACTCGCCGAAGCGGCGAGTGCAATTTCGCTTTTTGAAAAACCCACAAGTGCAAATTAATTCGAAATTGAACGAGAAAAACCGTCTGATCACCTATTAATAATATACATGAATCAGTTGCGTGAAGGATATTTTTACAGACTTTACGGACTCTGAACTCTCTTCTCAGTTTTGTGCGCGCGCAAAACCTCAGATGATTTCAATTATCACACAATCAAGAAAAAATTGCGCCATAATTGCGCCATCCAAAAGATTTGATTGGCTATCTGTGAACTTCTTTGTTCAATGACCAATCAGAATGCTTGCTTTATTACCTTTTTTGCATTCAGTTACCTCTTTTCTGCACTGTGTTAAGAAAAAACTGCACTGTTCTCAGCCAGTCAGAATCAAGTAATATTTTCATGTATATTATTAGTGTCATAAAAAAAAAGATTCATCGGGACTTTCCCGTCTTTTGTAATAGCCACTCCCACAAGGCGGAGAATACCTCTGTGAAACTCGGCGAACACAACTAACACAAAAACAAAAAACCTTACCATGATTTTGCGGCATGAACACTCCATTAACTGACATGTGATGTCTGGTGGTATCCAGAGCAGCCGCTAACTTGCTGTACTCTAAGATCAACTTCAACATGTGAGATCCAATCGGCTTTAGTCCTGACATCTAAAAATCATCAATTGAATTACCACATTACTTCTCACAGTCGATGAGTATTCATCAGGGAAATCATAACAAAGTCAGAGATTGGTATAGACCCCGTCCACAAAAATTTATCTTCTAAACAGCGCGTTTTCGTATTGAAAGCGCATGGAAAGCTTCGCATCCACACTACCGTATTCCCCACGTTTCCCCGTCCACACTAATACACTCGAATCTAAAAAAACGAATTACCAACAACACGCAAGAGCCACAGTCCAATTCTCTTAAATGAATCACATCAGTTTTACACGTGAACCTTGAAATTTCTCTAAAAGGTGACTTTGTTGGGAAGCTGATCTCTTAAGGTGATTCCCGGATAAAAGAACCCGCCACAGATTTCCGATGAAACTTGGTATGGTGTCATTACAGTACAAGGAGATGTTAAAAACGTAATAAAAAGAGGGGGTCACCGTGCTTGTTTTCATGCCACGATGCTGACAAATATGGTTATTTTGGTGACTTTTGGTTATCTCAGTGCGCAACAAATAAGCTCGATTATTTTTCAATGCGGCGTGTTTTATCTCACAGAATTCGACTGTCTTTGATTGCTTATTCATCTTCGTCCCAGAAGAAATGGCTTCAAATACCCTGCATTATTAACTGATATTTTTATCCTTTAAAGGAAACATAATTTGGACTTGCTGTAATGGGCCCGCCCGTTACGTCTCTATCTGTAGCATTTATTTCATTTGCCAAAAAAGTAGCCATAGATTTCTGCCAAATTTTTTCTCAGTTATTGCGGATATTGTTCTCATTGAATTTATAAAATAAAAAGTGGGGGTCACCGTGCTCGTTTAAGAGGAAATTAGCTTTTATCTCGCTATCGAGCTTAGTTTGAAGGAAATCACTTATGTTTTGTACGCGCGCGCGCTCATGTGCGCGCGCTGATAACGCAAAATTCGTGCGCAGTAGGAATGCGCAATGCAAAACTCGGGAATCACCTTAAGACAGTCGAGTTTTATCTATACGCTGTGCAAACCGAGCTCGAATGTCAGAGACGGTGTGTTTTACATGCACGGAGAGCTTTTGGTAGATGTCGGCATATTTTCGTGCCGGATGTTGTGTGAACGCTACTTTTGATGTAGGCTCTTTTTCCGACGCTATCTCGGGTCTGGCTTCCGACGACCCTTTCCCGAATGTTCAGTGGCTGGTAATCAAACCTACTTTTCGCCTGCGAGGTCGAATTTCTCGAGGACTTCAAGCTTTGAGTGCAAAACAAATCTTGTGTATCGATCAAGTTTTGATCCATACACAAATATTGATCTTTACGAGTTTTTTTTATCGTGAACGTGAATCAGTTAAGTGGAAATCACATTTTATGTGGACGCCAAATTTTAGGAGAAAATAGAGTTTTGAGTGCGCATCCGACAAGCTTTGTGTCAAAGTCAAGTTTTCAGTAACTGGACATTGAGTGTTGTGTGAATGGAAAGTTTCATAAGGACGTCTGGTCGTCAAGTGGATGAATGGCTATTGTCAAAAGAAAAAATGTCAAATGTATGTTTATAGTGGTCATGCACTTAGCTACACCAAGCCAGTTCACAGGCATGCCACTCAACCTGAAGGAAACAAATATTTCAAATGAACATAACAAGCTTAAAAATCCCAACTGGCGGGAGGCCGACCAGTTGGCCATATACAAGCATGACCGAGGAGTTGAACTAGGGTCCACCGAGAAACAACTCCAGCTAAGTGGTCAGAGCGGGACTTGAACCCGTGACCTCCGGATTTCAAGTCCGGCGCCCTAACCAGTTGGCCACGCTGCCTCCCTGGCGTGGATCATATGAGGAAGCATCTGCCACATCGTTGTGAAAAATATCTGCCTCATCGCTGGCAACAAAATGTCAGACTGGGGTTTTAAAAACTCACCTGAAGCTGAATCTGTTTATCTAGTTCAGCTATTTTTGTTTTCATTTTCAGTTGCAACTCCAGACTGGCCACTTCACGCTGTAGTTTTTCTTTCTCTTGCCATACAGAGTAGATCTGACTCTAAAATAATAATATAATACAACAACTATGACAAAAAAATCAAAACGTTATGCAACATTATTAAGTAAAATAGTAAATGGAGATAATAAGAACATGTAAGAGTTTTTACAGCCAATCGTGTAACGTGGAAATACAAAGCCAATTGCTTTTCGACACTCAAATGAGAACCGCTCTACTGTAGAGGGTCATTTGAGTCGTTTTTCTCATCTATCAAGTGCTCCAACAAAGATATTAAATTGCAACCGTCTCTTATCGCCCTATTATATCTACAAGACAAGGCTATATCTGACGGTATCTGACCTCTTCAACAAAATAAAATATTGAAGTAACAAAATAAAATGAACGAATATTTCATCTTTCAGTTAATAATGGAAAGGTAATGAAATCTTCTTCTCTCTTCACTTCCTTTATCTATATTTCAAAAATTTATACGAAATATGGGACTTGACGTGATGTGAACACCTATCTTAATCATGGTTTCACACTTTGACTTGAACTCTAATACTAATCACACTCCATGTCAATAATAATAATCTCTAATAATGATCAAACTCAAATCCAGTGTATATATTGTTTAATTATTTATTCAATTTGTAAATATATCTGGCTTATATGTATTAATGATTGTTATTTCGAAAGTAAAAATTATTTCTAAAGTTATTTATGGCCACTTTCTACCAAAAAATAGCACGAGACTTTGAATGATTGTTATACAAGCCTTCAGGAACTTTGACTGCAAGATCGGGTAAGGACTAACATAAAACAACCGATACGTTAAAAATTACCTGTGCATCTTTCTCTTTTTGGCAAAAGGAATGTTTCACCTGCAAGGAAAAGAATATTAACGCATGTAATTCTGTCCTCAAATCCTACCGTACACAGCGCATAATCAGTTACAAAAAACAAAAACAAAAAAATGCGCGACGTACTAACGTAATAATCAAACACAGAAGTAGTGCGCGAGGTACTCACGTAATAATCAAACACAGCTATTCCACGAGGAACTAACGTAATAATCAAACACAGAGCTAGTGCGCGAAGTACTAACGTAATAATCAAACACAGGGCTAGTGTACTAACGAAATAATCAAACACAGAGCTAGTGCGCGAGGCACTAACGTAATAATCAAACACAGAGCTAGTGCGCGAGGTACTAAGGTAATAATCAAACACAGAGATAGTGCGCGAGGTACTAACGTAATGATCAAAAACAGGGCTAGTGCGCGAGGTACTAACGTAATAATCAAACAAAGAGCTAGTACGCGAGGCACTAACGTAATAATCAAAGACAGAGCTAGTGCGCGAGGTACTAACGTAATAATCAAACAAAGAGCTAGTACGCGAGATACTAACGTAATAATCAAATACAGAGCTAGTGCCCAAGATACTAACGTAATAATCAAACAAAGAGGTAGTGCGCGAGGTATTAAGGTAATAATCAAACACAAGGCTAGTGCGCGACATAATAACGTAATAATCAAACACCAAGCCAGTGCGCAAGATACTAACGTAATCATCAAACAGAGGGCTAGTGAGCGAGGTATTAACGTAATAATCAAAGACAGAGGTACTGCGCAAGGTACTAACGTGATAATCAAACAGGAAGCTAGTGCGCAAAGTACTAACGTAATATTCAAACACAGGGCTAGTGCACGAGGTATTACCGTAAAAATCAAACACAGGGCTAGTGCACGAGATACTAACGTAATAATCAAGGACAGAGATGGTGCGCGAGGTACTAAACACAGACATAGTGCAGGAGATACTAACGCAATAATCAAACACAGAGGTAGTGCCCAAGATAGTAACGTAATAATAAAACACAGAAGTAGTGCACGAGGTACTAACGTAATAATAACACAAAAGAGCTAGTGCGCAAGGTACTAACATAATACTGAAACACAGAGCTAGTGCCCGAGGTACTAACGTAATAATAACACAAAAGAGCTAGTGCGCAAGTTACTAACATAATAATCAAACACAGAGCTAGTGCGCGGGATAATAACAGAATAATCAAACACAGAGCTAGTGCGCGAGGTACTAAGGTAATAATCAAACACAGAGGTAGTGCGCGAGGTACTAACGTAATAATCAAACACAGAGGTAGTGCGCTAGGTACAAACGTAATAATCAAGCACACACCTAGTGCGCGAGGTATTAACGTAATAATCAAACAAAGAGCTAGTGCGCGGGATACTAACGTAATAATCAAACACAGAGCTACTGCGCGAGATACTAACGTAATAATCAAACAGAGGGCTAGTGCGCGAGGTTCAACCGTAATAATCAAACAGAGAGGTAGTGCGCGAGATACTAACGTAATAATCAAACACAGAGGGAGCGCGAGAGGTACAAACGTAATAATCAAACACAGCTAGTGGGCGAGGTACTAAGGTAATAATCAAACACAGGGCTAGTGCGCGAGGCATTAAGGTAATAACCAAACACCAAGCTAGTGCGAAAGATACTAACGTAATAATCAAACACAGAAGTAATAACCGAGGTACTAACGTAATAATCAAAGACAGGGCTAGTGCGCGAGTTACAAACGTAATAACCAAAGACAGAGGTAGCGCGAGAGGTACTAACGTAATAATCAAACACAGAGCTAGTCGGCGAGGTACTAAGGTAATAATCAAACCCAGGGCTAGTGTGCGAGGTATTAACGTAAAAATCAAACACCAAACTAGTGCGCAAGACACTAACCTAATATTCAAACAGAGGGCTAGTGTGCGAGGTACTAACGTAATAATCAAAGACAGAGCTAGTGCGCGAGATACTAACGTGACAATCTAACACAGAGCTAGTGCGCGAGGTAGTAACGTAATAATCAAACACAAAAGTACTGCCCGAGGTACTCAGGAATAATCAAACACAGAGCTAGTGCGAAAGGTACAAACGGGATAATCAAACGGAGAGCTAGTGCGCGAAACACTAACCTAATCATCAAACACGAAGGTAGTGCGAAAGATACTAACGTATTTGTCAAACACAGAGCTAGTGCACTACGTACTCATGTAATAATCAAACACAGAGCTAATGCGCCAGCTACTAAGGTAATACTCAAACACGAAGCTAGCCTACAAGATACTCACGTAGTAAGCAAAGACAAAGATAGTGCGCGAGATACTAACGTAATAATCAAAAACAGAGCCATGCGCGAGGTATTAAAGTAATAATCAAACACTAAGCTAGTGCACAAGATACTAAAGTAATAATCAAAGAGAGAGATAGTGCGGGAGATACTAACGTAATAATCAAACACAGAGCTAGTGCGCGAGTTATTAACCTAATAATCAAACACAGAGATGGTGCACGAAATACTAACGTAATAATCAAACACAGAGCTAGTGCGCGAGGTACTAACGTAATAATCAAACACAGAGCTAGTGCACGAGTTATTAAGCTAATAATCAAACACAGAGATGGTGCACGAAATACTAACGTAATAATCAAACACAGACCTAGTGCGCGAGGTACTAACGTAATAATCAAACACAGAGCTAGTGCGCGAGGTATTAAGGTAATAATCAAACCCAGGGCTAGTGCGCGAGGTATTAACGTAACAATCAAACACCAAGTCAGTGAGCAAGATACTCACGTAATAATCAAACACAGGGCTAAAGTGCAAGGTACTAACGAAATAATCAAACACAGAGCTACTGCACGAGGTACTAACGTAATAATAAAAACAAAGATAGTGCGCGGGATACTAACGTAATAACCAAAGAGAGAGAAAGTGCGCGAGATACTAACGTAATAATCAAACACAGAGCTAGTGTGCGAGGTACTAACATAATAATCAAACACAGAGCTAGTGCGCTAGATACTAACGATGAAAGACAGAGATAGTGCGCGAGATACTAACGTAACAATCAAACACAGAGCAAGTGCCCGAGGTACTAACGTAACAATCAAACACAGAGATAGTGCAGGAGATACTAACATAAAAATCAAACACAAAGCTACTGCGCGAGATACTAACGTAATAATCAAACACGGAGCTAGTGCACGAGGTACAAACGTAATACCCAAAGAGAGAGGTAGCGCGCGAGGTACTAACGTAATAATCAAACACAGAGCTAGTGGGCGAGGTACTAACGTAATAATCAATTACAGAGCTAGAGGGAGAGGTATTAACGTAATAATCAAACACAGAGGTAGTGCGCGAGGTATTAAGGTAATAATCAAACCAAGGGCTAGTGGGCGAGGTAATAACGTAATAATCAAACACGAAGCTAGTGCGCGGGATACTAACGTAATAATCAAAGACAGGGCTAGTGCGCGCAGTACTAACATAACAATCAAACACACGGGTAGTGCGCGAGGTATTAACGTAATAATCAAATACAGAGCTAGTTCGCAAGATACTAACGTATAATCAAACAAAGAACCAGTCTGCGAGGTACTAACGTAATAATCAAACACAGCGCTAGTGCCCGAGGTATTCACGTAATAATCAACCACGAAGGTAGTGAGCAAGATACTAACGTGATAATCAAACACAGAGCTACTGCGCGAGGTACTAACGTAATAATCAAACACACGGCTAGTGCGCGAGGTATTAACGTAATAATTAAACCCCAAGCTAGTGCGAATAGTATGCAAGATACTAACGTAATAATAATACATAGGGCTAGTGTGCAAGGTACTATCGTAATCGACAAACACAGGGATACTGCGAAAGGTACTAACGTAATAATCAAACACAGAGGAAGTGCGCGAGGTATTAACGTAATGATCAAACACAGAGCTAGTGCGCGAGGTATTAACGTAATTATCAAACACCAAGCTAGTGGGCAAGATACTCACGTATTCATCAAACAAAGAGCTAGTGCGAGAGGTACTAACGTAATAATCAAACACGAAGCTAGTGCGCTAGATACTAACGTAATAATCAAACACAGGGCTAGTGCGCGAGTTATTAACGTAATTATCAAACACCAAGCTAGTGGGCAAGATACTCACGTATTCATCAAACAAAGAGCTAGTGCGAGAGGTACTAACGTAATAATCAAACACGAAGCTAGTGCGCTAGATACTAACGTAATAATCAAACACAGGGCTAGTGCGCGAGTTATTAACGTAATGACCAAACACAGAGCTAGTGCGCGAGGTATTAAAGTAATCATCAAACACCAAGCTAGTGCGCGAGATACTAACGTAATAATCAAACACAGAGCTAGTGCGCGGGATACTAATATAATAATCAAACACAGAGCTAGTGCCCGATGTACTAACGTAATAATGAAACAGACGGCTAGTGCACGAGGTGTTACCGTAATAATCAAACACAGGGCTAGTGCGCGAGGTAATAATCTAAGACAGAGATAGTGCGCGAGATACTAACGTAATAATCAAGGACAGAGATAGTGCGCGAGGTCCTAACGTAATAATAAAAGACAGAGATAGCGCGCAAAATACCAACGTAATAATTAAACACAGAGCTAGTGCTCGAGCTACTGACGTAAGAATCAAAAAGAGAGATAGTGTGCGACATACTAACGTAATAATCAAACGCAGAGCTAGTGCGCGGGATACTAACGTAATAATCAAACACAGAGCTAGAGCGCGAGGTGTTAACGTAAGAATCAAAGACAGATAGTGTGCGAAATGTTAACGTAATAATGAAACACGAAGCTAGTGCGCGAGGTATCAATGTAATAATCAAACACGAAGCTAGTGCGCAAGATACTAACGTAATAATCAAACACGAAGCTACTGCGCGAGATACTAACGTACTAATCAAACACAGAGCTAGTGCGCGGGATACTAACGTACTAATCAAACACATTTAGAGCGCGAGGTACTAACGTAACAACCAAAGAAAGAGATAGTGCGCGAGATAGTAACGTAATAATCAAACACAGAGCTAGTAAGTAAGGTAGTAACGTTCTAACCAAACACAAAAGTACTGCCCAAGTTACCCACATAATAATCAAACACACGGCTAGTGCGCGAGGTATTAACGTAACAATGAAACACAGGGCTAGTGTGCGAGGTACTATCGTAATTACCAAACACAGGGATACTGCGCGAGGTACTAACGTAATCATCAAACACGAAGCTAGTGCGCTGGATATTAACGTAATAATCAAACACAGGGCTAGTGCACGAGGTATTAACGTAATGATCAAACACAGAGCTAGTGCACAAGATACTAACGTAATAATCAAACACAGGGCTAGTGCACGAGGTATTAACGTAATCATCAAACACCAAGCTAGTGCGCAAGATACTAACGTAATAATCAAACACAGAGCTAGTGCGCGATGTACTAACGTAATAATGAAACAGAGGGCTACTGCACGAGGTATTACCGTAATAATCAAACACAGGGCTAGTGCGCGAGGTACTAGCGTAATAATAAGGACAGAGATAGTGCGCGAGATACTAACGTAATTCTCAAAGACAGAGATAGTGCGGAAGATACTAACGTAATAATAAAATACAGAGCAAGTGCGCGAGGTACTAACGTAAAAATCAAAGACAGAGATAGTACGCGACGTACTGACGTAATAATCAAACACAGAGCTATTGCGCGAGATACTAACGTAATAATCAGACGTAAAAGTACTGCCTGAGGTACCCAGGAAATACCCAAACACAGAGCTAGTGCGCGAGGTACTCACGCAATAATCAAACACAGAGCTAGTGCGGGAGATACTAACGTAATAATGAAACACAAAGCTAGAGCGCAAGATACTAACTTGATAATCAAAGACAGAGATAGTGCGCGAGCTACTAACGTAATAATCAAAGACGGAGATAGTGCGCGAGATACTAAGGTAATAATCAAACACAGGGCTAGTGCGCGAGGTACTAACGTAATAATCAAACACAGGGCAAGTGCGCGAGGTACTAACGTAATAATCAAACACGAAGCTAGTGCGCGAGATACTAACGTAATAATCAAACACAGAGCTAGTGCGCGAGGTACTAACGTAATAATTAAACACAGAGCTAGTGCACGAGGTACTAACGAAATAATGAAAGACAGAAATAGTGCGCGAGATACTAAGGTAATAATCAAACACAGGGCTAGTGCGCGAGGTACTAACGTAATAATCAAACACAGGGCAAGTGCGCGAGGTACTAACGTAATAATCAAACACGAAGCTAGTGCGCGAGATACTAACGTAATAATCAAACACAGAGCTAGTGCGCGAGGTACTAACGTAATAATCAAACACAGAGCTAGTCCGCGAGGTACTGAATTAATAATCAAACACAGAGCTAATGCACGGGATACTAACATAATAATCAAACATAGAGTTAGTGCAAACAGAGAGTTAGTACGTTAATACCTCGCGCACTATGCGCGAGGTATTAACGTAAGACAGAGATACTGCGCGGGATACTAACGTAATAATCAAAGACAGAGGTAGTGTGCGGGATACCAACCTACTAATCAAACACAGAGCTAGTGCGCGAGGTACTAACGTAATAATCAAACATAGAGCTGCTGCGCGAGCTACTAACGTAATAATCAAACACAAAAGTACTGCCCGAGGTACACCCGTAATAATCAAACACAGAGGTACTGCGTGACATACAAACGTGATAATCAAACAAAGAGCTAGTGCGCGAGGCACTATCGATAATAATCAAACACAGAGGTAGTGCGGAAGATACTAACGATATTAATCAAACATAGACCTAGTGCGCTAGGTACTAACGTAATAATCAAACACAAAGCTAGTGGGCCAGATACTAACGTAATAAGCAAACACAGAGGTAGTGCGCGAGGTACAAACATAATAACCAAACACAGAGGTAGTGCCCAAAGTACTAACGTAATAATCAAACACAGAGCTAGTAATAATATTATCATAATAATAGCGATGGATTTGTCAGCGCATATAAAATTCTCAATGGGCTTACAGCGAGAAACTCAAACTCTCAGTAATTTATATAATCTTAGGTAAGGAAAACAGTAAGTAGATAAAATCGTATCGCTATCTAAAGGTTAAAATAATCGCGAAAAGAAATGTTTTAAGTTTCTTGTCAAAAAATGTCACAGTCTCAGACTCTTTGAAAGACTTAGGCAGACCGTTCCAAAGTTCCGGGGCGCATTGTGCGCGATTGCGCGAGATATAAACGTAATAATCAAACACAGAGCTAGTGCGCAAGGTACTAACGTAATAATTAAACAAAAAAGTAGTGCGTTAGGTACTAACATAATAATCAAACACAGAGCTAGTGCTCGAGACACTAACGTAATAATGGCACACAAAATTTGTCCGCGAGGTACTAACGTATTAATTAAACACAAAAAGCAGTGCGCGAGGTACTAACGTAATAGTCAAACACAAAAGTAGTGCGCGAGATACTAACGTAATAATCAAACACAAAAGTAGTGCGCGAGGTACTAACGTAATAATCGAACACAAAAGTAGTGCGCGAGGTACTAACGTAATAATCAAACACAAAAGTAGTGCGCGAGATACTAACGTAATAATTAAACACAAAAGTAGTGCGCGAGGTACTAACGTAATAATCAAACACAAAAGTAGTGCGCGAGATACTAACGTAATAGTCAAACACAAAAGTAGAGCTAGTGCGCAAGGTACTAACATAATACTGAAACACAGAGCTAGTGCCCGAGGTACTAACGTAATAATAACACAAAAGAGCTAGTGCGCAAGTTACTAACATAATAATCAAACACAGAGCTAGTGCGCGGGATAATAACAGAATAATCAAACACAGAGCTAGTGCGCGAGATACTAACCTAATAGTCAAACACAAAAGTAGTGCGCGAGGAACTAACGTAATAATCAAACACAAAAGTAGTGCGCGCGGAACTAACGTAATAATCAAACACAAAAATAGTGCGCGAGGTACTAACGTAATATTTAAACACAAAAGTAGTGCGTGAGATACTAACGTAATAATCAAACACAAAAGTAGTGCGCGAGGTACTAACGTAATAATCAAACACAAAAATAGTGCGCGAGGTACTAACGTAATAATCAAACACAAAACAGAGTGCGCTAGGTTCTAACGTAATAATCAAACACAGACGTAGTGCGCGAGGAACTAACGTAATAATCAAACACAAAAGTAGTGCGCGAGGTACTAACGTAATAATCAAACACAAAAGTAGTGCGCGAGGTACTAACGTAATAATCAAACACAAAAGTAATGGGCGAGATACTAACGTAATAATCAAACACAAAAGTAGTGCGCGCGGAACTAACGGAATTATCAAACACAAACGTAGTGCGCGAGGAACTAACGTAATAATCAAACACAAAAGTAGTGCGCGAGGAACTAACGTAATAATCAAACACAAAAGCAGTGCGCGAGGTACTAACGTAATAATCAAACACAAAACATAGTGCGCGAGGTACATTGTACTAACATAATAAGGAAACACAAAACAGAGTGAACAATCTCAAGTCATGCACAGGTAGTAAGTAATCGAATCCTTAGTTATGTAATTATTTACCCTTGAGTATAGAAAAGCAGCTTGTACAACTCTCGAGTATTGAAGTTCAAGCTGACGTTGTGAGATATCGCCTTCTTCTGATGTTCCACTCTGTCCTGCCTGTAAGTACAAAATCATTTATTGTTAATGAAGTGGGAATAGAACTGGCACCACTCTCCATACGGAGTAGCGGGGCTGATGATAATGAAGCGGCAATAGACAAAATAGGCCATTTCCAAGTTGCCGTTTTCCTCTGTGCCAAAACGAGTCTCTGTGCCAAAACGCGTCTCTGCGCCAAAACGAGTCTTTGTGCCAAAACGAGTCTTTGTGCCAAAACGAGTCTCTGTGCCAAAACGAGTCTCTGTGCCAAAACGAGTCTCTGTGCCAAAACGAGTCTCTGTGCCAAAACGAGTCTCTGTGCCAAAACGCGTCTCTGCGCCAAAACGAGTGTCTGTGGGAAACCATTCATATGAAAATGTGTCCTCCCAAGATTCATTTTCATGCAAATCAAACTAATTTTCACATTAAAGGTTGTGCACATAAACTTGTTTTGAAACAGAGACACTAGGTAACCCGGAAATGGCCTATTGTATTCAACTCTTTTTAGCATGCCATAGAAAATACAGGCAATCAGAATACAGGATGGCCATAATGTATACTCAGCCTTGTTACAACTAACCTTCCTATTTTGTGAGGCATGTAGGTCGCATGAATTCTCTTGGCCGCACTATTTTATATGGTGTGGTATCAAACTGCTTTCTTGTGGTATACCAGAGAAGATCTCACTTGTCCCTTATGTGAATATACATGTACCAAGACGAAGTTTTGCAAATAACTAGCTAATGAAGTGTTAGTTGTTGTTGATTTATAAAAGGTAAAAATCAAACTTAAGACAATGTGTCTGGTGATCATTTTTCAGATTCTGATGATTGAATGCAATAATCCTGTCTACAAAGCTAGTTACACTGCCATTTTATCTACAAAAACAGCAATTCAATTTACTCCTCCACCCTCCCAGAACAATGTTGGATGTAAGAAGGCAAAAATGTTGTTTAAATCAACAATGTTCATATGGTGGGGGTGCAAGACCTTAGTATGGCTTTTTGTATTAGACTAGTGGACATTGATTGCTTGCAATGTCTACGTAAGAAAGGTGAGTACAAGGGAAATGTCCCATCCCCTTTTGGTCAGGATTGTACATTATGCACTCTTCTGAACTGAAATTTGTCCTTACCTCATTTGGCACAGGTGGCTTTGCAGTCACATGATCTGGCAGCAGACCAGCTTGAGACAAACCTTTGCAAATGTCGCAGAGAAATATAAAATTAAAGAGTTACAAATGAAAGAACCTGGTCCTTTTCTGCCCTAAGTTCAAAGGCCAAAATCTCCCTGGTGGTTCCTGTCTATTCACTGTAAAGTTAGTGACAAGAATCTTGTTGTGCATTTATCAACGTGACAACATCCCCATCCCTTAGTTGTTGCTTGCATGTACATGTAATTGTTGTTATAACCTGCATCATGAGTCACACACTGGAATAAACCAATCACAGATAGATTTTTTTAGTTATTTTCCTGGAATGAAGGTGTGTTGCAACATTCAAAGAGAAATATTCTTTTTATTTCCATGTGCTTACAAATTAATCAAATTTATGTAAAAAAATTAACAATTTATTATTTGCAGTTTGCTCCAATGTAAAGATGATCTATCTTGAAATGAAATAAAAACAAATGAAATTTTAAGATGCGAGAAATTATTGAGGATTAAGTACCAAGAAAAAAAGATTTCTTGAAAAGGTTATGGAAAACACAAGACCTGTTGTCTTCACTCCTGCTTTCTTGGACACACCAGTCTGTGCTTTTTGCTTCTCGCGAGATGTCTTCTTAATGGCAGCATTACCTCCACTTCCAACATGTGACCTTGTTGCTACGCCCTGTGGTAAAATAGGGGTAGGGGCTCCCATGTAAACTGGGGGCTCAACACGAACCATACCATCAGCTGGAGTTGATGTGACCATGCCTTTCTGTTGTGATGTTTCACGAGCGAAAGGCGTATACACATCAAGGTTGAGGGTGCTGTTGTTAGAGTGTGTGGTAAATGAAGGATCTTTTGATTTTGTTGTAGCTGTAGCTGAAGCTTTTACTTTCTTTTTTGATGGAATTGGTATGTCCTGCAAATAACAGAAGTTAATAATTAAACTAAGGTGAAAAACAAATTGATAAGGGTAATAACAGAGCAAAACGCTTCAAATGAACAAGGATTGTTTTCACGGGGACTCGTTACAAATGACTAAATTGGATAATTAAGGGATCGTTAAAGTGTTCTAATTATTATGAGCACACAACTTCTCAATGAACTATGTAGGCAGTCTAGCATGAGTCAGGTGTCATTAAACATGATTTTCTTTGCAAACTGAATGACAAGGATCCCTCTGTGACTGACCACTACAGCAGTGATTATTAACTTGCTATATGAAATAAAAATAAGGCATTGTCATATGCTGCCCAGTAAGTTTCTTTTGCCAGATTAATTTCTAAACCTTCACTTAGATTAATTTAGGAATTTTGAAAGTTCTCTTTGAGACAATTTTGCAGTCTAAGTCATAAATAATTATTCTAATTATTGTACATGTATATATATAAAAAACTGCTTTTAAGTTACCTTTACTGTCACCTTTTTAGTGGTCTTTGGCTTATTATCCATGTATCTGGAAGGAACAACGCGAGCTGCAAGAAAACCAATTGAACGACTTTGTAAGAAGACAGAATGTCAGTCATAGTGGAATAGCAAGAAAAACTAAAAACACAATATAACAAAGTCTGTCTTTAAATAAAATGTATAAAGATATTGTAATCAATTATAGAAAAGAAAACGTTTATCATTTCTGGAGATTTGAGTACAGGGTGAAGCCATAGGGCTTGATCACCGCTGGAAACTTTTTATCACATCAAAAACAATAGTTATACTACCATATCATTTAAAACATTTAAGCCCTGATAGGAAAAACAGTTTTATGTAATACTTTAAATTAATTCAAAGACAGTTCAGAATAAGTTGAAGAAAGTACATTTAGTCATAAGTAAACTTTGGAAAAATCTATGTTCCTATAGTCAGTGTCTAGGATATGCAAATTATGGATGTGACATGACTTGCCAGTTTTTTGTTTCTTCTTTTTTAGCTTTGAGCTCTGTTTTTCCTCGCTGGCTGTGGGTAAACTGAACAAAAATATTATCAATATTACAGAAGTCATCAGTTAAATGATAGTTAAAAATTAAGACAGCTTTAAGGTGGTTCGAAATAGTTTTCATTTTCCCGAGACAAGTTCACAAGTTCTTTTCTATATTATGTTTGGTTCATTGTATCACTATGAAATTTGGCACAGAAATAAAAGAAACATCATAGATTCATTACATGACATTCATTTCAGAAAACCTGTTACCATAGCAACCATATGACGCATTCAGTTGAGCCCCTAAAATCGACATCTACTGTCTTTTTTAAAAAGTTGGTCGGTGAAATCTTCTCAAACTGCAATATTATATGTCACCAGAAATGACCTTCAAAATATAATTCAGTTTTCTGTAGGGTAGATTAAGAAAAAATCCTCTTTTTGACTATTGTTCTCTTATTTTTTTTCCTGCCTACAGAATTTTTAAAAAATTGGACTATGTATGCAGCCAATTGATCCTGGTTATCACCGGAAAAATGAAAAAAATCCACCGAGCGGAAGCGGAAATATGAGCGATTAAAGTTATAAAACTCCAAAATTTCGAGACGACAAGATCAGCATTTGCGCATGTGCGTCAACTGCACGCGCGAGATTAGGCTTGTTGATTTCGCAGTTGGCAGTGTTTTTGTACATGTGATGTTTTCTTCTACAAGATTCTATTTAACAACTTACAATTGGGTGATTTTACCTTTCTCGGGGACCAATATGTGTTTAAAACATCAGTTTTTATCAAAGTACTCTATTATTTTTGCCAATTAAGTAGGCGGATGTTTTGTTCCTCGTGGCATGGAGGCGAAAGTACATCACAGTCGCCATATTTGTTTACTTGGCTTCGTGGGTTTTAAAAACCGCGCCACGCGCGAGATTAGAACCCAGTTTGCGCGCAAAATAAAACTATTTCGAGCCACCTTAAAAAATTAAAATGTTAATAACAAGTGTTACAACACTATTTAGAACCGAAACTGTTCAATTCAATGAAAAAATAAACTTACATGGACTGTTCACCATAAGACGCTTGTGAATGGGAATCTGAAAGAAAAATAATGAAAAAAAGAAAAAATGGCAAAAGAAAGACATGTGAGTAATCTGGAATGTTTTCATTAAATTAGTATGAAAATTCTTTTACCTAAAGAGAAGTCAAAAAGTTGCTGCTTTATTTGTGGCGTTGACACATTAGATGACAGTGGCGGGCCAGGAAGACCCTCCTCTCCTAAAAAGCTTTTAAACTCAGCTCCAGGTCTGCTTGTCTGTTGAGGCTGCATTCTAGCTTCACCAGCCAAACCCTCATGGCCTGATATGCTTTCTCCATGGGATTGTTCCCTGACATGAGAGTCTAAGAAAAATATTCATAGTCAATTATTAATAAAATACTGTAGATGGTAGCAAGCATTTTCATGACATGCCAAAACAATATTATTGTTTCTCTGTTTTCCTGATTTCATAATACCATTCTTCGATGCTTTAAAATACTTTGTTAGAAATTGAGTTGTTATAGAAAGGATTCCTTTCTGTTCCTGTATGGCACAGACATTCTCGGCACTTGTTACACAATCTTTCCTTATGTGACAAGCTCAAACAGTATCTCCATACAAGTCTACACCTTTCCACCAAAGGTTTCTCAATTGAAATTCTGTAACCCCTGCCCTTGTGGAAATTCCAGATTAGCTTCACATTCCTTTCAAATTGTGGCTTTTGAGCTCATGCACCCCTTTGAATTGGTGACCTCCCATAGAGTGCAGTGAGAATGGATAGTTTCTGGTCCTTGAACCACACACAATTAAAATGAAACAGATCAGAACCTTTAAATAGGGATGGTGACAAATCTTTCTTTCTTGCACTGGAGTCTAACAGATTAACACTTGGTACACTGGCTACTTTGACTCTTCTTCCTGCTTCTAAGAGACCCGTCACATCAGAGGTATTGTCTGATCTCTGAACAACAACTGGATTTTCTAAACCACTTCTTTCTCTTCCCACACTTCTAGGTGAATGGCACACAACCCTTACTGGAGAATTAACAATGCCCGTAACAACTGGGACTTCAGCAAGGTCGGGGCTCTTATGATGCCCTGTGGCATCCACCATAAGAACTGGTGATGTCTGTTCAGATTCTCTTTCTTCCAGGTACACTGAGTCGGGCGCAAACCTGCAAATATGAAGATGAAAGTAAGGCAGGTGTTCACATCATCATCATCATCATCATCATCATCATCATCATCATCTCCTTTTCCCGAACTGAAAAATGGGGTCTTACACAATCAAGAAAACAATTGTTACAACAACATGTGTTTGCTAGGAACCTATCACGGTTGGCTTGATTCAAATCTAGTTTGGGGATGGTCGATTTCTGACCTCCTGGGAAGCATGTAATCACATTTTACGTTTCCCTTCGTCTGCATAAAATTCGTTGCGAGAAAAGCATGAAATTTACCATTTATTCATCTTGCATCTGATTGCTTTTCCCTCAGCATACAGTATTTCAACCTTTCATAACTAATTCTAGTCTCATAAGTTTCTAATGCCCACTGTATTAAAAATGTAAACACTACATGTACTGTGAAGATTTGCCGGAAATTTCTAGTGGAGATCAAAGCCCAACAAGCTTTTTTTCTTGATTTTTTCAGTCATCAAATTTGATAGAGAAACCTCTTGCCACAGTTTATAGAACACGCAAACTAGCAATCGTAACAAAAGCACCGTGACAGCTTAATTATAAAAATACGTAAGCTTACGTCGTAGTGGGACTTGCACTTGCAAAGCCAACGCTGGGTTCAGCAACAAGAACTCCCTGAGCAAGAGATTTCCTGGGGATATAAAGCATGCTAGCGTGTCAGATCGAACAATTGGGAAACAAACGAGATAACAAGAACCTCCATAGAGGCACACAATACCTGGTTTGTGGCGGTGGTGTTTGTGAAGGCGCAGGATTGTACAATGATCGTTTCGAACTCGCCATCTTGGATCAAAACTCGCGCTCTTAGTACCCAGTCTCGCGCCTCATTTACATCTGCTGCCTATACGGGAGGGGAGGGGAGACGGGGACGCGGCTTATACGGGAGGGGAGGGGAGGTCGCGGGAAGACAGGGCGGCTTAGGGGAGCTGAGTCCGGGAGGGTAGAGCACCGTATTGCACTGGTGAACAAAAACTGATAGATTCTGTTTTAACAAAATGTGACATTACCCATGCTTTAGCAGTTCATATAGTGTGACCATCCGGGTGAGGGTGCTTTAGGTACAATTTGAACCAAAAACGGATTTCAGTATAATGAAAAAGTGTGACATTCCCCAGGTTATATGTATTACACATATAACATGATTTGTGTGAATCAGTTTAGGTTTCAAAATAGCAGTGCAGACATGAAAAATAAACTTTTATTGTTCAGATGATTTGTTTCATAATACTTAGAAAAGTAACCATATTCCAGGTTTCCTTTTTCTGTTGCACTGGCCCTCACTTCCTATCCATACATATTTTGTTTTGTGATTTACAACGTGATGCCTCTTTCACTGCAGTTTGTTATCTAAGCCAAAGCATACATCTGTTTACATTCTGTGGAATACAAATTTGCAAAATCCTGGCCTAGATATACTTGGGTAACATACTTGGGTAAGATGGCAAGGAGTAAGCATACTCATGTACAACACACACAAAAACAGGACATTAACTGGGCTCAGCCCTAGGCCATGCATCCCACTTAATAAATAAAGAAAATGTGAATTGAAAACCAAATGCTATCATCACATGATAATAAAAGAACTGGTAAGGTAACATATATTTTTCTTTTTTACAGACCTGTTTAGCACTGACAAGTTCAACACAGTAACAACTACATATAGATTCTTGATGTATGGGAGGAGAGCTCCTCTGAAGCAACACACTGTTGATGACATTGAAAGGGTAGTG
>OZ026595.1:22254152-22261652 GCA_964020085.1 Micromussa lordhowensis
ACTAGGGAGAACAATACCATTATATGCAGAAATGGTAGCTCTTAAATAGTAGTAGTAGTAGCAGTAGTAGCAACTTTATTTAAAGAGGGTAACACATAACAGTTTAACACTGACAAACTAGTGGCCCTCTATCCTAAGTTAAGAATTAAATTACTAATTACACTTGTGAGATAAAAATTAAATTAAGAATTAAATATTACACTCATAGGATAATAATAATAATAAAATTACAAAAATAGAAAAGCTAAAATTTAAGAGTATTTTAAATCTAGATATGCAAAAACTAAAAATTAAAAACTAAGCTAAGAGCTCTTGGCTGAAAAATATTTTCTAACAGAGGATTTAAAAGAGCCAGTGGAGTCTTTCTTGCGAATGTCTAAAGGGATGCTGTTCCACAGTTTCGTTCCACTGGCTTGGAAAGTTCGCCCCCCTTCCATTTCTCTGTTATAGGATGGGCACACTAAGTTATATTTTCCATAGCGACTGGCTCTGGTGTGTCGGTCTGAGTTCCTCGTTAGAAGTTCCGCTATATAACTCGGACAAGCATTCTCATCTTTGATGCGCCTAAATATTAAACTAGACCTTTTAAGGTTTAGTTCTTCCTTAAGCGGCAGCCAATCAAGTTGTCTAAAAAGCAACTCGCTCCTTTCACCGATATCCGCATCCATACAGAGAAAATAACAGTGAAAAAACAAAACATCCTTTATCCTTGTGTTGTATCAGTTGATCCAAACCAGCCCAATGCTTGTATTTCACTGTCCTGTGATGTCTCCCTATTGTGCCATGCATATTGGCACTAGTGTATATGTTGCAGGTCAAAATGAGATTCAGGTTAAAATGAAATTCCTTTGCCTCTTAATCCTAATTATTCATGGATCATGAATAAGATCACGAATAATTAGGATTAGAAGACAAAAGAAATTGAGTATCAAAATCATTTTAACCTGAATTTAATTTTGACCTGTGACATGTACACAAGCAAACCGCAAAAGTCTGGTACTTGCCACTTTGATAGATCACCCTAAGAAATGTTCTCACCCAAAAGGATTGGGACTTAAGACGGGTAGTACCACATGTACAATGTAATTGTTCCCCAATTAATATGAAGGTGGACACGCTTGAATAATGTTGGGAAAAAATTGAGTCTGATAAACAAATGAATATGGTTTCAAAACAGGTGGATAACAAGGACTTACCTGTAAGATGTTAGAATCCCAGTTTTTATGCAGATATACCATCTTGTGTTTGAGTTCAACAAATCGTAAACTAAACAGGCTCTTTGTTGAGATGTTTACCACCGTCTGGTGAGGTAAAACTGTTGTAAACCATTGACAAATCTTTGATTTTATCCTATCTTAGGCTTGGTCCTTTATCTATGGAACCTCCCCGTCGTGCAACAAGAGATACGCAGAAAAAACCACAACAACCTAAGCCCACTCTACTAGTCAAACCAACACAGGTGAGAATCAGATTTATAAAGTTGTGTAATCCATTGCACCATAGTAATTATTATTACATGTACAAATTAAAAGTAATAGTTTATTAAGAACAGCTGCAGTCAAGTATCCAAAATAACCTTTTTGTGAATGGTCCATTTAGATGTGGTCCTGAGGTTCATGCATTTTGTCCTGATTCCAGGTCAACAGGTCATACTCGCAGTATCTTTATCCTGGCAGGGATATAACTAGCTACAGCTGTGTTAACAACTTAGTAATATTTTACCACTAGTCTTAGTGAGGATATCTGACAGAATGGGTGTCCAAATATTCTAGAAACTTTGCTCTAGCATGACTGTTTTGCAAACATCCTTGAGTTGTTGTGTGACAATTATGTATTTTAAGCATTATTAGAAGGCGGCTTTCTTACTACTCCCAAAGCGTATAAACATTTTAAATCAAAGATAACTGCTTCCATCTACATGTACTATTAAGAGACCACTCCCATGGCTGGCAAATCTTGGCAACCCAGCCATGAGCCCCCTTTAGAGGGGAAGATGGGCATCCATCACACTGTTAAAGTGCACCTAACCCCAAAATATTTTTTTCGCTTAAATGACTCTTTGCACCTGTTTGAAACGCATTGCGCCTTTTTGCCCTTTTCTAGCCCTAATTACAGGCGGTAAAAGTTAAGAAATCTGGCCATCGTCTGTTCCACGACCAAGCAAGTAAGGGGAATGGGTTTATTCCTGGGTTGATGTCATAAACTTATTTGCATGCATGTTTACAAAGACTTAATACGATGCAAATCAGTCTGTGACGTCAACCCAGGAATAGACCCATGCCCCTTACTAGCTCGGTCGTGCAACTGATGATGGCTAGAATTCGTAACTTTTACAGCCTATAAAAAGTAAAGATTTAGTTTCAAAAGGCGCACTGCGTTTCGAACAGGTGCAAAGATTTATTTAAGCGAAAAAAATATTTTGGGGTTGGGTGCACTTTAAACTCATTGGCAATAGATGAGATTTGGGGAAGGTGCAAGAAAGCTTAGTGGGGGCCACCTGCAAGCATGCGGTAGGTAACTATGACAACCTTGTAAGCAGCCACCACTGAGGCACCGTCACACTTATAGGACTCAGTGGATAGCAAATAAGTTAGCACTTACTGATACTTACCGGTACCTAAGGGCGGGAAGGGCTGAGTACAAAAGCGAGCAAGCCCTTTCAGCAATGACCACGCAAGTGAAATGTTTCACCTTGGGACCAGGACTGCAATCCTGCAAAGACTGTGGGCCATCCCGTGATTGTGGGAGAAACCGCTGGCCAGCATTGCCTTGAGTTTAACCTTGCCTAAATTACATTTAGCCCCATATTTAAACTCATTGGCAATAGATGCAATTTGTGTAACGTGTAAGAAAGCTTAGTGGGGGCCGCCTGCAAGTATGCGGTAGGTAGCTATGGCAACCCTGTAAGTCGCAACCACCAAAGAAGCTCCAAGAGTTTGCTTGGAGAACACAGGGCCAGCGAACAGGGATGTCAAGGGACCGAGTTACCCCAACACTTCAAGCACCCACCCCGAGTAAGCAAGGACAAATGTAAGCTACTAACCGTAGGTGACCATTATGCCCTACCAAGGAAGGTGGAAGAGGACCCCATCTGCAAGGGTGTTGAGAAGTCTTCCAGGCACAGGTGAGAAATAGGTGAAAAGGGCAGTGCATGCCTCAGTAGGGTAGAGATGGAGTAGTTGATCCAAATGCATTTGAAGGAAATCCCAGTTGCTGCCGTGAGACTCCATGGAAAGAAATTTATTGAAGTGGTACAATCCAGGCTCAAACGAGGTTGACCACGCAAGCCGCTTTGAAGGGAGCAAGGGTAGGCAAAAAACCCCAGAGGATCAAAAACTGACGGACACTGCCGCCAATCTGGTCAGTACAGGGTATGCCTGGTCGACGCAATGAAATAAAAGTTAAGCAAGATTGCTGGAGAGCTGAGCAAGAGCTTCCACTAGAGTGCGAATGTACAATTGATATGCATTGCTGGTCCAGTGACCCGGGGCCTGGATGAGGTGTTCTGGAACTTGGCAAGATTGCACGCTGCCCAGAGCATGCAGTGGTCTGGAATGGACAAGTCCAGGAATTTGAAAACTACCAGCGCACCAGAAACATAAAGGGCAGGTACCTTAGAGGTCCTGGCAACTAAAATATTGACCACTGCTTCATTGTCAGAGTGGAACAAGACATGTTGCCAGACCCACAGGGGGCCCCAGATATGGCCACAATAACGATAGGAAATAATTCCTTCCTGATTGCTCAGACTGGCAGGGGGCCCAGGCTCTGCTGAACCACTAGTGCTTAAAATAGGCACCAAAACCTAGCAAGCCTGCTGCATCAGATGTGACCTCCATGTCAATAGGTGCTGACATGCCTGGAAATAGCCAGAAGCCAACTCTATGCCAAGAAGAGAGAAACCTATCTCACTACTCTAGGTCCAAATGAAATTCCAAATTCATTCGGATGATCCCGGGGGTGGGATTACAAAAAATGACCAACCAGGCCAAACCACTTTGGCAGCAAGATGGAGGTGGACTATCAGTGATTCCAGTTGACTGCATGACAACCATTGACGGGAGTGCCATGAGGTAATCAACTCCCTAAAGGCTGCCAGTTTGTCCTCCAGAAGACAAGCACACTGTTCCATGGAATCCAGTTCAATCCTCAACACGATTAGCCTTGTCAAAGGTCTGACACATTTGTCAGGATGGAGAGGTACATGTAAGCCTACATTAACTAGTGACAGACTGCCTGGGAGCTTAGCAGGTTGCGAGAGCATTGATCTGAATTAGACAGGCCAGTAGTGATGAAATTGTCCAGATAGTGCAGCAGGTCAGAGAGGTGATGTTTAAGCAGAAGGATTTACTCCACCATGTTTGCCACTGAGTAAAAGATGTATGGAGCAGACTGGATTCCGAAGGAGAGTGCATACACCTGTAATATTTCCCCTTCCATCGCATGCCCAAAAGGAAACGATCATCAGGGTGCGTCAGAACATTACGGTATGCCACTTCACCGTCAAACTTTGCCATCTGAGCGCCAAGCCCATACTTGGAAACAATGCGAGTAATCTGGTCAATTTGAATGTAATGCATTAAAAATTTATCACTGTCTATCCTGACGTTGATGCTAGCACCACTAGGGGAGCTCGAATCAACAATTAGATGCCATTTTCCTGCCTGGCCTCATTTAGGAATAACACCGAAACTGCTGACCTGTAAATTCGGTAAAGGGGAAACCATGAAAGTGCCAGCCACCCGACGGAGAGCCACCTCATTAGCCAAATAGTCATCAATCGCCCAAGGGTCATGCCTGGCCGACACATTATTCCTTTTGGCTGACCTAAGTCTACCTGATGGGTGGAAACCAAGGCAAAAACCATGTTGAATACCATAAGGACATAGGACACATCTCCTGATCACGCTGTCCCACTAAAGCATGAGCAAATTCAGCCACCTGGAGGGGACTCACGGCTGAAACTGGATGAAGAGTGGGAATTGCTATAGGGAGTAAAAGAAAAGAAAGAAAAACAAATAGTTAAGGACACATGAATACAAGAATACACAATGGTGCTTTATTAGAAGACAATCAGTCATGTTGGTAGACATGGATGGCCATGTGGATGCGCCTGCTGCATGGAAGTTAAACAGCTGCAAATTCATACAGGACCAGCCTCATAGCCGCGGCGTGCTCACAAAAGGTTTAATCATAGAAAAGCCAGACTCGACCGGTGAACTGACGGTATGTGCGTTGTATCAACAGCTGATATCTAATAAGAGCTGTGGTTGTGGATCCTTTGCCTCCAAATTTGTCGAGATTAAGTCCACTAAATCGATGTATTTGCCTGCCACGATCTGCGTGACAATCTTGGAAGGGACCGGAGAGAAGCCAGGTCCAACAACAAATAGTTGATTGGCCAATAACACTGACTGGGTAACGCTCGAAGTAGCAGCGACTTGAGAGGCCCCAACTGAAGAAACTGCCAAAGTCAATGGTAACGACCTGATGGATAACATGGGGGCAGTAAAGGTCGAAACAAATGATGGCACAACAAAAGAAATAGCTGGCCTACCCAAGACTGATGGAACTGCGGTGGAGATTGCAGTGGATGGGACAGATGAAAATGGGTGTCATTAAACTGTTGTGCCCCAAATATTCTAGAAACTTTGCTCTAGCATGACTGTTGTGTGACAATTATGTATTCTAAGCATTATAAGAAGGCTCTCTTATTACTCCCAAATTGTATAAAAATTTTAAATCAAAGACTACTGTTCGCCATCTACATGTACTATTTAGAGACCACTCCCATGGCTGGCAAATCTTGGCAACCCAGCCATGAGCCTCCTTTAGAGGGGAAGACAGGCACCCATCACACTGATAAAATCATGGAAAGAGAGTGAGAAAAGGGGATTTAGCCTTTGACAAGTGCTTTTACAGAATTTCATATAATCCCTCCCAAAATGTATACTGTTAAATGCAGCTGTCTGCAAAGGAAATGCAAAACGGTCTTTGCTGTTAACTCAGTAACCACATCAGGCACTATGATGAATTTTGCTTTAGGCTACAGAAATTGGAATTAATTTCCAGCAGTTTGAAGTGACATACATGTACACTGTACAGTGCATAGTTCTTCTACTGCTTGGGCTTGGAAAATGTCAGGTATAAGTATACAATGTAGTTTTAGTCATTATATATTTAAGCTTATGTTTTTGTAGACACTGGAAAACTTTAACTGGGCATGTCAAGTCATTCTGCCATATTTTTATTTACGCTGTTTTTCTGTCAGTTGGAGAAAGTGGAATCCAGGGAGGAAGCTACAACTAAAGAAGTCGAAAGATTGCATAAAGTCCTTTATGAAAACACAGGTATGGAAAGATGTTTTTGGGAGATTGAATGATTTGGACCATTTTTAGTAATGATGATATTTATCTTGTGCTATTTGGATAAGAGCCATACCCTTAAAAAGTCCTTATAAGTTACATGTATTTAATTAACATTAATCCATGGGAATGTGAGAAAACAGTATGCAAAACCAAAACTACATTATTCAACACTGATGTAAGCTGTACATCTGGAAAAACATTGCAAGTCTCAAAAAGGTGAATTATCTTTGAATAGTCCTGGAAAAACAAGGACCGACGTCAAACCATATTAACCAAGGGAAAAACACTTTCCAGAGTACTTGTATGATAAGTAATTATAGTATATTGCAGTTGACTGATGATCTTTTTTACATTTTTTCTTTCTGTTGTTTATTTTCATTTTAGTCACAGAGAATGGTGAAGTAAATCCAGTGTGTCTGTTTAAATTTATCATCAACCCTCATTCATTTGGCCAAACTATTGAGAATCTTTTCCATTTATCATTCTTAGTTAGGGTAAGTTGTACTCCTGTAAGAAAGAGGAACAATATTCTTGAATTGAAATGAAAGCTACAGGGCTCAGACGGCTCATAGAATTTTGAAACACTCTCAGAGTTTTAAAATTCTCTTCCTTCCAGTGCACTCAAAGATTCCTTGAAAATTGTCTTTTTCTCTCTACCCTGAAAAATTACTGAAATTTAATAGTTTTATTTTTAAAAAAGCAAATGACAATGCTGTCATACTCTTTTCATATACTCTTGGGTCAGTGCTAGTCAGGTGCTTGATTAAAAGCATAATCATAGTTTTAGATATTTGCACCATGAACTTTCCAAGTTGAAATCTTAGAATTTCATAGTGGAGCTCTGGCAAGTGGAGCACCAAACTCATGAAACCCATGAATTGCTTTTCTCGTGGTCATCATGGCTATTAAGGGCTCCGGTATAGAGTTCTTCTAGGTACTGTGTTTATTAATGTTGACCACTGCCCAGGTACTGGTTTTTGATTGGATATCAGCCCCTAGCCAGGTTATTACTCTGGGGGAGGAGGAAAGGGATATGTTCAAAGCCAACTGGGAAAAAAGTAGTGAAACCGCACAACGAACAATAACATACTCCGATTGATCAGTTGTTGAGTTTTTCACTCAAGCGAAGCAA
>OZ026595.1:22276652-22301652 GCA_964020085.1 Micromussa lordhowensis
TGTAATAAACCAACACTTGGTTTTCAACAATGTTAACAATCCTCGGACTTGTCGTGAGTTTATGTTATAGCCTATCCTGTTCCATAGCATGAAGTGACTGAGGCCCTCCCTTCTTTTTGCTGGGTTGTAACTTGTCCTTAGCTAACAGTGTACTGGTATCCATTTATATGGATAAAGAAAGGTACTGTAGGAGGAAAGCATTTTACCCAAGAACACAACACAATGAATCCGTACTGCTCAATCCTGTGTCCCTCCCATTAGGCCATCACATCTTACTTTTAGTACAAGTGAGGTAAGATGAATCTTTTACAAGCTACATGTACATTGTACACAAAGAAAGTTGTTGCCAACAGGGACCTGCTACTCAGTAATGAAAGTAAAATTTTAATGACAATTTTTGTGTTTTAAACTAATTTAGGTATTTGTTATATTTTTCTTTTTCATGTCTAGGAGATTATAAGAACATTTAACATCACTGAGCCAATGATTCCACCACGTCCCAGGATGAATCATGTGAACAGCGCTGGTACTACTAATCGCAGAAATCAGAATGATAATGACGATGACGAGGAGGAGGAAGATGAGGACAATTAGCCCAGCAATCTACTGAGAGAATTGTGCACCTTATGATCCACAACAAAAGAAGGAATGTTGTTTTGAGGAAATCTCTGTCAGTTTGTTTTTCTTTTTTGAGAGAGAGGAAAGCCATGCTGGGGGCAAATGTGATAATTACCACATGTTAGGAAAGTCTGATGGATTGAAGTCAGAGAGGGAGTAGAGACAGAGACCACTGTATGCGTACACTCTGTTTCTTCGCTTTCAAATATGTGTACTTGCTTCCTTGGACGGTAGATCTTATGATTGTTTCAGTTTTTAGCTTATGACTTCCCATGGGTAAGGGTGCTTGGGAAATAACAGATGGTTACCATAGCACATTAGAACTTTAATTCAATAGAAAAATAAAAGCTGTCCTTTTACTATTAAAAACAGGTAAATAACTTTACATAATTTGTAAAAAATACACCTCCTACATAAAGGTCAGGGTGAAAAAAAAAGAAAATTTAAAAAGAATGTTTATTTTCTAAAATTTAATGCTGAATTCACTGTATTGTGTTACTTTGGTCGTAAATCTTCCTTTAAAAAAATTATTGATGCTTTACTAGATTACAGCAAGTACATGTAAATAATATCATATTCTTTGCATTTCCAATAAAATGTAGAATATATTATTTTGCCATATATGAAGATTTAAAGAATATACTAATTCTCAAGATATTTTAGTGTATTAAAGTTCCAGTTCCAGTTTTCTTAAAAATAAAAGTTGAAATACACCATAGTAGTAGTCTTTATCTGTGAACAATTAATTGAACACAGCCTGGCGAGAAGCGCAGCACGGGAATGAGTGAGTGAATGAGTGGTGTAAGATAAGTGGACGATACCCAAAAGCTTTAAAACGAAAATCAAAATTCACTATTTCTTGATTACCTTGCTTTTAACAACCAAGCCCTGGATGGAAATAGCTTGACATTGCATTTACAATCAGGAACAAAAAAACTGCTATCAATTATCCATCCTTAGCTCACTTAATCCTCTTCGCTGCGACCCGAGCATGTGGCCTTCGCTGCAGCTTTTCGTCATTCATGACCTCTTCGGTCTGTCTTTCCTCCTGGCCCCTCAGAGTTCCACTCAGGGACGGGCGGGTCACGGATGATGGTGGTTCCTCAGAGTGTGGTCGATCCAGTTCCTTCTCCGTGATCCCGTAGTACCGCAGGATCTTCCAGAGCACCTCTTGATCCACGGAATCAAAGGCCTTTTCAAAATCTACAAAAAACAGATATAGCTCAGTGCTCCATTCCAAGGTCTGCCCCACGATAATCATTGTAGCAGTCTGGTCACAGCAGGATCTCTCCTTGCGCAATCTTGCTTGCTCATCCCGAAGTCTGTCAGCAAGAGAATCCTTCATGCTCTCTAGGATAATCTTACAAAGAACTGAGCTTGAAACATAGAGGAGCATAATGTCTCTCCAGTGAAAGATCTCCTGGATCTTCCTTTTTGGGAAGTTCAACCAAGAGGTCCATCAGGGATGGCCTCCTCATTCCAGATCTGATTGAGTGGAGAACCTAGGATGAAACCAGTCCTCCCTCCTTCCAGGTCTCTAGGGGGATGCTGTCACACCCAGCACTTTTCCCGTTCTTCGGGGCGTTCAAGGACGGCCTCTTGACCTTTGCCATGGTGATATGTCCTGTTCGGATGCCTAGCCTAGCGGTGGCTCTTCGGTACGATCCGGCGGATCCTCTGATGCTGGCCTGTTCAAGACTTCCTGGAAGTATTCCTTCCATCGGTTAAGTTGGTAATCTGTCCTGGTCAGGACCACCCCGTTTTTATCCTTAACCGGTGCTCTAGACAGTTCTTCGCCTACTAAGCAGTCTTTTGGTGTCATAGACCTTAGACCTTAGATCTTATACTCAAACATTGCATAGATAATCCCACTCCTTCAAGCTATTACCTTTGACGAGATCAATGCAACACCTTTTTCATGTAGCGCATCATTACCTGCCAGACCAGAATATATATTTTGTAACGCTTTGCTAATTACATTGGAGTATGTTCATTATGTAATATATAGATTTAGGTCAACCTAAAAGCGGAGCTCCTGTAGCCCGATTAGGCTTATCCAGGATAAGGTTGAATTTTGAGTTCAGTTTTGTAACTTTGCTGCAAGGTTTCCTGCATATTGTTTGGTGTTTAGTTTTTCTTTCAACTGAAATGAACTGCTTTTTTCAATCCAGAAGTCAAACGAGTGGATTAAAAAATCAAAACATTATCAGAGGAAATTGTGAAAATTACTTTGATTGTTTAATAAAGAATTGCCAAAAACGATTGGGCTAAAATATTATCTGAATGATGTTAACATGTGAGCATTGTTCCAAGGTTTTATCATTGCATTGACCCTATTGCGTAGTACTAGTTGTAGTTAAATAAATTAGCCAGAAATCTTCCAGTTTGGAAATCTTCCAGTTTCCACGTAAACACGACAAACGTTACTCCTTTAGCTGACCTAGCATATTGTGTAGCCGCGTTGAGCTCCAGAAAGCCCGCGAAAAATTAAGCCTCCTTTTGGTTTAGAGGTCCCCTTATGGCCGCCATCTTGCGCGACTCCACCGTCGTCGTCGTCGTCGTCGTTGTCGTCGCCGTCGTGCGTACGCGCCCACGAGCAATACCGCTGTCCATGATTAACCATGAGAAAATCCATACATGGGTTTCTTTTTCCTATATGGTTATGGGGCTCCGCTTGGCGGCCCTTCGGGCCGCCGGAGCTCCGCTATGATTCGTGTTTACTGTAGAAGTATTTCAGGCGTGCTTGCAGGTATGAGGAATCCCTAGGGGCTGGTTATACAAGAGCCACTCGCAGGCAACTCTTTCAACTTTGCTTTAATTTTTTGTTTATTCACTGCTGTATTTTCTGTATAATGATGTAACGCTCGCTGTTATTCTGTGTCAGTAAACGAGATTCCCGCTCCTGATGCTGTGTTTGTGTTTATTAAGGTTAGTTACGAAATATTTTCTTATCGTTTCAGGGTGATTATGATTAGAGTATAAAGATTACCGTCTTTCCACTTGTCAAACGAACCTTCTCGGCCCCTGTCCATCCTGTTTCGTTAATTCCCAGGATAGCAAGTTCCAGCCTCCTCATTTCCTTGGCAACTTGGTATACTTTGCCCGTTTGATACATAGTTCGTACATTCCATGTCCCGATTCGGATATTGCTTGGGGGACAAAAGCTTCTTGAGGACGTCATGAAAATTGTTAAGTTGCTTGCAACCTTGTCCCAGGGTCTCTCCAGGGTTCGTGCCCATTTATAGAAACAAATTTACAGGACTCAGATTGATTTTTCCAGGACTCTAAAATTCGCATTAACCCTTAGTTCTCCTGACTGTCTGCCATACATTGATTCTGAGAATTTGTAGCCTGCAAAAACTGCCGTTCTTCTTCGCTCCCGGCCGAGTGGTGTTTCGCGAAACCCCACTTTGGCCGGGAGCAAAGAACACGGCACGAAAAATTGGATTTGTTGCACATTTGATCTCGGTCAAAGGCGAAATCAAATATGCTAATAACTGACTGCGTCTTTGAGGCGCGTCAAAGGTAAATCAAACATGTATCAACTTTGTCTTCACCTTTGTCGCTCGTCAAAGGCTAAGTCAAAGGTGGCTGTAGCTTTGACCCTACCTTAGACGCACGTCAAAGCCGAAGTCAAATATGAAACCCACTTTACTATACCTTTGATGTGTCAAAGGCATGTCAAACATGCTAAAATCTTTGACGTCAGGTTTGACGTCCTTCAAAGGCGAGGTCAAACATGCTAACATCTTTGACTTCACTTTTGCCGTCCGTCAAAGATGAAGTCAAAAAGGCGAGGCCAAACATGCTTTGTTTCACTTTTAACCTATAAAGTGAACTCAACTTAAATTCCGTCACTGCCGAGGGAGATGTCGTGTACAGATTTTTACAACCTTGTGTTTTTAAATTTAGTTTATCGTTATAAAATTTCGGAACTAATTTTCCAGGAACTGAGGTAAACTTTGTGTACTTCATTGAGTCGTAATTAATGCCTCAAGGGAAATTCAAACAGCCTTTTATTAACGAGGTTACCAAATGTTGCAGTGGTTTACTCAAACCCCTCTCCCCCCCCACACACACACACACACACACCTTCAATGTTTGTTTTTTTTTTTCGTTCTTTTGTTGTGCAAGAGGCCAATCCCGCGACGTGATAATGAGCACTCTGTTTTTAGACAAACCACTTTGTTCAGAGACAACAGGTGTACAAGTTTTCTTCTACTGCGGCTGCTATAACTAGTACTACACATACAACTTGTATTTCTACTATTTTAGAATCGACTCACTTGAGAAAGCCTACAATAGAATTAATTCAATACTGATTAAATACACCTTATAGGGGGATTCATGCTGACGTCATTGTTTACAATTTTTGCTCATTTGCATATACGCAAAGAAGGAAACATGTAAGATAAGAATTGGCTTCAGCTAGCTAAAGAGCTAGTGAAACTTAGTACATGGTGAAATTTTTAGCTCTTTGGGTGTAATATTCAAGAATAAATTGTCTTTCAAAAACTGCAAAAACGCGCTAATGAGCTCGTACATTCTTTGTTAAATTTTAAGTATTTAAACCCGTGTTGCACAAAAAGTATTCAATACATCAGACTCATATTCACTGGCAGAGTTAATCGTACTACGACCTTTCAATATTCAGAACTGATTTCTTTGTAGCTCCATCAAAAACTGAATTGCTTATGCTAAGGAGGCAAATATTGTAAACAAGGATTCCCCTATTGAAGAAACGTCCATGAACGAAAGCCATTTACGATGCAATTCAAACGCATGTGGAGAATGGCTGTCTTCGATAGGTGGCATGCATTAAGTCATAAGCTCCCAAAACAGAATATCTATCTCGAATATCAACAATAATGGGATACGTCAAGCATACCGATGCTGTCTAACCAAAATCCCATTCGGTCTTATGCTTTGCACAACCACAGCGTTTCTTCAATAAGGGCCAATGCGAAGACTTTCTGGTGCACGGGAGAATAATTGGTCCCGGCCCCTAACTTTCCTTTAGCTGTTCGTTCCACTTCCCAAAACTTTACACTACACTAGGCATTAAGCTAACTTCATTGTTGACTATGAAAATAGTTTACTACTTAACCGCTTTTGTCAAGTTTATACGGAGAGCTAGATGTTGCTAAGTTTTTAATGTTTTAAAAGTACGAGTTCGTTCACAAATTTAGAACATTACGGGCATGTTACACGAAACAATTTTTACCGACAAAAGTGTTTATTTCTCTCCCAAATATCAAACATCAAACTCACATATGGAAATTGATATCTGCGTAATGATAAGTTATCGTGTAAAAAGCAGCTCCTCAATAGACCTCAATACGTGCCAGCAAATACGACACAATAGTATTCCAGGAGAATATTACGGTCATTCAGAAAAAAATTTTGCCAATATAATTTTGCCAAATTTCTGGTACAAGCTTGTATTGACCAAATACATATAGCCAAGTCTCAGAAATATCGTCCAAGAAGAAATCGAGAAATCTCAAGGTCATCTAAATTCAACTTTAACATTCTTTAAATATTTTCTTTGTTTCTTACTCTTCGACAAAACAAACTGCAAACCCAAACTTCTGCCAGAAGTATCCTCAACGCTTGCTTAACTAGTCTGTTTGTAACACTTTCCGCAGACGTACATACACGGCAGTATTAACTCTGAATCAAGTGCGACTGGTGATCTACATTATTTTACCGCACTTAAATGAATTGAATTGAATTTCGGAACTAACTTTCCAGGAACTGAGGTAAACTTTCTGTACAGGTTGCATGCATTAAGTCATAAGCTCCGAAAACAGAGTATCTATCTCGAATATCAACAATAACTGAATGGGATACGTCAAGCATGCATACCGCACGTAAATGAATTGAATTCAACACGGCAGAAATTGATGTTAAAGGAATATAATTTTTTGGAAACTTAAAATTATCAAGGAATTGTCTTAGTACCAATAAATTATGTATGACTTCCAAGTATTGTTTCCTTCTTAAGGGTGCGTTCGATTGACCTTATTCCAGAGACAAAATTAACATTCCCACGTTTTTTTGAAATAACAACCAAAAATAGTGCTTGCTGGTGGCGAAAAAAAAAAAGCTTCTACTGAAAAGAGAAAATAAAAAGCTTCGAAATATTCGTTGGCAAACAATATATTCTTATTCCGAAATAAGGCCAAACGAACGCACCCTTAAAGGTTCTATTTCTCTGCTATCTTAAATCTGCAATTATTAAAATTAACAACTGCCTTGATACGATAAAATCGTACCATTGTTAATTCCGCATAATTGAAGAGCTTCTCTCAATGCCAGAAAAATGGAATAGGATCCTCTTTCTTTCCAAAACTGTTCGTTAATTTAAAGTCAGCAATACACCAACAAATTGAAGGCCTTGAAGCTGCTTGAGCCATATGCTTTAGAATAACTATCTGTGGAACATGAATTGAAATATATTTTAGTCAAAAACAACCTTGCAAGGCCTAAAGAATATTTCTTTATATACGAGCGATCTATCAAGATCAAACTCGAGCTCTAAATCTGTTAAGGTCATTCCCCAGTATTGCATTGCGCATCCCTACTGCGCAAAATTTTACGTGTGATTACCGCGCAAAATGGCGGCTTTTTCTTTGTGACTGGACCTCGCCATATAGGTAAATCGTCATCTTCTCGAAAACGAGCGTGACCTATCATTTTTTTTCTGTTGTATTGAATCGAGTAGTGAATTTCTCTACGTAAAATAAGTATGGGCCAATTCTCAGTGTTGAGCAAGAACCTATCGTCGGAAACGCGAATATTGCAAGCAATCATGGTAAGGATTTATATGGTATAAACAACGTGCTGTTGCTCCTCCTAAACGAACCTGGGGACCCCTCATTTTTATTTCCAAATTTAAGTTCCTACAATATAAACAATCAATAGGCAAAGTTTGACACAAATCTCAGTGTAGAATCCATTTCAGTGGAATGACCTTAAATATTTCTTAAGAATGTTAATTTAAGTCATCCTAGTTGATAACAAGACAGTCTTTGTTTTGGTTAGACTGACCTACTAGTTAGGCCTACTGTAAACCTAGAACGCCCAGGAAGTACGCCGAATGAAAGTTTCAATTGACAAGGCAAGAGTAATAAATCTCAATCTTTTCCGAGATCCGATTATTGGAAGACCGAGGACACAGATTTTACTACCTCTTCAGAGTTCCTAAAGACAGCAATTCTACTAAGAGAAAGTACCGCCATTGGCACTGCCACACGTAGGGTGATCATGTCCTCTTTAGGGTATGGCTGTGCAATTTTCCTCTCATCAAAAAAGTGATCATTTCTCTTTTTGGATAACTTGACATCTCTACAAGTATTAGTTTTGGTAGTTGTTTTGACTACTTTGAAGTACTGTGTTTCAATTACCATGTAACATTTTACCTAAGCCGAAGTAACAACCAAATGGTTTCATAAAGTTTTATACATTGTTGTAAAAGTTTCAGCAAATCTTTTAATGACATCACGCATTTAAATTTGTAAACAGCGTTTGCTGTTGTGTGTGATTACAAAAAAAAACAAATTTAGCTAGCACGAATTTCATCCCATTTTCCATATACATAACTGAAGAGAGCTGCCGGCCGAGGAAAACCAGACATATTTGCCGTTTCTATTGGCTGATGCTACACATGAGAATTGACTTCTTTTGCCTAGACTGTAGAGCAGAATTTATCCATTTTTACAAGGCGCGCAGAGTTTACACGCAAGCCGCGCAAATTAAAGCGAGTCCAAAGCTCGACACGCGAGTGCAAAGCTCGACGCGCGAGTGCAAAGCTCAACACGCGTGCGCGAGAGAAGTGCTCGCTCTCGCGCGCTACCTTTGCCAGACCTTTGACTCAAAGCTCAGGCATATTTGACAATATCTTTGAACCACTTTTGACTCGATGCACAGGTGTATTTGCCTACACCTTTGACTACACCTTTGATAAAAGGCAAAGGCGCGTCAAATATTACCTTTGACAAGCGTCAAAGGCGGGGGTCAAAGATAAGACATAAGCGGCCTTTAGAATCTATGACTGCGGTTAAAGGTATAATCAAAGTTAAACTTTGACGCGCGTCAAATGCTGTCATAAGGTAATCAAATGTGGCCTTTCATGCGCCTTTACTAACGCCTTTGACAAAAGACAAAGACGTTTTTTCGTGCCGTGGAAGGACGGCTGTTTTCGCAGGCTAGAGAATGCACTTCAAGGCAGGAAGAAGAGGGACTCTGGGACCAAGCTAGGTTGTGCTCCTTGTCAACACTTTGAGAGCATTTAAGAAGCGAGCTGAGCCTGATGAAGCTCTATGCACTTCTCCTGTATCAATAATTTCCTGTATGGGTTTCTAACTCAACAGTGAACTTAGGTGAGTTAACTATTCCCAACTGGCAACCTTTATGCTTCAGCCTATTACAACTGATCAAATCTGCACTAACCACGACAGTATCCCCACCCCCTCCAACAAAATCCCTCCCCCCTTCACAAATTTCCCTCTAAACATAAGCTCTCCTATCTGTATTTATCACAGTCTAAAGAGAGATAAACTCCTCTATAATAATTATAAGCCTTATTAGGAACTTATTTTGTGCTTAATCGCTGCGCAGCGAGCGTAGCGAGCGAGCAGCAACATAAACAGGATTTAAGAAGAATATATAGAAGGGGGTACGAATTCTCGAATTCTTCACTTTTTACCAGAATGCATTGCATTTAACCAGAATGCACTGCGTCATTTTTTACCAGAGTGCACTGCGCCACGAACAACACGAGGATGTCATACCATCGAGCTGTCGTCTTAATTCGCGTAGATTCCAGAGAGAAAGGTTAATGGTTTGTTTTGCTCTGATTTACCTGTGAAACGATGTGAAGGAGAATCGTGCTTAACTTTCACGACTCTTGCTTTTTTACTTAATGTGCAGTATGTGAAAGTTTGTAAATCTAGATGATTAATTGTGACATCTTAATTTTAACTTATTACGTCATTTCTTCGCAGTCTCGCCTCCTTGGTCGAATTCGTAAATGAAGAGAAATCGTCGTTACTAAAGCTTGCAGAATAATTAAACAACGAAAATCATACAACATGCTAATTTCATACATGCTGCGATCTATTCCTTTTCATCCAAACATGAATTTAAGCTAAAGCGTTAGTATCTTCACACATGGCGATGGACGCGTCCTCGGCACAATCTGTCAACATTCCAGAGACATTTAATGCGTACCAGTACAGAATTTGTAAGTTAGATTTCTGCTCCTACAATTTCCACATCTATCGATTTTCGATCTATCGATCTGATAAAGGGGAGGTTGATGTGTATCGTTTTATTTCCAAACATAGTTCAGATCACTATGTGCTCTTTGGTCACGATCCCTTGTCACACCTCGCCATCGATGCGTCATCACGAAGTTGATGCATACAAGGACAGATTTTAAGTTACACAGCGCAATTTAACACTACTTTGAGAAGTAAAGGTCACTGTAAATCTTGGAATGTGCAGATAAATAAATCACGGCGTAAAATATGCCATTATCAACAGAATGTGCCGCAGCATTACTATCTTTTAGATACCCTAGAGTTATATATGAGTATACTGAGAGAGACTTTGCAACTAGAAACTTGTTTTTACTTCATATTGCTGTTTTGAGAGTTTCATGAGTTGTTAATGCAAATGGAAAAGTCAACATCGATCAACAAGTTGAGGGGCTTTTGATAACCAGCTGTGGAGGGCCTCAGTTACAGATCTCTGCTACATATTGATCTTGTTTACAGATTGGCTTCTTAGGGCTGGTTTTCACTGGCAACCGCGTCGAATTGGAGTCATATTTGGAGTCATACGAGTGCTTTATGACCTAGTGAAAATCAAAAAGCGGAGACATAAGCTTGATGGAAATGGAGTCCGAACAATCAGAACATTTCCATTTTCTTCCGATTCCGTTTAAGACTCCGCTATGATCTAGTAAAAACTAGATTGTCCGAATCGGGGGTAGAAGCGGAAGAACAAGCCAATCACAAGGTCAAGAATCAAGCATTGTGATTGGTTTGTTCTGTCGCTTCTGCTTCTGACTCAGTCAGAAAACAATCTAGTTTTCACTAGATCATAAGCGATGGAGTCATAAGCAGAATTGGTGTTCTGCTTCCAGTTCAGTTGGTTTGATTTTCTCCGGATCATATCACTCTGCGTTTCTGATTAGGACTAATTTTCTGTTAACTCTTGAAAATGGGATTGCCACCAGAAAGGTCACTGTCATCAGGCACTGCTCAAAATGAACCTCTCTTTTATTTTGCCAATACAACAAGGTTTCCATAAAACGTTTATTTACACCTACAAACACAAATTCAAAATGAACTGGTAGACATGCTTCTGCTTTCAGAAGAATGTTGAAGTGATAACAGTACATACACGCATGCAAAAAAGCCTATTAGAACACAATAAATTAAAAAAAATAATGTTCTGATCCTAATAACCTGCCGTCTTAATTGACTATTATAGAGAGACAACAATCATGCTTATGTTTAGTTTTATAAGTTCCTTATTTGATAAGCTTTACTCTGTCTTTGTGGACTTTAAATTTTGGATTCTTTGTAATCTTCTTCTCAAACAAAGCTCTTAGTTCATTATCAGTCAGATTTTTTTCATTGGCTCCTCTTGCTTGAAATTCGGCCAATACCTGCAAGAAAAATTACAAACATTTAGAGCATCCGCTGTATGGCCTACATTACAGTACATGTATATCATTTCTTTAACAAAATTCTATCCAATTTAAATCGGTAGGATTTTTAATTTTGTTCGGAGTAAACATTCTGTTCGCGATTGAAATGTTGAGTTTGGAGACATACATTGCACCTTCAAAAAGGAGAATACCTCTAGTGCTGGAGTTGCCACTTTTCTGAAGGAGGTGTGATTCCTCTTTGTAATATCGTTTATCATTTTAAAATAAACCTACATGTACATTACACCTTCAGTAGTCTATAAGCACTAACTCTGATTTACAAAGATATGAAACAGATAAAAACATAAATTAAAATTGATATAGCACTACATTGTAAGTAAAACATGAATCACAATTACCTTTTTTCTCAATCTTTTTATCGACAACTCTTGATCAGGAGCTTGCCTTAACACTGCCTTAATTGTGGACTTCCAGTTGAAGGGATCTGCTGTGTAATACAATGACTAAATGTAACTTAACTTCAACCAGAGGTAAACAGTTTTAGCTTGTAAATTCCTCATCAGCTACCTGTCACACCTTTCCTCTTACATGTCGATGCATGACTGTGTTTCAACTGCCTATATTACTGTAGATACCCGTATATCAGAAAGACTAGTAGTCTGAAAATTACGTTTTTATGTGTTTATTTAATACATGTAGATGAGTTTAAATCTACAATCTACATGTAGCTATATTTGAGCCCAGAAGATTATGTAGAGTATTATATTTCAGGTGATCTGTGAGGTGAAAAGGAAAGAACACTGTATTGTACCTCACTCCTACCTAATAAAGATTTAAATTATTATAATAATTGTAAATGTATGTCTTCACTGTATACAGCATGTCTACTATCTCATGTGAACCTGCTCAGAGAAGTAACTTTCCTTGAAATCATCCTCTGTGAGGTGATCATAGGTGTCCTAAGTTAAGTCATCATTGCAGGAATGAGAGATGAACTTAAAAACTGAGTTTCCTAGCCAGGGAACAGATGGGGAAATGAAGAAACTAACTATCAGGAGTTTATACATCAAACTAAAATACAGAGATGCACTCACTTTTCTCTTGGACAGTTTCTTCTAGTTCAACTTTCGACACTTTGGACTGTGGACGTTCATCTGAGTTCATTCATGCATATTATAAAAACAAGCAACATTAATAACTATAAACTATGAAAATAATAATGCGAGCCTTATGAATGAGTGGTGAACGAGAAAAAGATTTGACTAAAGGTCATAATGGCATAGTCAGGTATCCTACTTAGTACAAGTACAAGTACAAGTACAAGTACAAGTACAAGTGCAACTGTAACACAGTTAATAAATACAGTATACCACAGCTGACACATACGTGTAGTTTTAAGTATGATGAACAATGCTAGCTACTTTTACCAACCCTGAATTTATTATTATCGATAACCTTAATGGAGATTGATTCTTTGGGACATTTGCAAATTTACAATGTCTTCAGTTGGCAAATGTTCTGGTTGGATAATCACTTTTAACACACTGAGGGCCAAAACACTTTTTATAGACAATTACACGTCAATCTGTCTGGCCCTTCACTTGTCGTACTGTTTTCTATAAGGATTGCAGCAGTAGAGTAGCATCAAACAGAGGAATGAAAATACAAGGCGTTTATCTCAGCTGGAATCCACTTTACTAACTCTGCATTTGTCTGCAATCTAGAGGTTAACTCTAGTAGAACTGTCAAATAACTATTCAAAACTAAAACTGGTACCTAAAAAATACCAAACCAATAAATACTGTAACTTTGCCCTGCTCAGAGAAATAACTTTGTTTGAAATCATCCTCTGTGAGGTGATCATAGGTGTCCTAAGTTAAGTCATCATTGCAGGAGAAAGATTTTCAAATACATGTACATGTACATATTATTATACAGTATAGAGCAAAAGACATGATGCCAATCAAGAGAAGCATCCTACCGATACTGGATGTTCTCTTTTAAAATATACATCTTGAAACAACAGGAAAAACAACAAACTTCCCTCATATCCTTTAATCAATCTGTAAAAAACATTTTGTCTATTTGGGTTTCCTCAGTAACATGAAAGTGTTGTAAATCATTTTATGTATCAAGGAAGCCTGAATGGATGAACATTTGAAGATTGATTTTACAAGGATATTTGACAATTTACTCTCACAGTACCACTCCCCATCCAGGTATATACAAATGAGTACTGGAGTACTTCATGCTGGAGGGTAACCCTGCGATGGCCTTGCATCCCATCCCGGGTGGGATAGAACTACTCCAAGTCACTTATTGCAACAGGAAACTGGAATAAACCCTCATTGTGATGGGTTACTCAGCCTGACACAGGCTGAACCTATCACAGACATTCATTATTTCTCCTGTTGCTACAAGATATACAATGTAGAAAGAGAGACAATTTTGTATGCAACTATCAAATCATCATTATTACTGTTTTAGCTCAGAGCTGTTGGCTTTACAGTTACTGTTATGTAGTCCTTGCTCAATAACCATAATATTTAATTAAAATGTTCAATGTTACTTAAAGCAGCCTTCACACAGCAAACTGAAGATGGCAAACTTGTGTTGGCAAACTCAAGTTGGTGTGTGTAAACGGCCCAAAAACAGTCGGCAAACACGTTGGCAAACTGTTGGCGACAAATAGAACTTGTATCTATTCTCACCAACTTTTTCACCAACTTTTTGTGTTGTTAAACTTGTATTTGGTAACTGTCAACCAATTTAAACATGCGATCTTATCACGTAACTTTTGTGACACCTCACAAAATGGCAGATGAATGTCAAGTTCGATCCATGCACAAAAACATTTTGAAGGCCACTGTATCTTCTCTGTGAAGATCTTGAACAAGGGTGTTCTACATGCCAAGGGAGAGATTTCTGCTGATATACAGTTTTGACCAAATCGTTCTATTTTTCAACCACTTTCTGTTTCTTCTCCAGCAGGTAACATAAAATTACACCAGAAACAAGCAGCAACTCTACATGTATGTAAGTGCCACTGCACTACGTTGGGTATGTTGCAAATTAGCGTGTGTTGATTTGACACAAGCTGGACATGTGAAGGCATGTGTTTGCCAACATTTTGAAGTTTCCAACAAGAGATTGCCTACATGTACTTAATTTTGCCATGCGAAGACCACTTAAAAGCTACTTGACACACATACCTCTACCTCTCTCCTCTTCATCATCACTTCTTCTTCTTTTCTGTTGCTTTTTGTTTCTATCGTGACCATCCAAATTATCTGTATTTCCATTACTCTCCTTTTCACTTTTCTTTCCTTTTGACTTACGTTCACTCTGATGCATGTCAATGTCTTTTAATTTTTCTCCCTTCTTTTGTTTTATAGAGTCTTTAGACTTTTTGTTTTTCTTTCCTTTTGGCTCTTGTTCATCATTAAGGATCTCAAGTTCATTATCTTTTTGTCGGTTCTTGTGTTTTGTAGAACCCTTATGAACTTCATCTACTTGACTTTCATTGTTTTGCAGTTGTTCAGGTACATGGACACCATTGCTGTTAGCTTCACTCTCTTGTGGGCTTTTCTATTAGTGATAGTAAATAAATTACAATTAATCAGCTTAGTGGACTAGCTTGTAGAACTATTTACTGATAACAGTTATTTATTTCAAATATTTTAAGCAAAGAATAAATGTTTCATTTTAAGAAGGATTACCATGTGGAAACATTTTGTGCCTACATGTAAAGGGCATTGTCCCTCACTCGAACCTTGTTAAGTTGCCAAATATGAGATCAACTTATTATTAACACACATACAACTTTGTGACACAAAATACACTGTAATGGTAACAAAAAAAAATTAGGGAACTACATGTATTATCAAATTGTAACAGTCAATGTGTTTGATAATATAAAAATTTAGCATATCCTAACCTTTGTACTTTCTGAAAATATTTCCCACAGTTTGTCCAGAGTTGAAATGTCTCGTACATTGATACTGTTTTTGCAGAAATTCTGCCAATGCAAACATTACATATAGTTAGCCATGCATACCCGAAACACAATAAACTACAAGACTGCTTGTTCATGTAAATCTTCTTCAACAGCCACTGTAAGTTATTGAAAATAAACAAAACAAAATAGAACAAACAAGACATGGTTTGCCTCCCACATACATGTACGTGTAGTTATCCTTAGTACAAGTGGAGGCATCACATCATTCAGTAAATTTTCAAACGACATTTGGAGTATACAATTGTGTACATGTAAGTAAATACAGCATTCAGTACATCCAAAATCTTACTTGGAATTTGGCTTTCTTTCTGGGAATATTGGAATATTCACTGATTCTCTCCAGGAGGACAGCTAGCCTTGGATCTGCTTTATCTGATCTTGTTGCTTCTCTAACTTGCTGATGAAGAAAATGAGTGACAAGGAAGTTAAAAATTACATCTTGACAGCAGATTGCCAAGGACTGCTTTCCAACAGAATTCAGAACAGATCATACCCTGATGTCAAAAAAATACAAACTGTAGTGCATACATTTAGCAATGTACAGTGTAAAAGAAAAATATGGACCTGTCAGGGTTCAAAATTTAATAAGTCCCTTGCTCATAATTTTCCAATTTTGATAAAAAAAAAGGGAGTGAGAAAGCTTATGATATATAATAGTACAGGTTACACCTGTCATCTTACATGTACATGTAGGCCTAACTGCTACCTCTTGTTTTTTTTTTTAATTCATTTGATAAATCAATGTCTACTTAGGTTCTCAATTTCTCATATCCCAAAAAATCGTCATTGAAGCTCTGGGATGTTTGTAACAACAGCGAACTGCAGCAGTTTCTTTCTACCAACAGATTGTCTGATAAAAAGTTCTCCAACCAGCTGTATGATAATGATCTTTTAATCTCACCTCAAACAGACTAACAATCAACCAACTACATGTACATGTAGTAGCTCTTTCTTTTAATCGCAGTTCTAGAGTTTGAAACACCTTAACATGGAAACTGAATACTGAGAAAGACAGAAATATGAAGGACATCTCCCTGTTCAGACACAACAACTTGTTTGAAATCATCACCAATGAGGAGACTTCATAGGTGTCCTAAGTTAAGTCATCACTACAGGGAAACTATGGGAAATGATAAAGGAAACACTTTGGCTAGTTATTCAGTTGAAGCATACTAAACTCAACTCCATACAATAGGAAGCAAAATTTATGTAGCCAAATCAAATTACAAGATCCATGCCCCTGGGATAAGTAAAGTAAAAAGTCTGACTGGGGATCATCTCTTCTCATCACGCCAATAGGCACATAAGGCTGTCACGCTCTCCGCCCAACACTGTCTGTTTTGTGCCACTACCTTGGTTGCATTTCAGCTCTTTCACCCAGCCATGATACATATAAAGAATCACTCAGAATAGATTACCTGTTCCTACGGTGTACAATAGAATTAATACATGTGTGGGTTGATTTTTTAACAATGTATTTTGTGCTCGATTCCAACAAAATACTTTAGCAACCAATGTGGTCTGTGAACACAGAACGGAAAGAAGATCAGCCAATATAATGAAGAGAACGGTGTACATCGGCCTGATTCTAGGAAGGAAGATTCCCCTGTGGACTGCTTTTTTTTTCACCCTATTCCCAACTATCGGTAAGTCAACTGGTTAGATTAGACTCACTGTTAAAGACAGTACCCTTCACACAATGTCCTAATAACCAAATTGGTTGGTGATGGTGCGTTATGTAGAAGTCGGCGGGAGGTGGGGTGTACATAAAAATATGCAATACCTTTAGGCGTCCTTTATAAGATCCCTTAAATGAACCCTTAAGTAAATTGCATAATTCACCGTCTTTGGGTAAAATTCAACATTTATAAGATTACTGATTATCACCTTTAGCCATTCCTGCTGTTTATGCTCGCCTTTGTTCTGTTTATCTTTTGGTTTATACAGTTTGCCTTGGTACTTTTCAGCCTCTGTGATGCACGAGGTGTGCTCAATATACTCGTCGCCGTGAAAGTCCTTTCCACAATCGATACACGACAAAACATCACAACTGCGGCAGTCGTTCTGATAGTGCTTTTCAACCTGAGTTTTCCTTACGGTTTGACCGCATACATTACAAATAAACGACACCATTTTTACAACAAATTCTGGAAAAGCACACTTCAGAGACCACGTGGAGCATTGCTTCTGCGCACTACTCTAGCTGCACCGTTGCTTTCGTGGTACACAACGCATCTCCTTAGCAATAGTGACATCCGCTAACAAACTGCCGGCTCAGAACAAATGGTAAGGAGAACTTTCTTGTGCGGGTTGCCGTCGTTTTGTTATAAAACATTTACCATTGACTGAGCACTACTGTGCAAAGTATGGGAAATTATCGAAACAAGAGGCCTCTGCAATTAGTATAATCATCAATTAAATTCCACCTGAAGAGGTTAGTTATGAAAGACATGCAGTGTTCGAAGATTGTCATTGGAGGTTTCACAAATCGTGAGGGGGAAGGAAAATTCCAGATCAGTAGGTACCTTTAACACAATTTTTCAAAGTCGAGATAAACTTTTGAAGATATATCCTTATGGCTGTTGTACCTCGTGGAGTAATCTTTGGCATGCTCTTCTATCTAACATTTGCGGTTGCTGGGACATTATGGATATCTATGAAGTACCTGAACGAACGTGAATGTGAGTGTGGCCAATATTTCGACAAGACCAAGCTGTCTTCTAGTATTCATGCCGCACACGAACATGACTTTCCACACTTGGAGGACAGCAACAGAATAGTTTCAGAGAAACATAAAAGAATGGAGGGAAATACTGTCCAACCGACTGGAAAGGGTAAGCTTAGATTATTAATTAGACTTCATTGTTGTCGTACCGACATCATATGTATGGTGACGTGTCAATTCAGTTCTAAGCTAAATTTAATCTTGTTTGTTTAACGCCTTATGTCACTATAACAATGTAGTTAATTTAATTCCGCGACTAAAGATACATTTCAAATGTAATTAAAATTAAATTATGTGATTCTTAAGCTGTTATCCGCTAGGAAAGTACATGTGTAAGTTATATCCTGAGATAGAAATAAGCTTAATCATATTCGATTTTTAAAATAAATTGATACAGTCAAGCTTACTTATACATCCCTCCTAATAAACAGACATCCTTTGTTCACTAGAACGTTGTCTGTAACTGGAGCTGGCCACTGATGAAAATGGTTTCTTGTAAGCTGTAACTAGAGGTGTAAAGGATAGATAGTTGCTTACAGGGCCTTTCCTAGCTCACGATAAACTTCAGGAATGCCAAAGAAAAACAATAGCACCATATATTATTTGTTGCCTTACACAGTGCCGCAGTAATGGTGATAACCATATAGAGTACTTTATACCATGCCATAGAAAATAAAGGCAAACAATAAGGAAAGCTGTTGTCACATTCAGCGTCATTACATCCAACCTTTCCATTGTGCACTGTGTGTACCTCGCATTGATCGTTGGCTACTTTCTATGGCAAGGTAAAAAATAGTTATGTAATGCCTTTTTGCAATGTACATGTACATGTACCATGGAATATTCCACTTTTCACTTGTTAACCGCACCGCCATGGGCTGAGCGCGGTTCTTGCTCTGCACGGGTTTATTTTTTTTATTAAACCGCGCAGCCGTAGGCTGGGCGGTTTCTTGCTCTGCCTTCGGTTTATTTTTTAATTTTCTTTTAGTTTTGTCGGTGAGCAGACCCAAACTCCCACTCACGGCCAATTGTCTTCACCGGATGATGTCATCATCAGCCAATTACAGGCCATTTCTCAGCTCTTTTCGTCATATCCCCCCTCAGGAGGGTTTTGTCAAGTTAGCGAATTAACTGTTTACACAAAAAAATGGCGGCCAAATGGAGAAAATGTTTATTTGGTCCAACTTGGGCCAAAATCCTTCGGCGATGGGCGTCAGGACATTTGCAAGGATAAAGCATCTAATTTGGGACCAGCTGCTGGCTAGTAAGGCTGAAATTATCTAGAGTTAAGCTGTATTTTTGTTTTGCATGCAAAACAGAACACTTTGTGATCTGGAATGTTTGTTTCTGTTCACTTTCAAAGGGAATATTCAATGCGCTAAAAGGTATTACGTCTGGCCATGGAATACGCTGACGGTGATAAATGTAAGATCGTGTATAGTTCGCCAGAAGCAATGGTGGAATTTTCTGGGGAAACAAAGTTAAAACTTAGCCTTAGCGCTCGTCAAAAACCCATATGTAAATTTATATTGAAAGGTCAAGGTATTTTTTCATTAGACGTAAACAAAATTCTCCAATTACAAGTCACGCTAAACTCGCGTTATGGAAAGAATGTAATCAGATACTCCTTTTTTCGTATATTTGCTGAAGGGCAGGAGAGTCACGTTTCGCAGACAGTGTAAGTAACCGGGTTTTTTAAACCGCGTTTATTTAAAGCGTGGTTTTCAACCGCATACTGCGGTTCTTGTTTATTTTTTTTTTAGTTTTTGAGTCACCAGACCCAACCTCCCACTCGGCGAAATGTTAAATCACGCAACTTATCATGTTTATTCGCTAAAAGCTGTTGGAGCATTAATACACGGAAAATGTTACGGATATTGTTTTCTTTAATGTATTTAAAATGTATTTTCTTTTCATTTTATCAAAGTGTTTGATTCAAAGTAATATTAAATATACTAAAAAAATTATTACGCCAGCTATGGAATTCGCTGGCATTACAGCTTTCACTTTGGCTATGTGAGTATGATTGTGCTTACTTTGCAAGTTTATTTCACCAGAAGTGACAGTCATTAATTTATTTGCAATTTTGCGAGTATTACGTGTGGGTTTAGGCATTTAAAGTGAATTGTTTGTTTAAAGTGTTTAGGCATTTAAAGTGAATTGAATTGTAAAGTGAAGTGGGCTGTTTCATCAAAGCAAGTAAAGAGATTTAAAGGAAAATTAAATTTGCTGAGGTAAACAAGATAGAACTTGCAGCGTTTATGTTCTAAAATTAGCCGTGGATAGCAGAAACCTTGGATTGTCTGACTTTGCTTGTCCTTTACTTATAGCACAAGCAAATTAAAATTTGACTTTTAAGGAAGAAAGCTGTTTATTAATAGCGTAGCTGTTTGTAAGTAGCGCTCTGTATAATTGACCTGAATGTAACACCAGGACACAAGTCGTATTTAGGCTTATATACGATTAGAAAGGAAAGACTTCAAGGGTCATCCTCAAGATCGATGCACTTAATATGATATTTCATCGGAAAGCAAACAATGTTTTGGTAAATGTTCCTTTACGTATCAGAAAGGCAGACGCTCTGTTTCGGTGAACGTTTTCTGTATATCTATTAATAAGAAATGATGTTTAGTCTCCTACAGGATTCAAACTCACGACCTCTCGATTGGGAGGCCGTCTACTCCACTGCGCCACAGCGGCATGAGTTATGACACTGTGAAACTTATTTATTATAAATGCTGGGTTGTAAAAGAATGTACACTGCTTTGCGACTGTAGTGCTAAGAAAACAGTTCAATTTTAAAAGCATGGTTACATGTACATGTATAAGATCTAAAAGATCTTCTTGTATTTTCTTGGGATACACACTCGCCTTTTATACTGAGAAAATACAAGTGACTTGTGGAATCTTCCATGGGACACCACTTGAAAGCGTTGCATAACTAGTACATATACTGCAGTACATGGTCAGACCCAATTCCTTTCAGGGATCACTTACAAGCTTAAAAACAGAGGAAAAGTCTAAATTGTAAGCGCTGGAAGTTTCCATTGCTACTTATGGGAATGTTGGAGTTCAGACAGGGTTTTGTGAAGGTGGCAGTTTCTAGAGCTGTCTGCTTATGAACGAGTCCACTTAGAGAGTTCCACAGTATACTTCAAAAGTGAAACAATTTAATGAGTCTACTTTACTTTGCACTACTTAATGTTTCAAGGTCATACATGTAACTAATTTGTTTGACATTCATGAAAAAAATGGAACTTCTTACCAGAACCAGAACTACATGTAACATTAAAAAATGTTCACCTGCAGTAACTGTTCACAGTACTTGGTTCTTAAATGGTCGAAATCCTCATTTCAGAAAGAACTAATCAGAAAGATGAGCATTCTGAGGATATTTCAGAAAGAGCTAATCAGGAAGACAAACATTCTGAGGATGACTGGAGCCCTCATCAACTTGGAATAGTTGTGCCTTACAGAGACAGATTTGAGGAGCTGCTTGAGTTTGCTCCCCACATGCACAGTTTTTTAAATGCTAAGAAAGTGCGTCATAAAATATTTATTGTCAATCAAGTTGACAAGCATAGGTAAGTGTTTGAAATAGCGTCTGATAACAAATATTTTTTCTAATGCTTGGGAGTTGTTGTGGCCCAATGGTTAGGGAAATGGAGTCTACTCTTCTACACGTAGAAGTTTAATTTACGGTAGTGACCACCTTACTGTAGTCACTCAACTAAGCTTCTATTTAATTTTTTACAACGTTTTTTTACATCTTTTTTTCTGAAATATTGTTTCGTGGTGCAGGTGAGACAAGAATAAATAGTAAAAACTCAGAGAAAACTCAACAACTACTTTTACAGTGAGACTACTTTAACCAGGTCACTTGGAAAGAGTTAACTGATCAGAACTTTACTTGAGAACAAAGGGTAGCAATCTTTTTTCTCAAATAAAGATAACATTGAAGAATGTGAACAATAGATCTGAACAAAATTGAAAACCCAACAAAGTCCAAGGTGTGGTGAACCTCTCAGGAAACTTTGTCATTCAGCTGATCAGTTAGTTTCAATATGAATTTTTGTATGCTTTTCAATGGTTTTGGTTAAGACAAATAAGTTGTCACAAAATGAGTTTCCAAGCTAAGTTTTTCAAGCTTGATTTATAATAATATTGTTATGATAATTCGCCGTCAATGACTGAATCTCTAAGAGTGGGCGTAACAGACCGTTGCTTGCCATCACAAGAAGCTACCAGTTTACATTTTGATTGGTTAGGTATCTTCTAGTTGGCCCTGTTCGAGTAGGTGCACTGTAATGGTGAAGCACATGGAGTGGGAAAGTACATTGCTTAGAACACGTGATCAGGTCACATGTAGAAATACTGGAATGCGTGACAGCATTACATTGCAGCTTTCACTCTAACTGCCCAATCAAAATGCATGGTGTGCAGTACAAGATGGGGAGGTACAAAGTTCCAGTTTTGACAACATTGACATTTCTGCCTCCAACAGTTTTTCCATTGTGGTTTACGACTTTAAATGGAAGCCATTGATCAATCAAAGCCTTTTTGGAGCGCTGAGCATTGATGATTTCTCTTCTCTCCTTTCCAGGTTTAATAGAGCCTCTCTTTTAAATGTTGGATTCTTGGAGGCCAGAAACAATAATTGTGACTATATAGCAATGCATGATGTGGATCTTCTTCCACTCAACAAAGACTTGTATTATGGGTTCCCTGAAAAGGGACCCTTTCATGTGTCTGCACCTTTTCTGCATCCAAAATATCACTATCCCACCTTTGTCGGTGGTATTCTGATTATGTCAGTGGCCCAGTTTGAAAAGGTAAGTCAAAGTAGGTCCAGTTGTGGGGTGGTTTTGGAGTCACTTTGAATCTACATGACTTTGTATGCTGATAATTTGAATAAGTGTCATGTTAGCTCATTTCACCCTGATACCTGATAAAGCATGATGTATCAAATTATCTAAATTTCCTTTCTTTTGCAAATCATTAATTGGTGTGACACGTGACAAAAGTTGTGTGGACAAGTCTTGATTAAGTTTGGTTGGACATCTTTGAATTTTAAGTGGTTTATTTTTTATTAATTGATTGAAACAAACAATGTATTAAAAAACCCAGCTCAGCAAACTAGAATAGAGTACTGTAGTTTTCACTTGAGAAAAAAGTAATTCACATTTGCTTGGGTTTTACTTTACTATGTTTAAACCTTGCACCACTTTCTGAATGATAATAAAAACTTTATTATCATGTTGAATTGCTTTAGCTGAGGGATAAACCTCTACTAATGGAGGGCACCTACCCAAAAAAGAAATAACAAAACCTAAGAATACCAATCATTGCTAATACCATGACCAATCGTTGCCTCTTACACACACATTACACACACGTTACAAACTTGTTTCGTATCGGCTTCATGTACATGTATTTGCTCCCTGTTTTGATTGGTTCACTGTATTGCTTATGTCCTTTGTGATTGGCCTGAAAGATAACTTCAGTTTTGGTTTAATGGCACTCAGTTGACAACTAAGTACTCTAATTTTCAAATTTAGTATCAGGTCTATTACTGATATTGCAAATCACATTGATCTTTGTTCATTTAGTTATTATTTAAGAAACAGAAAACATGTGCCGTGTTTCTATCGAGTTTTAGTATAAATCTACTAGCGTTCTATCACGAATGCTGTTCTCTGATTGGCTACGCTACTCACGTTCTATTCGGTGATAGATGGTGAGTAGCGTAGGAGCAGGCGCTCGGGGCCGGTTCTTTGTGTTTTCGAAGTGCCCATGAAGCGGATTTAGATGAAAGTTTTGAACGACTAGTAGATTTATACTAAAACAATTAGATTATTCGCTCTCGATTTCTATGCGCGATAGTTGACTCGGGCTGCGCCCTCGTCAACTATCACGCGATAGAAATCTCAAGCTCATAATCTAATTGTTTAATAGAAACACAAGTGAAAGTTTGGGAGAATGAGAAATGCTGTGGGAGCACGAGCCGCAGGCAAGTGTTTCCACAGCTTTTTCGAGTTCTCCCAAACTTTCACTTGACAAAGAAAAAGAACGACAAAGAAAAAGAAAAACAACTTGTTTACTTCGATCATCAAAATGTAAATTCTCTTTGTTCGCGCCGTCATTACGTCAACAGCTCGTGCTAGTTCTGTGTTTCTATAGAGTTATAGAAACACGGTTTTAAACCAATCAGCGTGTGTATTTGCTTTGAGTTATTTTCTAAAATGTAATAATGTATTGAACCTGTTTTAAAAGAATAAGGTGAGTGGCTGCAATACCTGTGTTGTTTGTGTTCCTTATTTAGCCCACTTTATTTTTAGGTTAATGGACTCTCAAACATGTTTTGGGGCTGGGGGCGTGAAGATGATGAGCTGTTTCAAAGAATGAAAGAAGCTGGAATGTCAGTGAGTAAACCTTAACAGCATCATTTGAGAGGTTTAAGAACCGTACAGTGGAACCTGGGTTATACAATGTACGGTCACCAAAGGGACACCCAGCCCAAAAGCATCTACATAATCCAGTTGTCAAAATAAACATCTTACTTACTTACTTAGGCCTGTCGCTCCCAATGGAGCATAGGCCATTGACGACCCTTCACCAGCGCACTCTGTTCTGGGCTGTTCTTGCTGCTCCTGTCCAGTTGGTGCCTTGTTGTTTCAGTTCTGCTTCAGTGTCTCGCCTCCAGCTGTTGTGGGGCCGGCCTCTCTTTCTCTTCCCCTGTGGGTTCCAGGTTAGGGCTTGGCGTGTGATACTGAATGCTGGCTTCCGGAGGGTGTGTAAAATAAACATCACCAACACATAATTTATGAATACAAAGAGTGAAGCGTAATGATTTAATGCAACCAAAATGATGTTTAACACTTAATATTTTTTCTAGGTTTATCGGCATAGCAAAAAGCATATAACAACTGGTTATGAAACTTTTAAGCATGAACAT
>OZ026595.1:22316652-22319152 GCA_964020085.1 Micromussa lordhowensis
AAGATGAAGACGAACGATAAATAACCCACCACAGAGTCTCGACTTAACTAAAGATTCTCCGCTATACATGTCTTACGATTCCAGTTAAAATTTCGGAACAGGAGTTTATTTCATGATTTCAAATTCGTTTCCAATCTGCAAATCTCCACATATGCATATGATGTATTCAGGATTTGTGATAGAACATAACGAAAATGTATAGATATTCTTTCTCTTTTATTGCACCCCTGCCAGTGGTAAGTGCTTATTATAATAAGAAACTTCAGTGCTTCTCGCTCAAATCAATCGTATGTATGCCTGCAATGTAGGGCCGTAGCTAGAAAAACATTTTGACTTAGGCAATGTCTATGAATAACTTATGACTGAGGCAATCAGTCCATGGTTGAGTTCTCTTCCTAGGTATTAGGTACTATAAACAACAAAAGCCAAAGAAATGACCGAGGCAAGTGCCTCGGTTGGCCTGTTACTAGATACGGCGCTGCAATGTAAGCTTTCAACCTTGCCAAATTCTTGTTTTCAGGAGTTACGAAAAAAGTGTAGATATCTAAGCACTGAGTGATAATGATTTTGCCATAGTTTTCATTGATTTACCTTACCTCTTCATTGAGGTCAACCGCTGCTCGTTGAATTTAAAATTGAGCATCAGCAGAAGTCAACAAGGAAGCTCTGTGTCTCGCTGCAGGACTGCGCCACACTTACTACATCTTTAAAAGTCATTTCTTAATGCTATTATTCGTCTCAAGTACATACTTGATTGGAATCCTTGTGTGCGTGTTAATTGACAGCTTAGCTTAAGATAAATCTGAACTGAATTTGAATTGAAGTTTCATGACCAGTTCGTTTTGATCAATTATGTAAGTGCTGTGTTTTAGAGTTCATCCGTCATTATGTATGGGTGGGAATGCTGTTCTCAGTTAAATCTGGTGCGATTTTCTCGGCTATAAGCTAAAACTTCAGCCTATTACTTAGCGAGATTTCAAATCTCAGCTATCAGTCAAAACCGAAGCATGTAATTTTTCAGTTGCCAGACTCTGGCAGCTAAATGTTCAACTTACCGCTAGCAACTAATCAATCAGGAGAGATAACCGAGTTAAAGTGTAGGGTCTCACCGTTTTCCTTGGTAATCTCGTGAAATGTTCCAGCATCATATGTAGTATTTGCTGACTTCACTGAAATGAAAAGTGTTAATAACAAGACAGCCACAATCATCATCTTAGCTATCTGTTTCCTACACGTTAATGAAGAGAGAGGGCTCAGAAAGTAGATGAAAATGGTGTGTGTAACTCGGCTTCTGACTGTCAGTAGTGATGTCGTCTGCAAGCAATGTTAAAATGGAAACAATAGCACAGGTATTTGGATTTTGTTCAGCTGGGGGAAAAACAAGCGTACCAGTTGCCTACTTAAATTAGTAGATGAATTATTAGTTTGGAATGCCATTAGCGAGTGTTTGTAGAGTCAAGATAAACGATATGCGTATAATGAGTACCGAACAGACCACCTTTAATTGAGTAAAACCACCTAAAGCAAGTTGTAAATTATTTAATCAGGTGGTGACCTAACAAGCAGTTATCGTCAAAGCAATTGAAAACAATCAGCGGTCCTTCATTTTTACCTCATGAAAAAACATTACGCAGCAAAACTTCTTTTTTCACATAACTTATATTCTTATTATTGTTTAATCTGTCAAAGAAATTAAAACGGCAGGGACTCTTGGACGAAAAAGAGACGATTGAGGTACTTATAGACCCTATTCATAAATGGCTGCCAATCAAAAATTATTTTGTGAGTATTAAAATTAGCCCAACTAACCTGGATTTTGAGTTGATAATTCCAACGAGCTTTTACTCTCAAACGAGGTTAGTTACAAAAGAAATTTAAATTGGCAGCCATTTGTGAATAGGGTCTATAACACTTGCCCAAATACATCATTGTATAATATACATTATTAATTACGACTACCTTGAATGAAAAAAAAACGGAATAAGCAACATATCTTGAGGAAGAGCGTCGAGATTCCTTTTTTAGTTTCGAATTTATTTTTCTAGAATTCTGACATCAGTGATTCAAAACGCCAGCCAGAACTTGAACTGACTTTAGAACTTCTCGTGACTCTAACGCCAATAGCGTTACTCCGAACCCACTGAAGATCAAATAAAGCCTCGCAACGCCCCTAAGATCAAACCTCGAAAACTCGGCGCTTTTTAGCTTATACTCGTTCGCTCATATTTTGTTGACTTTTTTGCACTTTCCGGGACAGCATTTGCGACCAGCTTTTTAATGTCAATATCACCAGACTCTACGAGACTAGTTTGTTTCTTGCGCTGTAAGATAAAAAGTCGAAACCTCTTTCACGCTGGCTTTGTTTCTTTTCGACGGAAGTAATCGGAGGACAAATATCGACGCAGACGGGGTTATTTAACAATTATTCCATGAGCGCGCGTTGGATATGAGATGATAGATAGCCAACGAGGCGCGTAGCGCCGAGTTGGCTATAATCATC
>OZ026595.1:22321652-22324152 GCA_964020085.1 Micromussa lordhowensis
CCTTTTTAAAGACAATAGACTGCAAGGCTGATACTACGTGAAAAACGTTTCGAGACACCATCATGACAAGAACCGATAAAGGAGGATCGCAACAGTGGACAGCTGTTTCGCCCTTATTGGGGCTCGTCAGCACTGTGTAGCGAAGATATGTAACGCCAGCCAAAGAGCCAACGCACATAAATTGCAAATGACCCGTTCCATATCGAAGTTCCGTACTTTGAACTCACTTGCGCTCCGAAACACACGTTGCCACATCACGTGTTTCAGGGCGCAAGGAGACCAAAGTGTCACGATTGTTGTCTCGAAAAGCAAAAAATAAATGTGGCTGGACAAAGCCAGCCTAAACATTTAAACATTTAACCGCATGGCCAGTACCATGCGTTAAAACGCAGCGTATCGGATCTGAAAGACCTACGGTCCGAAAATACATAAATGAGTGACTTACTGCAAGGGACCGCATACGATAAGCGCTGCCAACGTAGGATCTGCAAGAGACCTGATCTCTTGCAGATCCTACGTTGGCAACGCTTATCGTATGCGGTCCCTTGAAGTTAGTCACACCTTTTTAAAACTCGTGGTGGGCGTCCCCATCTGTAAAATTAGCAGCGAGGTTACATTTTACTTTACCTAGAGGCATTGTGACTTAAGGGAAGTTACCGTGTTTAGACACGAATCTTTTTAATCTGCACGGCAGCCAAGCCATACTTCAAAAAATGTTTAAAAAAGTTTGTTTCAAGCCAGACTGAGCTCGATGTATTTGAATTCATGTATTACAAATAATTGATACAAATAAAGCATTTATTTATCTAAATTATAACGTAATACTTACTTACATTTCAGCCGTCTCTCTCCGATGAAAATGTAAACGAGAGCCAAAAGTCCGTTTGCGTTAGCAGGGTTAAGGGCTTATTTTTGTTGGATTTTTTTCGCCTTAACCGTTCTCCTCGTTTTGGACAAGAACAGGGATACCTTCACCCTCCACTTCCTTCCTTTCAAACGAGTTCTTCGTAAATTGCTATTTGATATTTTAGAAAAGGAGGATGACTATATTCAAATCCCCATGATTATCCAAAAAGTAGGTACACTACATAGATACACTTGTTATTTATTTAATTTTGCAATCTGCAAGGCTTGTTTTAATTTAAGGTTTTAATTGTCTCTTTAAGGTACTCATTTGAGTCGCTCGTGTATTTGTCTTGTCTTGTATTTATTTAATTTTGCAATCTGCAAGGCTTGTTTTAATTTAAGGTTTAAATTGTTTCTTTAAGGTACTTATTTGAGTCGCTCGTGTATTTGTCTTGCCCCGCCTCGACTAGTCTAGCTTCTCAGCTATTTGCGGGGCAAACTACCCCAACTTGTAGTTAAAGATTAATAAATAAAAGTTGTAAAAATAAATAAAAGTTGTACCAAATTGGAACCCATCATGCAAGAAACCATGCAGCAAAGCTAATTAACAATTGTTCTACGAACGCTTGTTGGATATTTGTTCATCTATCATGATGGGTAAGCCAATGGAAACTGTTGAATTTCAGAATCCCATGATCCAGTTTTAATACTAAAAATTGTCTCCAAGCGCGACTCCTTACTGAGATCAATATTGGCCCGAGGTCTTGACAGTGCTGACCGAGCGCATCAAAGGCCGTAAAAACTACTAAGGATACTTGAGTTTCAGATGAATTTTAAAGCTATGAAAGTGAAAACCTTTTGGTACTGCTGCCTTCACCAGGGCCAAAGGCTCTCTTGTACGGTACCTTTTATTGTCTTACAGTCGTATGCGATTAAGGGACGCGTGCTGAGATGTGCATGCCCCTTGAGCACAGTGTTTACTGCTGTATATCACCGCGTAAGCCAAGCCTCTATTAGTTTTGATCACGTGCTGCAGAAAGATACCAAGGATACCCTTCTTATAGCACACTATCTCTGAATGCTCGCAACTCTCCCTCCTTCTCCCCTTCCCCCCTTGTGGGATTTGCCGTCATTTGTAAGTCTTTCGAGACGAAAAGAGCATGTCAGCATACTCGAGTTTTAGTGGAATATGCCTGACCTAGACTTGCCGTAAGTCGACCTTTGCTAATCCTAACCAGGCCAGGGACGATTATTGGAAAGGACTTTTAGAAAGTCTAGACCTGACCTTATGGCTTGCCTATTTATCTGTTTTTTTGTTTATTAACTTATTATTATTTTTTGTTTATTAACATTTCTTTCCTTAATTTTTTATACATCAATCAGTTCATTCTCTTCTTTTCTTTCATTTACTCAGTACACATTTATTCCATCATAAAATATGATCTATCTTTGTTTAAATAGTGACATGAATGGTTCTGTTCTGACAGTCGTCATTTCCTGGAAATAAATCGACATTACCAATTATGCTTGCCAGTTGGTCGACGGTCACTTGGGACATCTCTATCTTCTCTTTATTCGGAACATTGTTGCCAATCACTGCAAAAGAACCACATACTCTTGTTCCACACACACAACAACCGGCTGTCTACATGGA
>OZ026595.1:22329152-22344152 GCA_964020085.1 Micromussa lordhowensis
TATTGTAATTAATAAAATATTATATCATTTGAAATGAAATCATATAGTACTGTACTTGTACCAAAAAGTTTGGGGTTAAAAAAATATTGGAAACTTTGTGTAGATCTTGCATGAGTAAGCTAAGATCTTGTATGAGTACGACTCGCTTAGTTAGTAAGGATTCAGGGCAGTGTTCAAAAGGGAGCAACGGTGTAACAAAATACTTCTATTGTAAACTTGGTTACTTTGATCTTACTTAGGAGTCGGCAGGGAGTCGACTAAACTAGAAAAGATTACTGCCAAAAAAATATCAGGGAATCAGTGACAGGGAAACGATGTTCCCATTTCCAGTCTAGTGTGGCCGTGCAGGAAAAAGCTAGTTTCCAAAAGAAAAACACTTCTCCGAACTCCGTGCTAAACGGAGAGTCCAGTTCACCAGTTTTCACTCAAGTATCAATGACCGAGTAACACTGGGCGCAACTATTTCAACTATCAAAATGGCTGTCTGCAGAAGTGTGATGAAAACAAGCGAAATATAATCGTCCTTTTCTCCTCTGAATATTAAACTTCCAGGCAGTCACCTGGTTTGGAAGTGCGACCAGAGGTAAGGGAAAAATGCAGTGGATCATGGTCGTCATTTGGAAGTAGAATGGAAGAGTGAGATATTGAAATGTTAAAACCAGAAATGCTTTAAGTCTGTATTCATATCAATTCACTGGAAAATTATAGTTTCAGTTTGCATAGATATAGCTTTATCGTAGTGAAACTTGTGTGGTGTGTATAACTGCAACCAAATCGGCTATTCTTATGTTGGCATTGAGTAGGTTCTGGTGACTTTATATTGTCCTTACAGTTCTTAAGGATCTAGAGTAGCAGCATAAATTCCTCTTATACCTTAGTCTCCCACCTTGGACTAATTCTAGTACAAGAACATTTCCATGCCTTAATCGAATAATAAGCAGACACTGAGTATGTTTTATTGGAACCCTGAGTATCTGGTCAGTTTTCCCATTGTTGTCTACGTCACAACAATTGACTGCAAGAGTAAGGTTTCTATCAGGACCTATCAGCTGATAACTGGTGACTAACAGGCTAACTATTTAAGTCAGTAGAAACCATATGCAAGTCATCTAATTGTTGAAGCAAACTCACTGATAGATCTGCAAAACAAAATAAATAGAGGATATTAGACGGTGGCGAGAAGATATGAATTTTATATTCGAGTGGCAAGATTTTGCCACAAAAATTTGTAATGTGGCTAAATGAAATTTAGGCAAAGTTAACCTTGAACAAATGAAGCATTATGCTGGTCAGCCACATCCCTGCTCATGCTCATTATTATTATTATTATTTAGATTTTGAATTTATTGAGATTTTTAGTGTTTTCAGCAAAAAAGGGGAAAACATTATAATAGGAAATTATATTTACAAATTATAATAGGATGTAGGCATTTTATTCATCCAGATTCTTGACTCCTTAATTTCATTTTTTTTAATGTGTATTTTTACTGATTATGTGAGATAAATAAAATTATTATTATCATTAGTATTATTATTATAATGGTTAAGGGAAAAAGCAATCCACAAACACTGGTGTGGAGAGAGGAAATCACAGTCTACAAGAAAATGGATTGAATATGAGGTGAATTTTATTTTAATAACTTGTTGTTTCTAGTGATGTCGGCCTTATGCGCCTACTGACCTACACAAACTGAATGTTGCTAGTGATAATAGTATACAAGCTGTAGTCAGGGAATTACAATAATAATTATACTATTACATGTACTTTAATATGCAACTTGATTTCGTATATTTTACTGTCATACCAGTAAAATATAGTTGATGGAGCGTGACATAACATTCTTAATGAGCTGTCCATGGCAGCATTGTTTTGAACTATTGAGAAGTTATTCCAAAGGTTGGCAAACTGCAAGCGTCATTGTAGCTAAATCGAAAACATAGCTTTGTTACCTTCAGAGTGACATAACAATTCATACCACTGGTGGAAAGTATTTTAAAAATTAGCACTATTCATGTTTAAGATGTTACATGTGAAAACTGAATGCAGGTCATTTAAGCTCTTCCATCAATTTTCAAACTATTCTTAAGCTTACCAAAGACTACTACTTATTAATTGATGCCTAAAGATATTCGAACATGGAAAATAGTTTGAAAGAATCAGGAGGTTCATAATGAGGAGTTTAAACACAATCAAAGTGCTCTATGAGCAAAACCATGAATCTTGTGAATTCTGCTGCAAATACATATTTTGAAATGAAGTTGTGTTTATTGTGGCCATATGTAGGTGAGAAAGAGACATCACCAACAAAACAAGTTGAGTAAGCTGTATATGGAGAGTGATATTCACAAACTATAGACTGGACTCCATGAAGGAGGTGAGTTGCATTTTTGTGCCTTGGTTTTGAGCAATTACGCATATTAACAACCAGGTATAGGCATGGAGTGAATGCAATGCAGAAACTAGTAGCTATTTCCACTTCCTAGCATAGTGCTTTGCTCTATGACATGTCAATATCTGTTTGTATCAATTTGACCCACATTGTGTTCAGAGAGGTATATAACTCTTGCAATTAATTTTCATGCATCATATTCCATATTGGGAAATTACCCTTGTACATGTTATGTAGGCATGCAATGCATGCATTGTGGACCTAGATATCTGCTTGGGTATGGTATTAGTCTTAAGTGGTTGTTTTGTTGTACATGTACAATGGAAGTGATATATGTTGTGATTGGCATTTCTCCATGATCACATGATGTATTTGCGCTTTGCTGAATAAATGAGTGTATGTGTTGGATTCATTCATGGCTGGTTTTTACATTTGGCGACAAGACATTTCATTCTAGATTCGAACAGGAATGGCGACCTAAGGAAAAATAGGCGAATTCAAAGAATCAGAAGAATCGTGGACCCAGTATGTAGAGCGGTTGGAACAGTCTTTCCTATCGAATGAGGTGGAAGATGCGGGATGTCAAGCAATTCTACTTGCGGCAGTAAAACGTACACACTTGCGAGGGATTTACTTCAACCAGCGAAGACAGATTGTCGACACCCTTGAGAAGCACTTTTCACCAAAGCCAAGTGAGATAGTGGAGCGTTATAAATTTCATCGCCGAAATCGAAAAGAAGACGAAGGAGTTGTGGCATACATGGCAGAATTGCATAAGCTAAGCGAACATTGTAATTTTGGCGAGACGTTACCAGAAATGCTACACAATCGGTTGGTTTGTGGTATACATGATAAAAAATCCTGTGGTGATTACTTGCAGAACGAGAGCCGAGGAGATTGCTTTGGGAGAAGAGTTAGTGGCGAAGCACGTTGTTAATATTTAGTCTGAAACGATCCCCAGCAGCGTTAATCAAGTCAATACTTAGGACAAGAACAAAATTAAAGATACGAAAGATCATCATCCAGATTCAGAGTGTTACCATTGTGGGGAAAAACATGAGGCTTCGGCCTGGCGATTCAAAGATATTCAGTGTTTTAAATGCGGGCGAAGAGGACATTTAGCCAAAGTGTGTCGTGGCGAGAAAAGTTCGAAGAAAAAGACGTTTTTGAAAGGGGGAAGGTAAGCAAACCGGTTTGCGAGACAGTCAGTGATATTACAAGAACATTTGGCTGTATAATTCCAGTCAGTACAATACGAATCTTTCTGCTCTCTCTGGGGGGAATCGTGTTGTTGGTCGTGGACCTGTAAACTTTGATGCCATACATGTATTCTGACTGGAACGAAGATCAGCGTGACTGAAGAAAGTATTCAATCTAGCGTGAATGACATCCATTTGACCCCAGGTCAGCCGACCTTGTGCAAATGCTTGGTTAATGGACAAATTAAAATTCCAAACACTCGACCACGAGTAGTTCATAGCTTTTTCCATAAACAATTGGAGAAACTGAAGTAGATTTTTGTGGTGTAATTGCGGCTGTTGTTGAATAAACTCAAGAAGGCATACACAAATTCTGAAATGTCAAGCTTATCGTAATCCAAGGTACCTTTCGCTGAGAAGACAGTATGTCCTTTGGCACTGGCTTTTAGCTGCTGCATCACCGGCTGCTGCATCACTGCTGCATCACTGGTCGTTTAGTTCCCCACATGAATCAGCAGCTGAAGTTTTGTCTTGTTTTGAAAGAAGTGACTCCGCTCCAAGTTTTTCTTTTTGTGACAGCAACTGTAATTCTAGTTGCAGATTTTGTTGTTTCAACCGCTCCAACTCCAGTTGGTCATGAATCTTGGAGGATTTTGCAGATTTCTTCTTTTTCACAGGTGGTACTGGTGGTGTCGTGCCTGAGAGCTGAACAGCCAAGCGAGCGACTGTCGATGGCGTTGGAAGTACATTCGGGTCACAATCAGTGGGAAAAACCATTGTAGGAAAGTCGTACACAAATTCTGGATCGAGTGGTTGTTTAACTGATCTTTTAGGCCTGGAAGCTGCCATGGTGGAGGATATTTTAAGAGAGGAAGAGCATACAAACGCAAGTCGACTGGAGAGGTGACACAGGAGTCGCCACAAATGAGCTGGAGTTCCTTTGGAGGTGTGACGAATTGCAAGATGGCACAGCCGAGGAGTGAATGGACAGAGTTTTCTCAGACTGTTGAGGATAATTGGAGTTGCCTGGAGTGAAAGGAAGAGGCCTCTGTACTATTTTAGGAAGGAGAAAAGGCATATGAAAGCCTAACGCAAGGACATCATCCAAAACTGAGCAACCTAAAGCACATGTACTAGTCACATGATCAATCTAGGACCAATGGCTGTGATCCATTAATTACATGTATTAACATAATTTAATACTTCCCAATTTACTTGGAAGGGACTGGCTTCAAGTGATTAAGCTTAACTGGAATGTTCAGTATTTTCAACATCCAGGAGGGCAACCCTCAGCTGCAGAAGATCCTAGATGCACACAAGGACGTTTTTGGTGAAGGACTGGGTACACTGAAGGGCACAGAAGCTAAAATCTATGTTTACCCAAGTGCTCCACCCAAGTTCATGAAGGCTCGTCCTTTACCTTATGCACTTAAAGCGAAAGTTGAAAAGGAACTGGATCAATTTTAGAGCTAAGGTTTTCACAGAGTGGGCAGCACCAATAGTTCCAGTGGTGAAACAAGATGGATCGGTGCATATTTGTGGTGACTATAAGACAGTGCACCGTTAACCAAGTCTCAAAGTTGGATAATTATCCAACCCCCAAGACTGAGGACCTGCTTGCCACATTAGGTGGAGGCAATAAATTCACCAAGCTGGATATGTCACAGGTGTACCAACAGTTATTATTGGATGATGAATCAAAGAAATTTACTACAATCAACACTCACAAGGGACTCTATCACTATAATAGACTGCCCTTTGGGATTTCGTCAGCACCAGGAATTTTCCAGCATACAATGGAGAATTTATTGCAAGGCATCCCCCATGTTGTTGTGCGAGTTGATGACATCTTAGTCAGTGGCAAGGATGACCCAGATCATCTAGCCAACCTCGAAGTAGTGCTTAGTCGGCTCTCCACAGCAGGATTAAAGCTATGTTTGGCAAAATGGCTGTTCATGCAACCAGAAGTCACGTACTGTGGGTAAGTAATCAGTGGCGATGGCGTTCAACCTGTGGCGGCAAAAGTTGATGCAATCAAGAATGCACGGGAGCCAAAAGATGTCAGTCAGTTACGACCTTTCCTGGGCATGCTTAACTATTATCATAGATTCCTACATGTACTTGACGTGGCAAGCATCCTAGAACCCCTACACCAGCCCTTAAGGAACGGATCAAAATGGTAGTGGCAAAAGGAACAGCAGGAGGCCTTTGCAAAATCTACGGAACTGTTGCAGTCAGCTGAGCTTCTAGTACATTTTGATCCAGCTAAGAAACTTGTAATTGCTACTGATGCTTCAGATTATGGTGTGGGAGCGGTCTTATCTCAGAAAATGGAAGGAGGAACTGAACGTCCAATACGGTACATGTGCAGATCTCGAAATGGAGCCGAAAGAAATTACACCACCTTAGAGAAGGAGGTGCTAGCAATAATCTTGGGAGTTAAAAAGTTCCATCAGTTTCTTTATGGACACTCATCCACTATCAAGACAGATCATAAACCTTTAGAGGGTTTGTTGAATGAGAAGAAAGGGATTCCCGCACTTGTTGCACTGCGAATCCAGCGATGGGTACTGACCTTGTCTGCTTATGTGTACAAGATATCGTACAAGGCTGGTCAGATCAGTGGTAATGCAGATGGTTTAAGTAGGCTACCCATACCTGAGATGCCTGAGTCAGCCCCAGTTCCAGGTGAAACAATCTTACTAATGGAACACTTGGAAGGCACACCTGTACATGGTGGTCACATCAAAGAGTGGACCAAGAGGGATCCAGTCCTCTCACAGGTGCTACGCTTCATCTTAGAGGGATGGCCAACCAAAAACAACTCTGAAGAGCTAAACCCTTACATGTACTTCACTAAGTGAAGTGAATTGAGCATAGAAGATGGTTGTGTACTTTGGGGTACCAGAGTGATTGTACCCTCACAAGGAAGATTGAAAATACTTACCAAGCTGCATGAGGCCCACCCGGGCGAATCTTGCATGAAAGCATTGACACGGAGCTATGTATGGTGGCCGGCCCGGCATGGCTCAGGAGATTGTGAAGAAGGTGAAGGGCTGCAACAAATGTCAGTCAAATCAGAGTGCACACGCAGAAGTGCCATGATTACACCCTTGGTCACGAATTCACATTGACTATGCAGGGCCTATGCAGGGCCTATGCGGGGCCTTACAAAGGGGAAATGTTTCTTGTAGTCGTGGATGCATACTCAAAGTGGTTAGAAGTGCATTGCATGAAGTCTATCACATTGACTGCCACAGTTGAAATGCTCAGAGACGTTTGCTACACATGGCCTACCAGCAACACTCGTTAGCAACAAGGAGTTCATGAAAAATAATGGAATCAAGCTCATCAAATTGGCACCTTATCATCCTGCCTCAAATGGCTTGGCTGAAAGGGCTGTGCGAATCTTTAAAGAAGTGTACGAGAAGATGGAGGATTGAAGTGTCCAAACAAAGTTATCACAGTTTCTCCTTAGTTACCGTACCACCCCTCATAGTTCGACCGGAGTTCCACCAGCAGAATTACTCATGAAACGGAGATTGCACACACATCTGAATCAGCTTGTTCCAAGTGTAGCAGATTGCGTTAGGAATAAACAGTCCCAGCGGAAGGCAGTACATGATTACCATGCTAAGGAGAGGGAGATTCTAGAGGGCCAGGCTGTTTATGCTGAGGATTTCCGGTACAAGAAGGCCTGGATGCCGAGAACTGTCATGGAGAAAACTGGTCCAGTGTCAGCTCAAGTTCAGCTGGACAATGGGACAGTCATCCGGCGGCACCAAGACCATGTTCGAAGCCGTGAAAATGACACCCAGCATGACACCCAGCATGACACCTGTAGCCTTGCCTGAATCTGATGCAACACCACCCACCCCTGGTGTTAGCGACCAACTTGAGGTTCCTAAATATCCACCAGCAGCACCCACTCAGACACCCATGAAAACAAGTCCTCTGGTTACATGCCCTGTGCGGAAAAGTGCCAGACCTGGATATCTGACAGACAACCTGTGTGAATTAAGTGACTATATCACAGGGACTGTTGTTGAAAAAGACGACAAATAGTTTTTGATTTTAGTTGTTCCAATTTATATGAGAAGCTTATGGATGAAAAATGTGTAATTCTAGAGGGGAGGAATGTGGTGATTGGCATTTCTCCATAAATGGCGTATTCACGCTTTGCTGAATAAATTAGTGTATGTGTTGGATTCACTCATGGCTGGTTATATAATTTTTTTGTTAATGAAAATGTATCCTTGGATGCTGCTTGATATGTATAACTTCTACCTTCTCTCCTGGTTTCTCCTTTTATTTTTTTTAAACAGGAAACGTTGCAATGTACATGTTCACCCTCCCCTCCCTCCATGTTTATGACCTTTAATAAACCTACTTGTTGGGTATACAATTTTGCTGATTTTTACATGAAACTCTGAATGCTTAAGACTGTCATTGATAAAACTGGTTTTTTTTGGTAGGTGTGGAACAGACAGGCGTCAATAAAAGCTATTATGCTGAGATTGACAAGGAGAAAGGAATTTGCAGTGAAAAAATGGATCCTATACGAGGTGAATGACAGCTTTTTTTGTTTTGGGTTGGAGCAGTTGTCTATTACATGATGGCTAACTTGAGCATTTACCACATATTGCAGGCAAATATGGAAACTTTTAAATTGTGAGGGTTTTTTTGTTGTACATGTATACTCGCAGCAATAGAACTGGAGTTCCGTCAGTCTCTTCCAGGTGTTCAGTTAATTGGGGCACAGTGCGACAGAAAACTGCGAGCGCAAAAATAGGTTGGAAGTGTGGCGAGAGAAAAGCGAAAGAACACCTGTAGGCAAAGATCATTCCAGAAATGATATGGTCTACTGGACCAGTATACCAGGATACGGTAAACCCTCTGATTGGTCAATTTTGACAAGTTTTGTCAGCACTCGAGTGTTACTGACGCAGATGAAAAATGTGATATGGCAGCGGGCAGTGTAAAATGAGGACACGCGAAAAATTAATGACTCCTATGGTTCGTTACATTTGTACATTTGCTAATCTCTTTTTAGTCTCTTGACCTTTTTTAATGCTTCACATGTGTTTATGAAAGGCACTTTATGTTGTATTATTAGGGCCCGGCTGTTTGATTTGACAGTGTAATACTTTGTCACTTTGGTGCTTTCAGCAATATTCTTTCTACTATCCCAGTGAATTATTTCTCAACACATCTGGTGACGACTGAAAACCAAATGCTTGCTGTCATGTTGCGGGTCTCTGTAGGCAGTCTGTATAAATTGGTGGAAGAACATTTTTGTTAAGTTTGCCAACAGGCTTTCTTTCATTTTCTCCCACTGCACATCTCCCCAATTTTTTTTGCTTGCCGTTTTTCGGACTTCATCCCAACTAATTTTAACCTCTGCCTGGTTAGGTCAGTTGGTAGAGTGCCAGTCTGCTGTGCACAAGGTCGAGGGTTTGAGCCCCAGAGCAGACCAACACTCAGGGTCTTAAAATAACTGAGGAGAATGTGCTGCCTATGTAATGACATCATTCTGCAAATGGTTAGACATTCAAGTTTTCTCGGATAAGGACTATAAACCGTAGGCTGCGTCTCCTGCATCTTCAGTGTTACACGGTTATGGGTCAAGGGACCTTAAAGAAACCACACACTTATTGAAAAGAGTAGGGCACTTAGTTTCTGGAATATTATTCCTTAGTTTATGGAATATTTACCAAAATGTTTATCTAGTCTTTCAATGTATGCTGACGACCACCAACTCTATTATGCTCATAATAATACAAATGTCCTTATGGAGAGGATCAAGTATGAAGGGGAACGAATGTTGGCGTGGTACAAAGAAAACCATTTGGTTGGCAACTTGAACAAATATCAAGCCATGACTATCGGAAGTTAGCACAAGCCATCTCAACTGACGTTAGACATAAATGGTTATCTCATTAACATCACTGAGGGACTTAAATTATTAGGTGTCACTGTAGATAAGGATCTACATTTCTCAGAACATATTTCAGCTATCTGTAAAAAAGCAAGTACCTGTAGCAGGGCTCGAAAAAAGTGCCGTCCGGTCGTCCGGGACAAGTACATTCTCCTTCTGGGCAAGTAATTTTTCATTGTCACTTGCCCAATGGGCAAGGGATCAGGCAGGTTGTCCACCAACTGAGTCATTAAAAGAGCAAACTAATACTTGTAAAGGACAAGCAAAACTCAAGGGCTACTTGTCCCAAGGGCAAGCTGGAATTCAAGTTTTTTTCGAACCCTGCTGTAGGCTGATTGGTGTTTTAATGAGGCTCAAGAAGCTGATCCTTACCAAAGCCAAACTTCAGATTTACAAGACAGTAATTTTACCCCAGCTTACATATTGCAGCCTACAATGCAGGTCAAAAGTAGTTGGGACACCTGTCCAATAATCATGTATTCCAAGTAAAGTTAGCTTTTTGGGGTCACAATTGGAGCGTACCACCCCCCCTCCCCCCCAAACAATGTTGGAAGATGCAGATAAACAGTATTTTTGTTGAAATCTGTGTTGTAGTGTCAAATCTCAACATTGCTTGGGGGGGAGGGGGTGGAGGGGGTGGGGGGAGATTATTTCAGTAGTATCTCGCTAAGTGTCCTAACACTTTTGACCTGCATTGTCTGAAAACGACTAGTTGGGAAAAAGTGCTGTTAACGTGGTCAAGGGATACCAAGTTTCTGGCATAACTATAATACGGAATTTGCGACGGTAATAAACGATGTTTGGCGTGACCGGTGATTTTTTTCGAAACTTCATAAGGGAACATTTCAACATTACAATTGGAGCGTACCACCCCCCCTCCCCCCCAAACAATGTTGGAAGATGCAGATAAACAGTATTTTTGTTGAAATCTGTGTTGTAGTGTCAAATCTCAACATTGCTTGGGGGGGAGGGGGTGGAGGGGGTGGGGGGAGATTATTTCAGTAGTATCTCGCTAAGTGTCCTAACACTTTTGACCTGCATTGTAGTCTGGCATTTTTGTAAGGTGTCGGATAGAAAGAAAGTGGAACGTGTGAATGAAAGAGGTCTCAGGGCAGTTTTCTGTAATTGGAATTTGTCCTACCACAACTTATTAAAACATGCTAATCTTACTTCCTTATATCATATTAGCGTCTTCAAGGTCAAGCATAAGTTACTCCCTAAGAATGTTGACTGGACTTATTCAGCAAAACGCCATCTAATTACCATCTGAGAAATTCTGTTTTCTATATCCCACAATTCAACAGTGTCAGGCATGGGAAACATTCATTGATGTTTTTTGGACCATGACTTTGGTCCAAACTTAGCACAGGAGACAGAGAGACAGACATTAATGGCCTTCATGGCCAATATTAGGAAAAGAGATCTCGCTAGCCTGGTGGAGAAAGACTTTTGTAATGGAAACTGTCCCAGATGCACTTGCTAAATATAAATTTTATAGCGGAATAAAAATTATAGATTTTAATTAAATAAGTTTTAGTTGATTGTACATGTAGCTTAAGGATTTTATATTTCAAATTCCGGCTAGATGTGTTCTTTATTATTGTATGTTATTATATGACTTGGGTTTGTAGCCGATCTAACGTGTGCTCTGATTGGCGAATACTAGGGCATTATTCTCCCGTAATGCCCACGGGCCGATTACAGGCCTGCACAAAAGCCAAGCAAAAAGCAATATAATAAACAACTTATTAACCTCGAACGTTTGGTCTATACGGGAAAATCTCAAACCCCAGCCTTGCCGTATTGACCTCGCTATCACTCGGTTCGAGATTTTCCCGTAAAGACCTCACTCTCGGTTAATAAGTTAATATTGTATATAGTCATTGTTGCCTGAAGATTTTATCATTGTAAATTGTAAAGATTATTGTACTTTTTATGTAGGATAGTTTGCCCAATTAGTAAACCTATTATAGGCTAGCTAGAAGTTTGACACTGAAATAAAGTTATTATTATTATTATTATTATTATTATTATTATTATTATTATTATTATTATTATTATTATTATTATTATTATTATCTGGTGTTGTGGACTGGCCTTGTCTCACGGGTTGCTGCCTCACATAGGGTTAACCTCATTGCACCTTTCCCCCTTGGATAGAATTGTTCAAGAAAAATTACTATGACTTACTGAATGTCTGGAAGAGGCTAGAGTTCTGTTTGTATGGATGCTTGATTATTTGGGAAAAAGCTCTACGTAAAGTAGTAGGAAGGGTCACCCTTAAAATTAAGACATGCAGAATGACAGAACTCTTTATAAATTACAGTGTTATTCATAGACAGCTGTGAACTACTTAACCATGTACAAGAAAGATTGCAAAATTGCCCCAAATTTTCAAGTTACACTTTTCACCTGCCTTCCAATGCAGCCTAACACTTGCTTTATAAAGTAATAGCTTTGTTACAGTGTATTTATCATTACGTTTTTATCTTGTTACATGTAGGTCCAACACAGGCATCAAGGAACTTGTCTGAAATTTAATATTGATTCAAATGGAGGGAGAATTTAGCCACCTGAAAAAGAGTGATTTTCATTATAAGGTGAGTTGCAGCTTCTTTGTTTGGGGTTGGAGTTACTTTTACATTGTAACCTGATGTCTCTAGCTTAGTAATAGCACACACTACAGGCTGAAAATTTGAAACAATTGTCCATTGTTCCTTACAAAACTATATAAATTTTATAATACCAGTACCATTTTTCATTGTTACTTCTCCAAGACACTCTATCAGCTGCCACCAGCCCTGTCTCTACCCAAGAACAGTGACCCATTGCCATATGCTCTTTCTCCACTGTCCTACACCATGTTTGCCATTTTTACTCCTTTACAAAAAAGTACTGCGTATGACAGCAAAAAATGACCCTACCTCAATTGTTTGATATGGAGAAAGAGTCGAAATCTTGAACTTAATTTACTTTTGAACCACTTGCTGACGAATTCTAAATATTATCAACCATAACTTTGATATGAGCAGTTCCATAAATTTCTGAACTTTTGCTATGTTTGCTAAGAACTGCCTAAGAATGTATCTATTAAATTGCATGAAGTGATGTCCAAAGATATTTGAACACACAGTGAATCTCGACCTTTCCAACCACCTAGGGTTTCACGAAAAAGAGGGCACACAAAAAATCCATCAGGGACCTTGGAATTTATGTACTGTTGCATACCCTACTACCAAATACCTATTCTCAGGAATGGAAGGAGCCTTAAAGACGATTGTTTATTTTGGGCAGATGAGTGGTCTGCATTCAGACAATACCCTGGATTTCATGTAGAAGGTGAGTTATCAATAAAATTACAGGCACCCAATGCGTGCAGAGAGCTTTGTAGCCGAACAATAACCTTCCCATGCATTGCAGACCTTTGGTGCTAGTAAATATTGGCTTGAATCATAGACACGCAATGTGTTCAGGGAGCTATGTAACTCTATGTAAAACTAGCCTGTGTGCATTGCATTTCCTGGATTGTAGTAAAATTTTATGGCTAGAACTTCATGTTAGGACACATGAAGTCTCCTTCCCCTTTACCCCCTAAATGGTAACTGCAAGCAAACGGCAGTAAATAAATGCTGACTGCAAGCAAACACAGTATTTAAATGCTAACCACAAGTAAACAGCAGTAAATAAAAGCAAACTGCAGGGAGACTATATAAATGGCCTACCATAAATTATATACCATAAATATTGGCTAGTCGCACATTTTTACCTTGGACCTTTCCCCTTTGTTTACATGCCTTAACAAACCTATAAGTGGAGTATGAAAATTTCATTAGTTTTAAATTGAACTCTAAATCAAAGCATTTTTTAATTTCTTGCTAGGTATGAACAGACAAGCAGCCCTAAGACCTCTTATGTTGAGATGAACGAGGAGAAAGGAAATCCCAGTGACATAATGGACTCCCATATAAGGTAAGTTTCGGCTTTCTTTGTTTTGGGTTCAAGCAGTTGTCTACCACGTGATGGTTAACTTCAGCGATTTGAATGGCATAAATCAAAGAAAAGGACATTGACATGATTTTTGAAAAGTATTTGTTTTTCATTTCACGAGTACCAAAGGTGAAGAATCTTAACAATATTTAATAACGCGTGTTCAACATGATAAACATTGGATATAAGAACTCTTCAATAGCTTTTATTCGAATTGTACCAACTCGACAAACACTTTTCAAATAGCTGTCTCCCTGCGTGGAGGTTATTTTGATCTGCATATTTATTATTGACCTTGCAAAAAAGTAATAAGGAAGTGACCTGGATGCGACTATATTTGATTTTCAAATTCTATGTATGTGTTTCCATCCTCATAATTAGACAGAAAAGTTTCACAAAGCTTCCAAATCAAAAGGATTTTAATATTGAGGATGTTGTTAGATCTGCCAGGTTGTTAGATCTGCCAGGTTGTTAGTCCAAAATTAACAATGAAAAAGAAAACAAAGAAATTAGTGCATGATTGTATAGCATCGGGTTATGGCAAATCACTCTTCAAAAGCGTCAAGTAAGAGCTTTATTCAGAATAAGGTTGTTTAGCAAGAAGCTTTTACAAACGTTTGTAGCACCTCAGTGAGTTTTAATCTTGTTTAATTTCACGAGTCGTCGTAAATGCAAATTCATCGTCCTCCAGTAGATCAAAGGGGTTAGGTAAAGGAATTCTTATTTAGCCGATGCTGTTTACTTTTATGACATGAATGTTCGTGTCACTGTTGCTGTTGATTGCCAACTAGATATAGTCTTGAAAATGGTTTGTCCGCGTTTGCAGTTGTTTATATCAGTAGAGAGTTTAAGCAGGACGACGTTCACGGCAGACGGCAAACGGCAAACGGCAAAGAGTACCTCTGAGTTTTCATTCTTTTCTTGTAATCCCTAATACATCACACACAAAAAAGAAAAATGTCTCCTACTATTCACCGCAAATACAAATATTTTCACTCTGCTGTACAAACAGCTGAAGACGGACGGCGAAAGTTTCACGTTTGCCGTCTGACGTAACGTCGTCCTTAATAATCTCTCTAGTAACCGTAGCATTACGTGAAAATCAAAGTTGATGTAATCCTGGCTAATTTTATTTCTTATCTGTTTCCTTCAGGGTGAAAAAGGAAAGCAAAGAAGCTCAAGTTGCTGTTGCTTCAGTGGACCGTGTTTTAAATTTAAGGTAGAATATTTAATTTTTCTCGTAAGCAGGTTTTTTCGCAACAAGATTTTGTGGTGCTGGAATTCAAATCAGAGATTTTAAAACAACCGTGAAACAAATTCAGTTCTCGCAACCAAATTGTTTTGGGTCTGTTTTCACGGTTTTACGAAATTTTTCAAGTTTTCTGCTTGATGCAGCTGCTCTTAATATTTCCGTTTGTGATTTATTTCTTGATGGTAACATCTGGTCAAAGGTTTTTAATTTTCCCGCCAAAAAACGTTCTGAATC
>OZ026595.1:22349152-22356652 GCA_964020085.1 Micromussa lordhowensis
TCTGTATATTTTATTGTTTTTTATATTGTTCATCGACCTTTAATTTTGGATTTTCCAAAACAATTTCACTTAAATATATAACTTTTGCTGCTTGTTTGGTGACTGATAGCGAGTAGAATTAACAAGACAGGGAGGTTTTAACAGATCACGTTGTTTTGGACAAAAAGTAAAACATTGCTTTCAAAATTCGAGTATTTCAAGACAAAATCTCTTATTCGATAACTTTGTTTATTATTCTTGCCAGCTGAGATTCGTTATTTTTAATTCCAAAATTTTCTAAACCTAAGATTTGTATTGACTCGACAACCACTGACACTGCCTAGAAATAAATTAATTTGAAATAATCTCTTGGCTGACATTCCAAGAAAGAAAGCATACATTCACGCTGCTACAAAAGTTATTTTGGACACAAAATAAAATCTAAATAACATCCGCGAAAAACGGAAGACATGTCTTTTTGGAGGAAAACTATCATCGACTGGTTTTTAGAATACATTCTTGGAACAAATCGATTTTCAAATTCTAAATTCGATAAACTTTATAGAAAACGGTTTCTTTTTTGGGCCCTGTGGTCAAAAATCCTCAACACTTCAGTTTGCGTGCAAGCTCAAAAATATTAATTCCCATCACTGACATCCATACGTTGCTTTTTTTTAATTGTTCGGAGAATTTGGTGGCAAATCAAGAAAACTAACCTTTTATCACCCCGTATGAACCAGATATTGATTTTAAAGACCTAAGTCTAAATAGCAAGATCACACAACTGATAGAAGAGTTCTCCATTCAATGTGTAGGACTCCAAGGCCCGGGTCAAACGCCGTACTTCACATGAGCTGAACCCAATTCAACCAATTAGGCCCATGTGAAGTTCGGCTGATTTTATTTAGAGCGGCCGAGGCGTTCTTCACGCCTGGCCAGCCGTGAATAGAACTTTCTTGTGGGATTGAACAAGCCGAAATCAGTCAAGGGAAAGAGGAAATCTCCACAGAAATGGGTCCTCAGCCGATCACGAAAATTTCAGACGCCTTTTAAAGTAATTTGTGATTCATGGAGAGCCCTTAAAACAGTCATTTCAAGTCACAGTAAACTGGCTGAAATTGCCGATGGTTAAAGAACCTTGAACCTATCGGAAGGTGGCGCTTTTAACTCGGAATGAGAAATTGGAGTCTACAATGGCTATCCCGTCACCCTCCCCCTTAAACCCAATTTTCTAATTACAAAAACCACCGAGTGTCAAATCAGTTGCTACTCCGATCGCATAACGTAACTCGTGTAACCAAAGATACAGTGCCACCTTAACAAAGATTCACGTTATTGAACCACCAGCAGACAGTTCCAACAACAAATTAAAGATTCCGAAAAAATACAGAGCGGTTTGAGAATTTTCAATTGCACGGATTTGTTACAATTCAATTTCCAATCAAAGAAACGATATTATTAAGTTAGCCAATCAATGAACCCACCATATAAAAGCTACGATAACATTTGTTCGAAAATTAAATGATTTTGAATCAGGAAAGCCTGTTCTGCGCCGACTTCTGATAATTCAATGTCCAATCGGGGAAATGTAAATGTTTAGTTAGCGAGTCAAGTAATCCCCCCATACAATAGCTCCGCGATTAGGTTCGTTAGAAAATTCAAAGATTTTGAATATATAGCTAGTGTATTCTAAATCACGAAAGTCTTTGGAAACCGCTTTAAAGTATAATTCCGGAATCCTTTCGACAAAAATGGTGGCAAGAATATCTCGATAAAAGATTATTAAAGTTATTTTTCTTTCTAGCGATCGACGAACGAGCGAAAACATACTGCCCATTGAAATAAAAAAAAACACGACAACGAACAAGTTAACACTCTAAAGCAAAACAAAAACAAAAAAACAAAACAATACCGAGAGAACGCAAACCCACATTCGAGTTTCAATTATATTGCCACCATTTCAATCGAGAATTATTTATGTATTCATTCAAGTTCTTAGCTTTGTTGTCTTCAATATTAAATAATCCACTGATTCTTCATGAATTCCATCCTCTTCTTTCGTTGGGAGATTTCTTCCTGAGACGAGACAGACAAACTTTGGGTTAGGACAAGAAAAATTTAAAACATACCTCTACGTAACAAACCTTTCTCTCCAGTGCAATTAAAGATTTATCACGCAATGTTGATTTCGGGGCGATTTCGAAGAAAGTTCCAGAACTGGTTTACTCTTCTACAAATGTCTTCAGTTTAATTTCTTGTAGGGATTATGCCTCAATTTTTATACAATTATCAATCTCCAAACACATTTTTTTCGTTTCAACTGTGAGGCACCCCGGAAAGTGAAACGGGAGATAAATTGTACTATTGGGTGGCGGAGAAAACATGACACGCACAAATGTGCACTTACCATTAATTTTCAGAGATTACTAATGAGTTCCATTCTCTTGCTTCGTTCGGTCATATTCTTCTCCCTAAAGTGAGCAAGAGAAAAATAAACATTACGGCCGGATTTATGGCTAGAGAGCGTACTACTAGTACTAAAGAACTTCGTTAGGGTAATTTTTCCAGTTTAAATTTATGTCCAAGATACACTGCAACCAAACCCTTCACGCCCCGGCTGCACGTGGTAATGGGTTTTAGCGACAAGAGCAAGAAATACCGAACAAATTCGGCTAAATTTGTACACAGTTATTTCTTAATCTTTTGTTTAGTTGCCAGTCGTAAAACCTTTACAGTTAATGTCTGTAGAAACGAAGCGCTTTGCAGTCCAAGTATATAACAAGCAAATGTAAAAACTGACGTGAGTTGAAAATTGTTCCGTTTGGTGAAGGAGCAAACATAACGCTCAAAAGTATACACTCACCATTATTTTCACAGTTTCAATGTTCCTTTGTCGTCTTCTTCTTCAGGGAAGGAACCCAGGACAGACATCACTGGGAAGAGCCAGAAATTCACGTGTTGATACATCCACGAACTGTTTGGTTTGACGCACATTCTACAAGTTTTGATGAATATGGATTAACGACAAGAACCACTGATCACGGCGCGGCGTGTCTCAAGCAATTTGTATCTTAGTTGTTATGCAAATATGCTGTCTCACTTTATTTTACTTAACTCTGTTCTGACGAGTTGGAGTATCTAATGTTCTGACGAGCTGGAGTATCTTACAAGTAGCAAATAACACTGTAAGAGTGATCAAGGCTTTTCGGGTCGCATTATCTTGAAAGAGTCACGTTGAAGTCAAACTTAATACTACTTCTCGATTTTATAGAAAGTCTTTGTGATTATGTAAACATTGTTTTTAAAAACAATTGTTAATGTGGATAGTTAACGTTTTTCGTTTCTTCCAGGAAAGACCGCAAAACGATTTTTTCATATTTGTTGTCAGTGTTCAACTTCGAACTTTCTTTTTTCTTTTGTCTTGTCTGTTTAACAAACAAAGAAAAATCCTGCGGCTTTTTGTACTTTGTTTTATTGATATTTATACCATGCCATAGAAAATACAGCCAATCAGAATACTGGAAAGCCGTTGTATATTCGGCGGTATCACACCCAACCTTCCCATCGTGCATATGTCGCATTTTGTTGGCCTATATGTTCTATGGCATGGTATGAGATGGTTATGCAACGCTCTCTCGTGGTATTAGATTTGGGACCTTAAGCATCGACGACGTTGGATGTCACGGACGTTCGATCGCTGGCAGAAGAGGGAACCTGAGAACGACGTTGTCGCCACCGGAGTTCGTGACATGATTGCGTTAAGCAAAACAATTACGCTAATTTACGGACGTTGTCGGTCGACCGTGAAAATGTAAACACATACTACAGTACTTTACGTGTTCTCGACGATGTCCAGTTTAAAGGAAGCTCGAGAAATGCTTTCTCTAGCATGGAGTCATCATTTTATTTCTGAAGAAGAATTTTTGTTGTTGTATGACGCAAGTTTCTCCAAAAATCCTTCATTTCCTCACGCCGACTACGATCGTTTTGATCTCGATTCTATGGACGAAGCAGAGTGCTTTCATGAGTTTCGAGTAAGAAAAATGGACATTGTTAGACTTGCTGATGCCCTTGGATTGCCTGAGAGTCTATGGTGCCACCAACGAACGAAGGCCGACCGCATAGAGGGACTGTGCATGGTGTTGAAAAGATTTGCATACCCATGTCGTTTGGGTGACATGATCCACAGATTTGGACGGGCAGTGCCAGAGATAAGTATGATCACGACACGTTTTGAGAAGTGGATTTTCGACCATCATCACGCCAAGATCACTGAGTGGAATGACCAACTCCTCAGCAGAGACAAACTGCAAGTGTACGCTGATGCAGTAACTGACAAAGGGGCCGCGCTGTCCAACTGCTTTGGATTTGTCGACGGCACAGTTCGGCCTATTTGTAGGCCAGGCAAAGACCAAAAAATAGTTTACAACGGCCACAAGCGAGTACATGCTTTAAAATTCCAGTCAGTCTCATTACCAAATGGACTCGTCGCTCACCTGTACGGACCCGTAGGTACGTGACAAATTGTTATCATTTTTATCGTGCTGTTACAAGACTGCATGCCAAAATGCCAATAGTGCCTGTGATTTTGTTGGCTATTGCATACAGTAAATACTAGGAGTCTTATGCAGGCTTGAATTATACTTGTGTGATTATACTTTTACTAGCAGCCAGTAATTAAGTATCTATCGAACTTAGGTACACGTATATAGGTACATGCAGTGAAAATCGTTGTGCAGTGTCTTTAAGTCACATACTTTTAAATTGCGAATAGCTCATGTATATTTCACATTTCGTAGATTACGCTTGTTTCATGTTTATTGTTGTTTTTATTTCGTTTTACCGCTTTTGTTGTTAGTTACTTTTGTTATTGTTGAATGAGACCTTTAAAAGGGGTCCCAATAAAATGTATGTGTTTAATCTTTGATTGATGGAGTAGATTGATTGATTGATTGATCGACCCATTTTGTTGTTTTAAACTCACACAGAAGGAAGAAAACATGATGCAGCAATGCTCAAGGACTCTGGGTTACTAGACGATTTAGAGCGAAATGCATTCAGTCCTGTCACTGGCGAGCCCATGTGCATTTATGGCGACCCAGCATATCCACTGCGGCTCCACCTACAGCAACCATTCAGAGAAGCTCCACTCACTGCTCCCATGGAACATTTCAATAAGTCCATGAGCTCTGTACGAACGTCTGTGGAGTGGATTTTTGGTGATATCGTGGCATCATTTAAATTCCTTGATTTCAAGAAAAATCTTAAAATCGGGTTAAGTGCCGTTGGCAAACACTATGTGGTTAGTGCATTGTTACGAAATGCATTGACATGCATGTATGGAAACACCACTGCTACATTCTTTGACATTGAACCACCATCTCTTGAGGAATATTTTGCCTGAAATTATAACCTGATTGTTTTGTGACACACATGTAAGAGCAATGGTCTGTGACACCCCCTGAGTCTGCTTTTCTCCCCGAAAAGGGTGCCAAGACTTTTTCCTCACTTTGTTCAGGAAGGGGTTTGACACCCTTTTGAAGAGTAAAAACAGAATCAAGGGAGTGTCTACAGATCATTAACAATTATCCTGGGAAATCGCGCGGAATATCGTCTGATACTTAGCCGACGAGGCCGAAGGCCGAGTCGGCTAAAATCAGACGATATTCCGCGAGATTGAGCAGGATAATTGTTTTATTATTCAACAAATTGATAACAAAACAGCCTAAATCCTTGTAAATCTCTCTGTCGACATTTTCTCACTTCACTTTTTCTTCCCACGTACGAAGCTACGTATACCGTCGGATATCTGTTACCTACGGATGACAGATATCAAGAGCATCATGACCATATTTGGATAGTGTTTCAATTTGTTGAATAATAATTGTTCTTACGTGTTTGGGGGTTGACACTTACTCTAAGGAATGGGTGAATTTAACAAATTGGCGTCTGTCCTGTTATTGATCATAAATTTCGTCATCACATTGTCAAAGTAGCTGCGGATCCACGAGGTGAAAGCCGAGTGGATCCGCAGACTACTTTGACAATGTGATGACGAAATTTATTGTCAGTAACAGGACAGACTCATTAAAAACTGACATCAATTTGTTTTTTACGATAACAAATGGTCGAATTGCCCGCTCTCGCTCACTGACGCGTCACACAAATTTCAAATTCATGTGTCTGTCCGCATATTGATGATAAAAATTAGCCAATGAGCGCGCAAGAATTTCTGCAGTTATCGTAAAATAATTTTGGTTCCAGAAGATAGTCATACCTTGTTGAAGATTACTATGTGGAACTAGAGGGGGCTGGGGAAGGGATTCAAAAGCCCCCACAAAATTCCATAACGTAGGATGGATCGATATGATGGAACCATATGATGTAAGAGTATCCTAAAAATGAAGTAAGTAGGCCTTAGGGCACTCAAGTACAATATAAAAGGACAAAAACATTTTGTTTGGACCATCTGGTGCAAGAATCAAACAAGGCAAATGGCAAAGAGCCAAAGCATTTTTACTGCCATTCTTGTTTTTATAAGATGTAGAGGTAAACAGCTGTCTTCAAATCCACCATATGCGTTTATGTAGTTACAAGTTTTGAAAATAATATATGTTTTAACCATCCCATTTGATAACTGTGGGGACTGTGGTTGTCTAATCACTTAATCTCCTGTACCATAATGAAAATAAGAGCTTATGTTATAAATGCTTATTACACTGTATGGTAAAGTTCATAGCGTTTTTAATCAAAATTTTGTTTCAAAGCTATGTGCATTCATTTCTCATCAGTAAAAGACCTTTTGAGGATAAGTAATTATAATGTACATACTGGTATGAATAAATTGTGTCATCAAAAAATTATGTAAATATTAATACAAAAAGCATGAAGACAACCCAAGCAATAAAATATATGTTAAGCATAAAAATATGTATGCAGTCAATTTTATCACACTAACAGACTCCATCTGAAGTAGGTGGTGATTCTTTGGAGCAATGAAGTTAAAATGTACCGGCCTTTTGCTTTTGTTGGGGCCACTACAATCATAGTCAAAATATTATGTTATAAAAGAGTAGCTCGAAAGCATCTGACCCAGTTACAAGATATCCAATCATATTACAAAAAATAAAAGGCATAAAATATATGTTTCCTGGTATAATATTGTAAATCTTCAAATAAGTGGCGCCCAGGGTACTTATTCAAATTTTGACTTAAAACACTAGTGTGCTTATTCAAGAGGGACGCTGAATTGAAAGCAAGTATTGATCAATGTTCACATCTGGGCCAGGGAAGGGGACAGGGTGCTTATTTCAAATTTTTGTTGATAGGAGAGTGCTCATATTTGCAGATTTACATTTCTTTTTTTCCATTTTTCTTTTCTAATATTGCCATAAGCATCTTATACTGCTGTTGTTGCTGTTGAGCCATGTAGCCTTGCATTTGCAGAAACTGCTGCTGTTGTTGTTGCTGGAACTGTTGTTGTTGTTGTTGCTGCTGCTGCTGCTGTTGTAACAGCAGTTC
>OZ026595.1:22361652-22469152 GCA_964020085.1 Micromussa lordhowensis
GTGTATAAATTCTCCCTACCCATTTTCATAAATTTCTTTTTATGTTCGTTCTGAGGATTTGCTATTACATCAGTAAATTTTTCTAGAGAGTTGATCGATGAATTCATTATGTAGCCTGGCTTAAATTCCGGCCAGAGTAAGAAAACTGTACTCACCTAATCTTATGACGTTGTGACATTGCTTACCAATCTCCTCAGATATTAATCACTCAATCGTCAGTGAAATCCATCCAGAAACTGATACAAAAATTAGAATAAAATACATTTTATAATGTCAGAATTAATGTTGAATGAAATTGTTCTAATTCACGAAGGAAAGAAACGTATTTCAAACATAAAAGAGAGAATCGTACCCTTTGTTCAACAGATTACCTTGTTAATCAGAAAACCAAGTACTTGACTTCACCCTCTGATCTGAGGAGGAGGAGTGGGGACGAGGCACTTCTTCATAAAAGTAACGTGGGTGATCTCACCATATCGTTTATAGGTTAAAATGAATGTTCGATAGCGCTTACTTAGTTTCAATCCAAAATAATCTGACTGTTTTAGTTGTTCTGTACTTTTTTGGATATCAAAACATATTACAAGAACGAGTGGCTGACACAATCGGAACCTGTTAGAGGTGAAACTGAATTGGAGTCAGGCGTAGAAATGAATGATATTCTGGTACCTTCTAGGGATTCCTAACTTATTTTCTGACGACCATACCTGTTAGTTTGATAAGAAAGTTTTACAGGGCATCCCATCACGGCAGTGAAATGCGAAGTTGAAATAAGTGCAATAAAATAACTGCGTTATCTTGGAGGCCAAAATTCCTTTGAACAATCGACGGAATACTTGACACGAGTTTACATGGCCTTGTATTCAGGGTTGTCCAACTACCTGATTTAACCCGTCAATGTCGAAAGGTAAAGCTCTTGTAGCCCGCATGGGCCGTAAAGGCCTTTTGGCGAGCCTAAATATCAAGTGCCGAGACTTGACTAGGTCATGACACTAAGGAGACTTCATCAGATCCCTTACCGTAAATCTCTCACCTTGTTTTCCACTAGGAAAGTAACGGAGCTAAAAAGTTCTAACTGTGCGTTTCTCTAAATCATCAATTTGGGAGCCATCAGAAACATTTTCAGAAGATAGAAATTTTAAGCGTTCGAAAATTTTACGCACAGAGCTCTGCTAAATTAAAAATAGCCTATTGGTTGTCAGTGGGTCATTGGAAGATGCAGCATCACCACAACAAACATTGTTTCCGTTATAACAGCGTCCGAAAGATTGCCATATGTTGTCCGAGATCACAAAAGTCATGTTGGTGCAAAAATTTAAAGCCCAAAACTTAAACGAGATAATACGGATTCTATAAAAATAATCAGTAACTTTTCGGTAGCCAGTAATATTTCTTTTGAAGAAAAATATTAGTTGGTATAGCAATTTCTGTTGTTGAATATTTAGACACAGACTTACCAGTTACATCGCAAACACAATTACAATGAAAAAAAAAAAAAATTTTGACAGCAGCTCCCCTTGTTTATTGACGTGGCTAGCTTTCCATGGTATCAATGATTTGGGAATGGCCAAAAAAAAAAGAAAAAAATGTTGCCTATACAGCAACAAAATAAACTGGAATATTGCAAACCTATTCAGTAGAGATGTGGTAACTAAACCTGCTCTTTTGACAGCTGCTGGTTTTCTAGGTGACATTACTGATGTCTATCGTACAAGGAACGTACTTCCAGAATGGGAATTGCCATTATACTAATGACAGAGGAAAACTGTTACTTTTTTGCCATCGTATAGTCGATAAGTGTGTTTTACTTTCTCTGGTATATCACTCGAAAATACATAAAGAGAAAATGAAAGGTTATATTAACAAAAAGGAAGCAAAGGTAAGTTCAATTTTTGATGTGTAGCAATTTTTTTCTACAGTATTACCAGCGAAACGTACTAATATGGACGTGGGCGGCCTATTAAACTATTCAGTCAGCTCAAGATCTTCCTCCTTTTCATCCATGGCTCCTCCCTTATAAAATGAACCTATCCACTCCTAACACAAACTTGCCCACTTGTCAACTGTTCTTGAGGTAAGAATTTCAAATTTAGACAACAATTCTCTTGGTTGCAGATAAAACGCACCATTCAGATGATACCCTGCATATCAACACTCCACAGAGATCAGAAGAGAGCAGAGGAATCCACAACCTGAAGGTCAGTAGATGAAAATTGCTTTTCTCGATCATTTTAGGATAGGTTTACTTTATTAATTTGGCTGGCAATTCTTTAGTCCAAAATTCAGTCTACACTGCTTTTATAAAAAAAATGTCTGAGCGGATCGAAGGCTTGCGCGCGATAACCATTGGATCAAATCTTCAAAATAATTATTTCTTCCAATTTGACGTTTTATTAGCTTTACGGTGATATGAACTTTTCTATAGTTTTATTTTAAGCGACGCGCGTGTGAATGATTTTCCAGAAGAAATCCCTTACCCAAAATTGGGAAGCTCGATCAGTCATAGAGTTTGATCCGAACCAGGCATGAGCAAAGAATTGTAATCTTAACAATGTCGGTCCAACACTTTCAAACCCAAAACATTTTTTTTGTACAATGTTTGACTTATATATGATTTGTAATGAGATGGCCCAAACCACGGAATAAAACGAAGACGGACGTTAAAAAATAAAAAAAAATAGATTGACAGAATTGGCCCCCTCTAAAAATACGCGTCGAAGATTTTTGCCAAATTCAGCGGGCCTCTCCGTGGTCTCGTTTTTTTTACGTTATCTTGGAGTCTCAAATTATTTTGCAGGCCTCTAGGGAAGTATAGAATTTACAATTCGCCACTCCTAGATCTACGAATTGATCTATGCACTGTTTTAAGTTACAAAAGCATGAATCAGGTTTTTCTCGTGAACATTAAGTTTAAAGAAATGATGGTACAACCAATGCTCGCTTGATCGTGTAAATCACAGAAATGATTTCACTCGTCGATTCCTTTAGAGACTGATTCTAAGTACCGGCTTGGAGGGTGGGCAGGTATAACTGTCAGATGCCACAGGTAAAAATCTGGTTGTTAGCTTAAGTTTTGGCAATTTATTATAGCTTGGTTGGTACACGATATTTTTCCGTTACATTTTTAAGTCTTATCTCGGTTGTTAATGGAACAGGGGTCCGTTTTTATTCACGAGTAAATTAACTTATTCAAACAAGTTTAAAAGGTAGTGGTCAGTCACATTGAGTTGTAAAAGAACATCTATTTCTTCGTACCGGTGCATCTCTTCAACCACAATAGCTGCGACGAAAATAGTTAATTCCAAGAATGATTCTTCACGACGGCGAAAAGAAAACCGGTTCATGTAACTGATGTGCAAGGAATAACGTTTTCAAGCGCAATTAGCAGTGTTTAAGCTCTTTCTAATAAGCATCGAGTAATTTTTTCAAGTGGTTAGTAAAACCTAGTCTCACTTCAATATGACCACAAGCATAAGCATAACGGTAGCAAGGACGACCACAACACAAGCATAAGTACATAGACATGCGCAGAATGAATAGTTGCCTAAGTTTTGTTCCATGTCTCCTCCTCCTTTTGTTCCGGTTCTGCTTGTGCTTATGCTTTTGTTGTTGGCATACTCTTTACCATTACGCTTGTGCTTGAGCATATGTTTATATATCTATGTTTCATGCAATGAACATCTGCGAAAAAAATTTTCGATTTGGATAAAAAGCGATTTTTTAATGAAGTTTTAAAAACCTGAAAATCCTCTTTTCTTGCGGTTGACCCGTGCCGCTGATCACAGCATCGACATGCTCAGAATTGCGACGTAGATTCAGGAACGTGTGAGTTCAGGCTTGACTATTCTCACTTGTTTTACGTCTGTAAATTTAGCTTCGTAGTCCATGCAAAATTCTCCTTTCCAGCATTTTGTATGAGCTACTAACTTGCATTTACAGGGGTAAAACAAGCGAGATGAGTCAAGCCTGAAGTCACGTGTTCCTTAATCTACGTCACAACTCATTCAAAACAAAGGGAAGACTGGTGCGAATGGTGGACCAAAATGGCGGCAAATTTGAACGATTTTAAAACTTCTAAAAAAGATTGCATTTTATCCAAATCGAATTTTTCTTTCGCAGAAGTTCATTGGGTGATATATAGAATCAGATAAGAAAATAAAAAATTTGACGATATGGGCACTTTAAAACAATTACACTTGAAGTTCAGTTGCGATATGCGCCATCGGCGACTAACAAGGATTTTTTTTTTGTATTAAGTTCTAACTCACCTTACATGTCCCAATTACGCGCATGGACTCCCATGAACGATTTTCCGCTCGTTGACCCTCGTGTGTTCAGCAGCAGTAATTGTTATAGCAGGGTTGCGTGAAGGTCTGAAAAAAAAGAAGAACATTACACATACTTGTCGAATTCTACTTCCTATACTCATGTACACGCTGCTAACCCGCGAAGCAAGCGTTCAGGGGAAAGCGAGCCAGCAAACTCTGGTCACGTAAAAATTGGGGCGAGAGAGAAAAAAAAGAAGATAGGTCGAGGTGGTGGTGCGAGTACGTACAACCAACACCCTGCTCCGTCGATGTTTTTTTGCTCTCGCTCCAATTTGCAAGCCGCCAGAATCGGAAAAGGCTCTTTGTACTGGAACGCTTGGTACGTAGTCAAAAGCGCTGCAATCTGATTAGCTAAACTTCTCGGGCACTATCAGCCTTTAGTTTGCAATGACTGGAGCTCATCCACATAGTGACAATGTTTTCTGGTTTCTCTGCTGTTTCGAGTAAGATTAAGAAATATTGCTAGATAATGTACAACAGTAAATTCCCAGGAACACCAAAGAAAAGAAATTGACCGTTAATGAGACTTCTAAAGCTCCAAATATTTCAATAAACCGATGAGCACGCGTGCGCGAGAAGTGCTGCTCGAAAATAAAACTGCATAGCTAATGTCCAATTACATGAAGTATAATATGCCAATTTTGTTGGTCTTTCTTAAGGAATGACATCAATATATACGTAACCCAAGATATCATCGAAATCGATACTAAAAATCATAGACAATTAAATGGTGAGCAAGTATTAACAAAAAATAACCGAGGTGCAGATAAATAAGTAATTTGCTAAAATTATAGCACGAAATAAATTCATGATATATATTTGATATAGTTGTACTTATGTCCCCATGCAAACTTTCGTATGAATGAGTCATGAACGAAGAACTCCAAGCTTTCTTTTTTACGCAGGTTGCGTTATTCGATCAACCGACAGACACTGTTGTCCGTGAAGACAGCACACCCAGGAGTCATGTTTGTTCCCTTGATTCTTGTCATCTACCTAACAGCCACATTCTCATCCAGTACCACAAGAGCTCAAGAAACTCTGAGAACTGGTGAAACAACGGAGATTGGAAAAGTGATCAACCTCGCAAAAACCAACTTGCTGGAGGACTTTAAGGAACATGAAGCAAGCGTTTTTGAGCCTTTCCCTTTGCCTTGCTACAAAAAAGAAAACCTAAACTTCTCAAGAAGCTATTTTGAATATTATGAAAGTACTAAGGCCTTTTTCTCAAAATTGGCCACCCAAGCTGGATTAGATTCCTCATTGCAGTCATCTTATTCACTTAGCGTCTCACTGAGTAGTGTTACACAGAGCACAAGTTCAAGCGCATCGAAGGTGAGTGGAATTTCGTTACTTGTCGAGTCACTAGCAGAAAAGATCCATCTAGACAAAGACTGTTTATATGACGAAAAATACAAGTTTAAGAAAAGCTTTATCGATAAACTGGAAACATTGCCTCTGAAGATTGATGAGCCCTGGGAGAGGAATTCGTGGAGGCCATATTATGACTTTCTGGAGCTCTACGGTTCCCATGTGATAACGTCCGTTATGCGTGGAGCAAGAATAAACCAAATGTCTTTTGCACGGAGCTCTAGATCTTACAGCCAAAGAGAATTCCAGGTAAAAAGCTGCGTCTCGTTAGGAGGCCCCACATCTGCTGGAACGGTCGATGTCTCTGCGTGTGCAAATGTGAGTAGCAGCGAAGCATCTAAAACAAGCGATATGAGCACGACTGATAAACTGTTCATTAGAGGAGGAAGCAGGGAAACCCGTAGCAAGCTGTTACAGAGGAGGTCTAAGGAACTGATTGAGAAACTTATGAGCGAAGCCGGAGACACACATTCATCTGTACAGCACACCTTCAAAGAACTCTGGACAGTTCTACAAAGCCGTTTTCCATCAGGATCACCCAACTACGCGAGAGGTCTAAACCTGAAAAACTTCTACCTCGGTTACTTGAATTACGGTTGTCCCTTCATTGAAAATGGAGGACTTAAAATACAGAAATTCGACTACACCAAGAGGTCCAGAGATTTGTACCCGGAATTCGAGTGTACTCTTGCTGCAGAGGGTTGCCACAGCAACAACGACTGCCGTTATGTTCCTATTTATTGCTCCTGTCGAGGCCCAACATGTGTCCATTACAAGTACCAGGAACAAGAAACAGGGGTACAGAAGGAGACCGCCTTCGCTAACACTGAGCAAAACTGGGGATGGCATGGTTGTGATTGGAAAGTCCATGGGTCGTATTGCGATTGCTATAACGATAGTCGCAATTCGCGGAGAGCTGTTTGGTCTTTACCTAGCAGGGATTACGTCGCACGTAAACCGTCTAAACATGGCAGTCACGGCAAGGCAAAGGACCGAGATCAGGGCCACGCGAAAGGAAAAAGGAAAGGACTGTAATCTTCTGCATTATGCTTCATGTGATCACTAGAATATTGTCACGTAGCTATAAGTTAAAACAGTGACCGAGGACTGAGTTTAAAACTGAACACGGTATCGCCGGACTACACGGGTAATTTCCAATATACAGTGATGGCCAAGTTAGATGGTTTCTATTGTGAAATTAAAAATTGCACTAATGCAAGTGGAATATTGGCCCGTGGTAGTGGCCTTACGAAAGAATATCATCATATCTTGATACAATACTTTAGCCTAATATACCCAACACCAAACACCTTGTTATGACTTCGTCAATGATGTTGAAGAAAGAAAAGTAAGAAACAAACATTTCTAGTGTCAATGGAGGTAGCAAGTCTGCATACGAATATATCAGAGGAGGGTGTAGCTTGTAGATACAGAGCATACACGATCATTTACTCAAAAATAACCTTCCCACTGATTCGCACTCCATATTTTAGAGAAATGCTAAGACTCATTTCAAAGGACAATTCTTTTCAATTTAACAGAAATAAATATCTTCAAATACATGGCACTGCCATGGCTACCAAAATAGCCGCTGCTTTTGCAAATATCTTTAAGGTCGATATTGAGACACAAATTCTTAGCCAAAGCATGGTAAAACCGACAGCCTGGAAACGTTATATTGTATCTTTTCGGTATATGGAATGTTAGTAAATTTGAGATAGAACAGTTTATCAAACAAGCAAACTCACATCATGCCACAATCAGGTTTACGGCTGAGATCTCAATTTCTGGATACAATTGTGTACAAAGGCAACCGTTTCCGGGAACAATCCATCCGGCCTGGATATAAAAACACGTTTCAACCTATTGAAGGTTATTGAAACGTTACTCATATTTTCTTAAAGCCACCCACTGGGTGTTCAAAAAGGATTTGTGAAAGCTGAAAAGTCGTGAGACTCCTTCGAACTATGGTTGGCCATTCGTTTCAAAATTACGGCAGGGTATATCATAGTGCGGGTTTCTCTGCCGCGTATGCCTGTTTAAATACGTTACGTATGGGTTTTAAGCCCATATATACGACCATTTATATCGCGCATAGACGCATTTGTAAATGGCCATACATTTGTGTGACTCAACCGCGGGGATATGCGAAATGAATGCCCAAATATACGCGCCCTACAAGGACCCATATATGCGCGTACTAAGATGCGCGTACATGCGCGTCTCGAAAACAATGTGCCTTTTGACAGAATGGCTCTTCGTGTATAATAGCAATGAAAATTACTTTAATTACAATTCATCAATATGGTGGCAGTGGCAAAATGTCTTGTCTTGGTCCATCTGCTGTTTAATGTTAAACTGTTCTCCAACGACTGAACTTCTAGAAACAGTTATGCCTCTTTTGAATCACTGTTCAAGATTTCATTCTCACGCTCATCGTAACATGGCAGAGAGCTTGATCGTTCGTCTTGAAGTTGCTGTGGATTCTGTTCATCGTTTAGATGATTCCTTGGACGGAGGTGCCCAAGCGAATGCTTAGAGCACAGAGCCTCTGAAATTGTTTGTGAGACAACTTCAATATTTTTTACATAGATGGAAAATGCTTACAGTAAGAGCAGTTTCGTGCACGTCAGTACGCCTTCTAATGGAAGAGTGGGTCGTCCAGCCTATGAAATATCAATACCTCAAGGGTTTTCATGGTCGTATATATGGGCTTAAAGCCCATATACGTAACGTATGTAGACAAGTATACGCGGCAGAGAAATCCGCGTATACCCTGCCGTAATTTTGAAACGAATGGCCAACCATATCGAACAAACTCTTCAAAAACAACATTTGAGGAGGAGATTCAAAAAAATTAAATCACGACTTGTTACTAGTGGTTATCCACGATTGGAACTGAAACCCTTCTATCAAAAATTAAAATTGCCGAAAGGGAATTGGCGTTAAAACGTATGAACTATCAGTGTCAACTATCTGTGTCTAGCCTCAAACATGTTCTAATGGAGAAATGGCACTTGGCACACACCTTTTCTTCAACAAATTTTCAAAGAGCCATCTCTCATTTCCTGTATCCTTATACGGTATATCCTTATACGACATTCTCGTTTATAAAATTTATTATAATTATTATTATATTATTATTATTATAATTTATTATAATTTATAAATATATATTTATTATAATTTATAAAAGCAAATAAAATGAACTAAACTGAACTGAACTGTTTGGGCATAACTGTAAAGAGGCTACAGTGCCAGTGCATTCTCGTTTATAAAATTTATTATAATTATTATTATATTATTATTATTATAATTTATTATAATTTATAAATATATATTTATTATAATTTATAAAAGCAAATAAAATGAACTAAACTGAACTGAACTGTTTGGGCATAACTGTAAAGAGGCTACAGTGCTAAATGTTTCCATCGTTAGAAGTAGTGTAACAACAACAACAACAACAACCTTTATTTTACCCTCAAATATTGCAAATACAAATAGAATTATAAATAATATTAATAAATATTTGGAGGGTACTGGCACCTGAAATAACCATAGGGCTAACTAGAATCAGGCGCCAGCATACATGTATAGGCTAAACTTACCACAAGTCGACCTTTGCTTCATCCTTCCCTTATGCATCTAGAGCGAAGTAAGTCGCGTAAGGTCCAACGGCGAGAAAAATAACCTAAAGAAGAATTATTGGAAAGGACTTTTAGAAAGTCCAAGTGTCGGCTTGCCACTCCTTGCTACTCCCAATGGGAAATTAGCGCCAACAAATATGCGGTAGAGTGAGTGACACAGCTCTATACTAGCCATGCAACGCTTTCGAGTGGCACACCATTGAATATCTCAGGAATCATCTGTTCTCTCCTCCGCAGAGGCTCAAAGGGTTTTTTTCGGGTGGGGAGGATCCGCTGAGTAATGTAAGTGCAGGCACAGAGTTACCGGCAACGGCGGAAAGCGCGGGAGCCTCTGCCAGATACCACGCCCAAGATGGCCCAGGTCTTAAATTGAGCTTAATCTTAGCATGCATTTGTTTAAAGGAAAGTATTTTTTTTTCTCTTTTACATCTGCGGTGATGGGTAAATCCCTTTGCAGATTACATATATAGATGTAGATAACAATATTTCAGTGGTGAGAACCAAACGATGATTAAGCTTATCCTTTTGTTTACTTCGTTTTATTAACGAGATTTTTACAAAGCTCTAAATTCAACGTTTGCAAATAATAGGAAAAAATAAATATAAGATTTATAGATTGCAAGATTTTATTTAAGTTGAGATTTACCTTGAAGAGACAGCTCCTGAAGGGCAGTCCAGCTGACCCGAATCGTTCGCCATTTTATTGTTTTTCCAAGAGAAAAAGAGGGCATGCAAGACTACCTCTCACAGGTTTCAGGGAGGCCTTCGAAGTAAAACAGTTTTGCTTCTTTTCTTGGAAAATATGAAACTAGATCGCAAAAAACTAATGCAAACTGTAGCGACATAATTAGCAATGAGTTTCTGTGAGTTTCAAGCTGTCAAATGAAGCCAAAGCTGAGAAATTTATCGATGTGCGAGAAAACGACAAGGATGTACGAGAAATCGACATACATCTTGCAGAGGTTACGCGCCTGGTCGATACATTCGACTTTGCGCCTGCGAATACTTCGCACAGCGGATTTATATAACGAACGTTTGAACCTCTGCGGAGGAGAGAGAATCATGAGTATTTTTCCGGTATACACCAGAGCGTTCAGGCCAGTAGAAAATACAGTGGCTCACCATTCAATGGGACACACGCACAGTGCACAAAAGGGAATTATAGTACGGCTTTCCTGTATTCTGAACGGCTGTATTATCTATGGTATAAATTCTAATATCTCGCGTCTGTAACCATGGTTACACATATTAAATGTTCTGTAACAAGCCATGTTTACATGAAGAACGTATACGACACTCACTTGAAGTGTTGCCACGGTTTTAGATGGCGAGTCACGCACGGATGTTGCGCTAATCAGCGTAGCTGCCACGCTTTGAAAAAAAGTAACTGACACACTTTTTTAAGTTGCCGACGCATTTTAAATGGGTATTACTCTAAAATGTTGCAGTAAGGTAAGACATCCATTCCAAGCAATTTTTGTCAGATAGTGTTTCTATGAAATTGTGATGGTCGCCTTATCATAGCTCTCGGTATAGCGAGTTTTCTTTACATGAAGTAGTAGCTTTACCCAGCAGAATCAGGTGTTTTCCGAGTGCCGCCATTTTGTTTGTTTTCAAAAGATTACCCCTTCTCGTATATTGGGTAGCATTGAACGAAAAGAAACTTGATGGCAACTTTGAATTCTTGTACCTGTACCTCTCCTAAATATCCAAAGCGCAGTAACATAATATTTTTTACATGCGTGGCTTGGAGTGGCAAGAACTGCTTTTAAGTGAATTGAACGTAATAATAGCCATTTATTCTTTGAAATGGTACAATGAAGTTCTGAAACCTACCTGTTATTCCTGTCTTGAAGAACTGTTGTAAACCATCTGCGTGACTTTGTTGTAACGTCACGTACCACAAAAAGTGAGATGGAGACAACAATTAATATGACAACATGATGATGAGAGACTGATGCAGTTCATGAACCGTCGCTTAAAATCCAATGTAGTTGAACTATACTTCTTATTTTTCAACAGAAATAAAATAAAATGTCTTGAGATAAGGGTGCAGACCGCTAGATTTAAAGCTGTTCTCTCCAGGTCATAATTTTAAGAATGAAACCCAGGTAAGTTTAAGCAACCGAACGTAATGGAGAATTCAGGACTTTACAAACGTCTGCATTAATTAAGAACTCGCGCTTTTTCAAAGCGTGGGAGTTTAGGTTATTACGATTATAATATTTGTTGGAATTCCCTAGTTTAAAGAATAAAAATCACATACTAAATGCGGGCAAGTTCTTTGCAAGGCAAAACTGATTTTATTTTATTTAGACAATGACACTTGTTTAGTAGTTACATAATAGTTTCGTAGTTACATGAATGTACATGGTCTTCATAACTCAGTGAAAACATCACGGGACACCAACTGGTCCTGGCACCTTATTTGTTCCTTTGAAGCACGGCAAAATTCTTTGAATTTGATTCAATTTTCTGGTTATGGTTGTCATGAAAGCAAAAATTGCTTTGATTGTTTAAAATGTTTAGTTTTCACTTAGTTCATCGATAAGTAGTTCTAACTTAAATTTCTAGTTCGTTTTAAGAAAAGCTAACCACCATGATACTTAAAGAAGGTGTTGCATTCCGTTCAGGTTTCTAGCTATTTGAAGAACTGACCCCGCAATATGTTTTATTCATGTATATGGAAGGTAATTAGTCACAAAAGAAAATGATGTTAGAATTAAGTAGGACCCCTCGATAACAGCACGAAACTATGAAAACACCCATTTTAAAAAATGCTATGCCGGGAGACAAACTTGGATATTCCTCATGAAAAATAATATATATATTCCTCTTGACCGTCTGTTGGGCGGAGAGAAATTACCACAAGTTATCTGAACCAGTCGAACCAGTTCCCTGCAACGTCTAGAAAATCTCTTTCATTTGTTACAGTCTGTAGTTAAGGTTTCATGACTGTTTTGAATTCTGAATGTTTAGATTTAAACAGGGAGTGATTTTGGAATCGACGTCCATTTCATATGGCTGAAGTGACGCTGTCCTTATAAATGTCGTAATTATCGAAACAGTCAACAATAAAATCAGTAAGTTGCATAGTAAATAAAAGAGGCAACACTCTCAGACTCGTTTTCAGTCTAACCAACAGCCCGGCTACTCCTGATGTGCCTCCGCCGCCCTGCCTCCCAGACAGAAATTCAGGGGGTGCTTTCACCGTTTCGTGCTATGATCGAAGGGTTTTGGTCAATATCAACAACAGTTGTAAATGATGACATAACGTATCCGTTAATAAACTATCTGACGTACGAGAACCCTGTGAGAACTAGAAACGTAATCACTGTACTCACGTTTCAAATTCCAGCACCTCCAGGTTATGTTAGGTTAGGTCCCACTCGATGGAATACCTTATCTTTGAGGCTTTTCAAGTTCTTTTCCGATTGCATTGATTTTTACGGCTGCGAAGTTGAGAGACTTAAGAGACTTTTTCACTCAGAAAAAGGTCCGTCGCCTTATCAAGCGCTATTGCCACGATTTGGACATCAAATTAGTTTTTTCTTCCTTTAAGATAGGCAAGTTGTTTGGAGTGAAAGACCCTATCCCTGGCGGGCTTCGTTCGCGTGTTGTATACAAGTTTGCATGTGCGGGCTGTAATGCCTGTTATGTCGGCGAAACAACCCGGCATTTTTCCACACGCGTGCGTGAGCACTTAGTCACTGATAAGGCCTCGCACATTTTCAAACACCTACAGAATTCTGAACACTGTCGCGCTTTGTGTTCAGTGGACTGTTTTCACATTTTAGATCACGCCTCCACGAGTTTCCAACTCAAGATAAAAGAGGCATTTCACATTCAAAGAGAAAAACCTTCCTTGAATCAACAAGTACATCATACTAATCTTAAACTATCCTTTTAATTCTCACTTTGTCACGTTCCATTTACATTCCGTTGTTACTAGCATAATTATCATTTTTTCCTATTTATAAATTCAACTTGTAACGCTTTGAGCATTAATTAACTGAAGATGACAGAAGTTTCTGTCGAAACATGTCTTATAAACTTAAAAGTGTTGTCGTTTTCTTTAAAGTACAAACGAAGAATAACGCTTCAACTGCTTCGCATGCATAACGGCGGTTGTTTTGAAACTTTGAATTTACTTCATGTAAGTAGTTGCGAAATGTTTACATTTTGTGATATCTTGCATGAAACAAAACCAAAAAAAGCAAAACATAACTTTCGTTAGTGCGCAGTTCGGACTGGAAATCATCTTTAAAGTCAGTTAACATTACGTTTTCACTAAATTTAGTCATATTTATAATATTTCAACTGGACAAATATGGCGCTTGTTCCTGTTCCTCTTCCATTATTTTCGTTCATGTGGAGCTTATTGTTCAAATAAAACCATATTTTGGATTGAAAGGGCTTGGCCCTCTTTGTCAAGTTGCCTTTAGAATTTCATCCACTCGGCAGTTAATTTTAAAAAGAATAATTCAACTGCTATGCATCGAGTTAAGCAAACTGAGTTAGACGTTTTAATTTTTTTTTAAAGAGTTCTCAGTCAACTGCATCTCAAAAAAATATTGACCACGGGGATGGAATTATTTTTATTCGAAAGTGTTTTACTCCTTCCTAAAGACATTACACACGTACGTATAAAAAATAGTAATAATGGTGGAGTAGCATTTGGAATATAGACATGAATATTGCGATCTTGGCATGTTTCTGATGTCACCTCGGAGTTTTGAAAACTATACACAGTGGAAGCTCTCTTCGAGACACGAAAAAGGTGTCCGTAATTGGAGCTGGCCGCTTGATGGCTCTCGCGAGCGGCCACTAGAGTTGTAAGGTGTATATGGCCCCTTACGGGAGCTTGCCCAGCTAAGAATAAACAATGAGTATACAAAAAAATACCACCGTTTCAGATGATTTTTTTGTTTTTGATAACTGCCGCACTTTGCGATATACAGATTTCAACTGCAGTATAAACTGCAATACCATGCAATAGACATGGCATCTCCTTTCGTGTGTCCGCTTACGGGAGCTTAAAAACAGAGGGAATGTCTCGATCGTACGCCCTCAAAGTGTCCGTGGCCGCTTACGGAAATGAATGGGAGTTCAAAAGGGGGTTTTCTGAAGGCGGTTGTACGTAGAGCTGTCATCTTACCAGGGTGTCCATTAAGAGAGCTTGCACTGTATAGCGTATTTTATTGAAGGTGACAAGCCGTTTTTACAATGAAGACGCATATACATGTAATTATCTGAGAGGGCCGATCAGTGGTCCGAAATGAGTTGTATTCTTTGCTGTCATATTTCTAGAGTCTACCTGCTAGTCAGACGTTTTCTTTTGAAGCTTTGCCGTGCGAGTATTTTACGGAACTGAAACAGATCACGGAATAATTTCAGCAGGCAAGACACGCAAGGTTTCAACGCAACTGCTGAGCATATTGACTAAAAGCCATCATTATACATTCATAATTTTTCAAGACATACCTACGCATGAAATAAACTAAAAAAACTAGGTTATTGTATTTCACAGGGTCGAAGCCAGCATTGAAAGAAACATGCAGCTAGGAGAGTCAAAAGAGGCCTTATACCCATCGCTTTGGGCAACAGTCTTTTTACATATAGATACCTTCCTTGTTGGCGTAAGGCCTTATCTTACTCTTCTCCTTTTGTTTCTATGTTGCCACCCTCTCTTAACCTGTGAGCTCTGGTTTCGTTTCATTATCTGGCATTGTTGAAAAATTAATGGCCTACATACCTCAGTAAGAATGGAATCGAAACACAACATCTCGAATGATGCCGCTGCAATGAAATAGTTACTCTGGCTTTACCAAAACAACGGTGGGGAAGCAGTTAAAAAAAGCAGACGTTTATCGTTGAGATGAAACACAATCCCTTAACGACTACATTATCATAAAATTTTAATTTAGCATGTGGGCTACTTTGTGCAAGAAGCGGAGAAATATGTTACATTCTTCTTTTGCTTTGGTTCTAATACTGGCTAAGATGAATTAGTTGTAAAGAGAAAAGCAAAAGCTTAAAAGAATATCACTTGGTTTTAGGGGTATTTTTAAAATTTTTCACCCTAAAATGAATTTCCTAGAATTGATTTAAAAATTAATTCTAAAATTCAGCGTTCATACACGTCATGTCTTCATTCAAGTTCTTTTTTAAGCAGCCATTCTCTAAATACATGCTGCAAATTATCCGTGGTCTTGCGTCGCCCTATAATGGTAAGATCATTGCACATAAGTTTTGCTCGGTATTCAAGGAAAAATAAATCAGGGAAACAAATGTATTCAAAGATATTTCGTGGGCGACATAGTACCTTTGGGTGTCGCATTTGAATTTTTTCAACCGTTAAAAGCATTCATTGCTGGTTTACTATGTATTATCAAATTATTACACACCGTTAGGCCGACCGTGAAAATGAAAACTTAGGGTACCATTCCACAAACTTCGAAGGGAATGATCAACTATTTCAGCGTTCTTTATATTTGATTTAATTTCAAGGAAGAAGAACGTTAATGAAAACCAAAAAAAGAGAAAATCTATCCGTTTGCCTAGCAAAACTATTCGAACAATTGCAATGATTTCTTAAAACCGTTCTCTAAATTATTTAATTTAACCAGTTATTTCAACGGCATGTGTAAGGATTAAACGCATATTTTGGATTGGAGAGATGCCTTTAGAACGCGTAATGACTACGATTCAATGTGGGTACTAGTAAATATTTTTTTACCAAGAATAGCTGGCTTTAAAAAATTCAGTTTTCTTCATGAAACCGTAACATTTCAAAAACATTGTTTTAGAAAGCCAATCCGCTTCCTCCACCGATTGATGTAGGAGGAGTGTGGGAGGTTTTTGTTTTGAAATCGACCCCTTATATTCTGTGAAAGCAAAACAACATTTCAGTTCGTATCAGCGCACGAGCAACACAGATCAAGAGAAGCCGGAAGGTTCAAGAATCAAGAAGGTTGGTGGAAAATGTCTCATTGATTTTTAAAATGCTTTTTATTTGAATTTTAAAGCCGCAGCTCAACAAACGATGTGACCCGATCTGCGCGAAAGTATGTGTTTAGGTTTTCGTTTTCAACGCTTTCGAATTCTCTTCCCCATTTTTTAGCTTGTAATTATACATTTTATATTTTTACAACTATGCGGCATACCATTGGCAGTAAGCCTTTTTTAAACTTTTTATCGCCTATTGTTCCATGTACATATTTTAGCGTTTTTAACTATATATTTATGCTTGTAATTTTATTCTTCTTCACTCAACCTAATTAGGTAACTTTAGGTCCTTAGCAAAATCTATCCGTATGACCCCACCTCAAAATTTCAGGAACTAGAAATTGGCTCAGATTTAACATTCGTGCAAAGTAAAATAAAAATCTGTAAGACAGATTTTGAGCTTTGAGCTATTTTTGATTTCACACTTTTATACTTTGCGAAAAATCTGCATGACAGAATTTAATAAAATTTGCCTCTAAACGCGATTCATCCCTTTAATTCAACTGTAAAAATTTATTATTTATTATTATTATCATATGTTTTGCTTGTAATTATACATTTTATATTTTTACAACTATGCGGCATACCATTGGCAGTAAGCCTTTTTTAAACTTTTTATCGCCTATTGTTCCATGTACATATTTTAGCGTTTTTAACTATATATTTATGCTTGTAATTTTATTCTTCTACCGAACTTCAGAATGACTGTTCGCTTTTAGCGTTAATTTTTGTCACAAAAAGAAAATAATAATTCCCTCATAGTTTCAATTTCCTCTTTAAGGTTAACTCAGCATCTCAAGTTCCGGTAATTCGGTCATTTTCAAATTTGTTATGCTATTATCTGAATATACTTCTGAGGCGTTCATCTCAACAACAAATTAGTAAATTAATGGAGTGAACTGAAACACTCAACCTTTTCTATACGAGTCAGCTGCTGTTTAAAACTACCCCAGAAATAACGAATATCATTGAAAAATCAAAGGCTTTAACATCCTCTATTGCCACAACTTAAATACCCAATCAAGAAACGAGTGGTAGTTAGGCTGCTGTAATTTCTTTTGTTTAACTTTTATGTGTAGAAAACAAAGCGCTATATAAAATTCTCGAGGTGAAAAGCGTCTGAAAGTAAAAATTGCTTTTCTTTTCCCTTTCGCACGGCAAATGCTATCTGATTTCTTGAAAGCCAAATGGCCTATGCTAGGCCATGATAAACCAAAACTCAATTTAAAAAAAACGAAAAGAAACACTTAGAACCCGTTTTGCATCCTGTTTTAGATGCTAATAGTTTTCCTTAATTACAATAGGTTAAATTTCTTTTGGACCTTCCACTGGAATATTGCTGATAGCACTTCGGATGATTTTCCCTTGTTGGCTGAGTCGGACATTTGCTGAAAATAATCAATGACTACTCTGAATATCAGCTTTTTATTTTTTCCCAAGAGGGCAGGGAAACGAATCCTGCAATCTGATTGGTTCTTAGCGCGGTCCGGTTTTCCTATCACTGACCACGGTCACGGTAACGGCGGGAAAAAGCGCATGTGAAATTGTGGTGTTGGTCAATTAACAATTATTCTTTGAAATCGAGGTGAATAGTGGCAGAATATTTACCGAACCGCGAAGCGGCGAGGAAAATATTCTGCCACTATTCACCGAGATTGAGAAGAATAATTGTTTTAGTATATACACAGGAAGTGATCTCAACAACATTTTCAGAAGGAAACCATTAAAAATCGATTTAATTCATCTCTCAATTCATGCGTGGAAAACGTGCAAGCGGTACAAAGTATACGCGAATTCGCGAAACGCATTATTCACTCGGTAGGGGGTGAATAATGCTCATTATTAAAAACTGGATCATTGGATAATGCAATTCGGGACTTTTCATTGGCTTAGCCATCATGGTATATGAGCCATTATACCATGATCTACAAAAATGGCCTGCGTATGCGTGATTTTTTGGGTCTTTTTATTTCTTATTGTAGTCTAGTTCTTTATTTTTTGGGGGCGTTTTTAATAAAACAATTATTCCACTCGCGCTTGTTGGATATGAGATGATTATAGCCAACTCGGCGCTACGCGCCTCGTTGGCTATCTATCATCTCATATCCAACGCGCGCTCATGGAATAATTGTTAATTAGCCAGAGATAGCGAACCAATCAGATTGCTTAAAACACCAAGATCACTGAGTGTGTATATACTAATTACCGTTAATCGTCAACCCTTGCGCTTTTCACACTTCGATAGACGATTAATCAACTCTATTCATTTCTAAATGGTAAGGAAAGTCACTGTAAGTAGATTTCAACTGAGTGTTTTGAAATTGTGAGAGTTTGTTTGGTTGTTTGTGGTCGGCGCTGTAATGGCGCGTAATCCTGTGTTTCTCTCGCAGCACAATTTTAAGCAAAAAAAGTCAATTGCGGTCGAGTTTACGTCTCTGATCGTTGGCGTATTTAAGTGAATTTCTGTAGAATACACTTAACGAATTTCCTCATTTTCTGCTACTCTATTTACGGTAAAAAAATCTGATTTCGACTCAGTTATTCCCAACGACTGATAGAAATTGTTGGGGCGTGTTTAAAACGCGAAATAGCGAAATGACGGAATGGCACTTAAAATTGTGGGATACGGTCAACCCATACAATTATTGAGAGCTAACCACCTTCAAGTCAGTGATAATTAGGTTAACCGAAGCGCTGTTTAGGCTAACTGGAGTTATTTCGTGTTTTAAACAGGCCCGACCTCGTTCACAGTTTTTCAGTACACGAACCGAGCAAATCCGGCAAATCCGGCTAAGCCGGCTAAGCCGGCAAATAACATATATGAATTTTTTCCCTAAAGAACAAAGAAAAGGTCTTACGGAAAACTTAGTAGTTCAGGTGAAGGCTAAGAACCTTTCAAAGTTCACTCCAAAGTTCGCTCTTCTTATTGCAACTGTAAAAAACTTACCTACAAAATTACTATTCTTGTCAGTTCCGTTTTCATTTGTACGGGTGCTAGATTATATACGAACCATAAACTCCAAGTGAATAAGTAAGTAATTAGGTAACTTTAGGTCCTTAGCAAATTCTATCCGTATGACCCCACCTCAAAATTTCAGGAACTAGAAATTGGCTCAGATTTAACATTCGTGCAAAGTAAAATAAAAATCTGTAAGACAGATTTTGAGCTTTGAGCTATTTTTGATTTCACACTTTTATACTTTGCGAAAAATCTGCATGACAGAATTTAATAAAATTTGCCTCTAAACGCGATTCATCCCTTTAATTCAACTGTAAAAATTTATCATATGTTTTACGGTAGGTTTTCGAGCAATCCTCGATCAAAGACTGGATTTTACGACCTTGGGCGAGAATTGAATTGCGCATGTCCTTTATTTAAGCGCAGATACGGATGCGTAGCGACTATGGGCGTGGCCGTCCTTGAATTGCGTACATTTAACATCTTTCTCCGTAGTTCAAATATATGATCTTTCATATACATATTTATTTGCATTATTCACCATTTACGGCTACATTTCGAACTCACAATGCGACCAGCTTCCAGCTAGCTTGATAGCTCAGTTCAGCACTTTACCGATATTTGCAGAGGTCATTGGTTCATGATCCGTTCAGGCATAATGTTCAAAGCTGCTTAAGTTGTGTACATAACTGTGATGATCAATCATGTCTTCAGAACCATATACTGGAAGGCCATATTAAGCTATTTTTGAAAAACAAACTTTAAAGGGTGGGTTTCACGGTCAGTCGCAAAACCCTGATATAGGTGAGATTTCTCATTAGAATTCCTTTCGTAAACATCTGGAAAGAAGCAGACTGACAACAATTTTTATGAAAATGATGACACATTTGAAACTGAATTTGCAAGACATGTTTCGGTCGCTCAACGACCATCTTCAGTTGAAAGTAGAATTAATTTGAAGTTACATTTGAATTTATAATATAATGCTAAACAAAGATAAATAACAAACGTGAAAAGAAGTTAGGAATCTAGCAAAATCGCTAAAGGTAACAAAAGAGTGTACAATAGCGACGTGCTGATTAGAACGAGAGAGTTAAATTAACGTGATATAATTGCTTGTTTAAAGAAGGTTGCTCCCAGGAAATATGCGCTTCTTTTATCTTGATCTGAAATTTTGTTGTCGCATAACTTTAAAACATTCAGCATAGCAGGAATTATGGGTTCGAGCCCTGGCCGGTCAAGACACTTTACTCTGACAGTGCCAGGTGTATAAATGGGTACCGGCGAATATAATGCTGGGGGTAACCCTGCGATGGCCTAGCATCCCATCCAGGGAGAGTAGAAATACTCCTAGCCGCTTCATGTTAAAGAAACCACTTGGCTCGTAAGCAGACTTTACCTTACCTCGCGAAACCGATTAATTTTGTTTTCCTCGGATCTCAATATTTTCCGACGCTCCTCCACAGAAAACATTAATTAAAAATCTCGAGAAACAACTTTAAATCACACTCGATTGAACTGACTTTTGCAATTCTTTTTAGTTAATGGACAACACGAACCTTGTCCAGTGAGTGATTTTACCTGACATCACGTGAGAGCGTAAGTATCCAATCAGAATGCGCCTCAGTTGTCATTTCGGTCAGCAGGTGTTCCATGTACTCGTTGTCTTTTGTTCCAAAACGATCAGTCAGCCAGAATATCTTTTAAGCAAATGAGGTTTTCGTTTTTTCGAAGACGGTTTCGCTCTGGCAAAAACTCAACAAAATGTAAGGCCAAACTCGGCCGGGATTGACTCCAAACAGTAGAAAGCTGATTTCCAATGGAGTTAGTCCCAAGCGTCTAATGTGATGCTTTACTAGTGTTGCGTTTTTTGAAATAACTAATTTTTTTCACTTGGACGTGTTACATTTTGTTTCGTTTTGGTATGTTCATTTTCAAATACTTAGATTATCACTATAACCCGTTCGCATCAACTTTTTTCTGAGAATTGGGTGTTACACTAAGGCAGTATATCATTCCTTCTCTTTGTGAAGACGCCCCATATCATATAAAAAAGGAACTGATTTATAAAAGAACTAAACGTTAAAAATACGAAGATTTTTCAGCTCGTAACGGTGGCGCATAACTGTTTCCAGCATTTCTAAGCACTTCTCGACTCCCTTCCCATGCACTGCATAGACAGACGCCTCCCACTAGACATCACAGACAGTTATTCTAGAAAGTTTCCTACAGCGCGTAATGCCTCTCCTTAGATGACGAGAGTTAGGTCTTGTATACGAATGAGCCAGATTTCTCAAGATTCCCTTCAGTAAATCATGACCTCACTAATCGTCCCTCGTTTTAATTCAAAGTTTCTTAAAATCTCTATAAGCTATAGGGGCGGTATCCTATGGAACGCTGTCTCGAGTTACTTCACGGGCCAGTTTACTGATTTTTATCCTAAAGTGAGGAAGGATCCTTATTTTAAGGAACTTGATTTTAGCGTACAGTCGGCCCAGTCGCTGCCGAGGCATTACCAAGATTTTAAATGCTTCTAAATATTTTGTATTTTACATTTTATGCTTGATTGTATTCTGCATCTTATTCTGTAAGTAATGTCATTACCATTTTAATATAGATTTATATTGTAACTATTTCTACACGACCCCACAAGCTTTGAGCTTTAAACCTTATCGTGTTTAAATAAAGGATATGATGATGATGACTAAAAATATACCTTGTATTAAAAAAACCGGGACAACTTGTTATAGGGAACAAGTTTATTTAGCTCTCCTCGCCTCTGTTGAGAGAACATCAAAGTCAGTGAGTGAACATTTCCCATTTTATTGCATCCAATTGGTCGGTATCAGGATTGCGGCGGTTTCAATGTAAACTAACATATGCGATTTCTTTTCTTCGCAGGTCGTAATCACTTGTCCTTGAGTCTCCTTGGAAAACTGAGCCATGTTTGCCCCCTTTGTCCTGTTCACTTGCCTGATATTCGTATCCACAGGCACAAGTGCCCCTAGCGCTAGCAAAATCGATGAGTTGGGGAAAGTGATTGATCTTCGAAAAGCCGACCTCCTTGCAGATTTTCAAGAGCTCGAGAGGACCATTTTTGAGCCCTTCAATCCAACATGCTTCATCGATGAAACCAAAAAGATTCAATCCTCACGGAAGTTCATGGAATATTATGAAAATAGCAGAGCCTTTTACTCGTCTTTGGCCACCCAATCAGAATTGGACGTGTCCTTGCAGTCCTCATACACTCTGGGTGTTTCTCTACAGGTTGCAACAGCGAGCAAAAGTTCAGAGACAAATAAAGTGAGTGGACTGTCTTTAAACGCGGTGGCAATGAAAAGATCCTGGTGAGAAGAGGCTGCTTAGAAGGTGATGAAGCGACCTTAACAGACCCATTTCTGGCAGATTTGGAACGCTTGCCGACAAAAATTGAAAAACCCTGGGAAAAGACTTCCTGGGAAGGATATGATAGTCTCCTGACGACATACGGCTCCCATGCCATTACGTCCGTTACAAGTGGATCGCGTTTCACACAAATGAAATTTGCGGAGAGTTCAGAATCTTACAGTGAGAGAGATTTTGTGGTGAAAAGTTGTCTCTCATTAGCTGGTCCCACAGCCGCTGGAGAATTGGGTTTCAAAGCTTGTGCAAACATAAGTCAAAGTGAAAAATCTAAAGCAAGCCAGATCAACACGAGTGATAAATTGTTCGTTTTCGGAGGAAGTCGCGATACCCGTAACAAGCTTTTGGACCAAGAGACAAGGTCGGTCGAAGAAATTGAGAAACTCTTGAATGAAGCTGGTGAGGAACCCTCACCTATCGAGCACACTTTCGTAGCGCTCTGGACCATTTTACAAAGTCGTTTCGAAGTAGGATCAGACAACCACATCAGAGGTTTAAACTTGCAGTACTACTTTCTCGGCTTCTTGAACTATGGGTGCAACCACGTTGAGGGTGGAAAAGTTCAAATCCAGAAATTCGACTACGCCGCAAGTGCCACCGAAAAGTCCCCAGAATTTGAGTGTACGCTCGCTAAACAGGGCTGTCAAACCGACGACGATTGCCATTACAAACCCGTTTGGTGTTCTTGCCATGGGAAGTCCTGTGTTCGCTACAAAACTGAGACGCACGACAATGGCTCCAAAAAGGAAACTGCCTTCGCAAATTTCGATTCAAATTGGGGATGGCAAGGTTGCGGTTGGAAGGTGGCCGGGTCTTATTGTGACTGCTATAACCAAGATCGTGATTTGCGGAAGGTTGTATGGTCCTTGCCCAGCAGAGATTGCCCAACACATAAAGCACGTAGCCATGGCGGCTACCATCAGACAACAAAGGATGCAGTCCACAAGAAACCGAAAGTTAAAGAAGAACAAAATTAATCTTCCACTTGTGGTGATAAGTAATCATTTAAATGATGCTATCTGAAGTTAAAGAATAACTAGAATTAAAACATACATGTAGACTTTGCCATTATGTCAGAGTTGGACGACTTTCAAATATGTCCATCGTCAAACGGCAAATGATTTGATTGAATTAATAAATGTTAAAAAGATTGAAGAGAAACTGAAAGTGCATTCACTTGAGTCAGACTTGTTATTTTAAGAATAAAGACCAAACAATACTATTTATTGAAGGGTTTAGTCTAATAACAATTACATTCAATATCGTGGTATACAAAAAAATTCCTGATCATTGGTGAACACATTGTTATAATTTTTTTGAGACAATAGGTTACCGTAGCAATAGTATGACCTGCTAAAACCATCCTTGATTCTAGGTTTAAGTGCATATAGCTCATACGTTTGAGTCGCAGAATTGGTACATGTACCTCTGACACCTCTTAGAGGTGAAACTGAATTGGAGCCCGTAGCACGAATCAATGACGCATATATCGCATGAACGAGTGTTAAACAAAATTGGTTACTCTTAGAGGAAAAGATAGAGGAAAAAGAAGAATTGGAGCAAGATGTGAAATTACGTAAACGAGATTCTGAAGGCAATCCTCGTTAATTTGATGAAAGAATTCCCAGGCATCCTATCTCGGCAGTGGCAGGCGAAGAGGAAATGCAGGCAGCAAAATATCCGCCTTATCTTGGAGGCAATAATTCCTTTAAAAGACTGACAGGATACTTGCAAAGCGTTTTTATGGCCCAGTATTCAGGGTTGTCCAATAAATAAATCTTGATACAACCCGTCGATGTCAAGGTAAAGTTCTTGAAACTCCCAGGCGCCGTGAAGGGCTTTTGTTGTAGCCTAGATACCTAGCGAGACTTGACGAGGTCATGAGAAAAAGGATTTTAGCAACTTGCTTAACGGCGCACATCGTCCCCACCTAATTTTCGGCTAGAAAATCGACGGACACAAAGTTCTACTTTCTTTACTATTTTAATATGTGCTTTTTGGTTAAATATTAATCGAGGACCCCTCGGAAACGTTTTTAGATTTCAAAGTTTAAAGTGCTATACACTTTTGCTTATCTCTCAGGATGCCAAAAAAGAGCATCCAAAATATCAAATTTAAGTCTTAAGTCAAATGAGAAGTCCGATAAATTTGTAGTTAATTAACCCTCGAACCGTCTGCCATACTCGAATTAATAAGAAAGCTCAAAGTTTGAAAGGAGGATTGGGTCGAGAATGGAACTGACGTCATAGTCACAATCAAAAACGCCGAAACGTGGCTAATTTAATATGAACAGTAGAGATACGAGCACGTTTCTTTGGGAAATAGTTTCAATATTTTCTGCAGCGTCTTTGTTCAGAGACAAGACTCAATTCCGATCGAGTCATTATCGGAAGAAATACAAGGTAACTCAATCGAGAAGACAGGCTTGTTGTCCTCCGGTTTCCTGCTTCACATTTCGACTATTTGCTTTGCTGTATCACGCGCTGTGACTATGAAATCACCCGCTGTAGTGATTTCGCGAGCCCTTCATTTTCAGCGTTCCAGCAATGACGGACATAAATTTTACAGTTCTATGATGCTCGTTTTAGCGAATGGCGTAGCCAGGTTGGAAAAAGTCTCCGAATCCAGAAATTTATGGCATTAATATATATAATTTTAGATGCAGTACATTTTTAAGAGTCGGAAAATTTTGCTTACGAAGCCCTCAGTCGACAAATGACATGTCTCTAAGCCCCGACACTATAGATGTAACTAGCCTATTGATGGGTTAGTATGGTCATTGGAAGTCGCAATATCACCACATACATCGATTTTGTCAGTATAACAACATCCCAGTTGTTACCAAACTCTACCCGAAATCGGAATAAATTCGTGCAAATATTATATTGACCCAAATCAAAATATCCAAAATTAAACGATTCTAAAATATCATGAGTTTTAGATGTCAACAGCATTTCATAGCCACCTATTTTGGCGAAACAAAACTTATTTAGGATCTTTAGTGTTCATTGACAAATACAATCCCTAGTTTCATCGCAAACACGGGCGCTATGAAGAGGACAAAGGGTATCTTGACAGTGACTCCCCTTGCTACAGCCACATTGGAATGGTACAGAAACATATGCTGAGCGCAATGTAGTTCAATATTTCAGGTTTCCTTAGTGTTCAATATTGAGTATTACCAGATGAATGCTTCGACAGTAACAAAATGAACAAAAATATTTCAAACTTATCCAGAAGACATAAAGTAAACCAACCTGCTGTTTTGACAGCTATTAGTTTTCTTCATTGACGTAACGTATCTCAATAACTCCGATTCTTTGGGAGTTAGCATGATAATCATTAGGAAAGTTATTAATATTTTGGAATTTAATACTTTCTCAAGGAAAATCACTCAAAAAATACATAAAGAAAAAAGAAAATGGAATTTAACCTCACTTAAAAGAAACCAAATGAAGTTGTTGTGTGGTGGTTTTACAAGAACCAGCGAAAATGTACTAATATGCCGGGAAGTGGGCGGTAAATTAACCCGCTGTTTTGACAGCTATTAGTTTTCTTGATTGACGTATCCCAATAACTCCGATGTCTACCACACAATTAATATTCTTTAAAATGGGAGTTACCATGATACTCATTAGGAAAATTATTAATATTTTGGAATTTTATACTTTCTCAGGTCTATCACTCACAAAATACATAAAGTTAAAAGAAACCAAGCGGTTGTGTGGTGCTTTTACAAGAACCAGCAAAAATGTACTAATATGGAAGTGGGCGGACTATTAAACTATTCAGTCAGCTCAAGATCGTCCTCCCTTTCATCCATGGCTCCTCCCTTATAAAAAGATCCTATCCACTCCTAGCACACACTTGCCTACTTGTCAACTATTCTTGAGGTAAGAATTTCAAATTAAGGTAACAATGCTCGTGGTTGCAAATAAAACACGCCATTCAGATGATTCCCTTCAAGTCAACACTCCACAGAGACCAGAAGAGGGCAGAGGAGACCAAAACCTAAAAGTGTTGGAGGTTAGTAGATGGAACTGAACTGTTTTTCCGTATTTGTTTCAATATAGGTTTTCCGTTATGAAGAGGTTAAATTCCACCGGCGATATTTTATTTTAAAATTATTCTAAGATCAATTCAATGCTACTCTGATGGCTACCGGTCCCACACGAAACGGCCGGAAAATTCTTCTGATTGCAAGCTGAGGCGTTTTGAACTGAAATGCGATTGATGGTTAATTAACTTTCACAAATAGGAAAGCACAGTTGGCTTGTTATCCTAACTTCTCTAATCCCACATTGTTAAAGAATTGCGAACTTGATTATGTCCGTCATCTCCTTCTCCTTCTCCTCCTTGTTTCCTTTAAACAATGTCTGACTTTATAGAGGGTTGCCGATTAAAATGGCGCAAAATGACGGGATAAGAAAAAGACGAAAGGAACAAATAAAGAAGGTTGCCAGAATGGGTCCACAAAAAATACGCGCCTCACACAAGTAAAGTCGATCTCTCCATCTCAAGAATTTCTAGGAGTTTCCATTTCATCTGCAAAGCTCTCGAAAAGCATAGAATTTACCCGGTGTAACCCTGTGCACTGTTTTTAGTTATATAGGTATGAGTCAATCTCTTCACATTCAATTGGGTTTAAATGGGAATCATGGATGATTCGTCTTTTCTCATGTAAATCACAAAAATGATTTCACTGCTCAATTCTTTTGATACCCATCCTGAGTGCCTGTGCCGGTTTGGAAGGCGTGGGAGTGGTATAACTATCAGCTGTCACGGGTGAAAAGCTGGTTGCCAGTTAAAGTTTGGCACGTTATAGCTTGGTCGCCACATTTAATTTCTCATTTAATAATAAAGTCTCGAGCCTTGGCTCGTTTGATAATGTAACAGGAATCACTTTTCGTCTGTGAGTTAATGTTTTCAAACGTATGCTTCGGCGACATATCAGGCGGGTTTGGTGGCTCGTATTTTGGCGAGACGCATTCGAGCCAAAATACTCATGACGGGATCCAATGAGCCTGATATGCTCCTGATGCATACTTAAAAAGGAACCATACGATATTTACCGTACCCACATTCGACCAAGTAATCACGATATCGTAGCCATATCAGGTCACTAACTAGATTCCGCAGGATATCACGAAAGTAGACAAGGCCTCTGATTGGCTAATAGCAATTTTGGGTAAGGTAATCAAAGAAATCAAGACGCAACATGGTTATGTAACTAAACAGTGCAACAGAACCAACAATGTGTGTTGTACCCATGTTTTCATGCAAAGTATATATGAGGTACAATGAATCAATTAAAAATAATCTTTTTACGCAGGTTCTGTTATTCGAGTTAGGCTGTTCTCCGTCCAAAAAGCACACCTTGGAACCATGTTTCTCCTCGTGATGCTTGTGATTTACCTGACAGTCATATCTATACCCAGTACCACAGGAAACGAAGAAACTCTGACGACCAGCGAAACACAAGAGCTTGGAAAAGTCATTTACCTTAGAACGACCAACTTACTGGAGGATTTTAAGGAAAAAGAAACAAGCATTTTTGAGGCCTTCCCCTCAGAATGCTTCAGAAAGGAAAATCTTAGCTCCACGAGAAGTCATTTTGAATATTATGAGAGTACCAAAGATTTCTACTCTAAATTGGCCACCCAAGCTGGATTAGATGCGTCATTGCAGTCAGCCTATTCTCTGAGCACTACACTCAGTAGTGTTACACAGAGCACAAGTTCAAGCGAATCGAAGGTGAGTGGAATTTCCTTAATCGTCGAGTCACTAACAGAAAAGATCCATCTAGACAAAGACTGTTTAAATGACGAAAGCTTCAAGTTAAAGAAAAGCTTTACGGACAAATTGGAACGACTACCGTTGAAGATTGATGAACCCTGGGAGAGGAATTCGTGGAGGTCATACAATGACTTCTTGGACGATTACGGTTCTCATGTTGTTACTTCAGTTATGCGTGGAGCAAGAATTAAACAAATGTCATTTTCACGGAGCTCTGAATCTTACAGTCAAAGAGATTTCCAGGTGAAAAGTTGCGTCTCTTTCGCAGGCCCCACATCCATTGGAAAGGTCGGTGTCTCTGCATGCGCAAATGTAAGTAAAAGTGAATCATCTAAAGCAAGCCATATGAGCACGACTGATAAGCTGTTAATTAGAGGAGGAAGCAGGCAAACCCGTAACCAGCTCTTAAATGACAGGTCTAAGGAACTGATTCAACAGCTTATGAATGAAGCCGCAGACACAGCTTCATCTGTCCAGCACACATTCAGAGCGGTTTGGAAAGTTCTACAAAGCCGTTTTCCATCAGGATCACCCAACTACGTCCGCGGTCTAAACCTGCAGTACTACTACCTCGGCTTCTTAAATTATGGTTGTCCATACGTAGAAGGTGGAAAAAGAAATAACACAGTTCAAATACAAAAATTCGACTACACCGAGAAGTCCAACGACAAGTATCCAGAATTCGAGTGTACTCTCGCTAAGGAGGGTTGCCACAGCAACGATGACTGTCGATATAAACCCATTTGGTGTTCGTGTCGAGGTCCAACTTGTGTCCACTACAAGACCCTGAAACGAGATACAGGAGCATTTAAGGAAATTGCATGCGCTAACACTGATGAAGACTGGGGATGGCAAGGTTGCGACTGGAAAGTGGCTGGGTCTTGGTGTGATTGCTATAACACACATCGTGATTGGCGGAAAGTTGTGTGGTCCAGACCCAGCAAAGATTATGTCGCACGTAAATCAGCAGCTAACCATGGCGCTCACCGCAAGGCAAAGGATCCCGGTCATGGCCAACCGAGAGGAAAAGAAGAACGCCTGTAATCTTCCAAATATTAAAATCAACTATTACACTCCAAGTGATCACAGAAATATTGTAAAAAAGGTTTCAGCTACGACTATGGTAGAAAGAAGATCAAGATCTGTAAAGTAGTTAAAGACTGAATATCGTATACACTGGTAATTTCCAATTGTCAGTGCAGCTAAGTTTGAAGGCAAAGTTTACATGCAAGTGAAACTATCTTTGAACTGTTAAATTAAATATTGCATCAAAGCTAGAGTTGTACGGGTGATGTAAATGCTAAAAGAAAACCACAGTCCAACTTCCAGCTGCGACCACCTCTCGTAAGTGACCACCTCTCCTCAGCGACCAGTCTTCCAAAATACCAACAGTTTTCAAGTCAAATCACTATATTTCGAACCTTTGTAAGGGACCACCTCTATTACGCGACCGCAACCACTTTTGGAGCTAAAACTTTGAAATTTTCCGCTTTAGTTTGTAACCTCCCATAAGCGACCGCTTGACAGATAATAGAGCGGAAATTTTGAGTGGTCACTTACGGGAGGTCACAACTGCATTAAAAAGATAAGGGAGAGGGTTCATGGTAGAGAAAGAGTCGGTTTCCAGAATAGTTTTTGTGTCCGCCGTCCAAATATTTCTGTAAGAGGTTGTCTTCCTAGTCAGTCTGTCTTAGAATAACGTGGTTATTATCCACCTCCACTCAGCAGAGTACACATAAATAGCTATGGGGCGTTTTTATTTTTACTTTAGTTTAGTTTTCTATATTCTGGGGTCGCTTTTATAAATCAATGATTTCACTCAGGCTCGTTGGATAGATATGAGATGGTTATAGCCAACTTGGCGCAACGGCACAATGCGCTATTATCTCATCGGCCAATGCGCTCTCGTAGAATAATTGTTAAATATCTTATTGACGAAACGCGAGGGCCTAACTGGTCGAGAGCAGCGAGTGCATCGAGGCCCCTACAAAAAAGACAGTACGGTCGCAAGCAAGCTCGGTTAATGATTTATCACACTACTGAAAACGTTTAAAAAATGCCGCGAACTCTTTTAGCCATAAAACAACCAGAAAGACTTCAAGAATGGTCCGAGGTCACAAGTTTCACTATACGACCGACGGGGATGACCGGGATGACCGCCGACAGTCTTTCAATGCCTTTTCATGGTAAATTGTGAAATCTTCGTTAGAATTTCCACTCGTATCACAACTTTGTTCTCGCGTTGCACTGGCATTAACCTTGATTTGCACTGCCTTTGGCCAATCACAAAGAAGTAATGTTTTCAAGTGTATTAGTAAGGTAATAAAACAATAGGAGGGAGCAAGGATTGTTACACCATTAACATGTTTGAAAAGTAGAAAACGCACGCGGTCATTTTGGATTTCTGTTTGAGGAAACCTCGGCCAGGGAAAGCACATGATTATCTTGACGTCATCGTTTTCGAAAAGCTACATTTTCAAAATGTTTTCCGTCCAAACTAAAACGCAGAGCCGGTTTAAAGAGATTTTTCGAAAAGCTCCTTTCTTTGCGACGGATTAGTGTGGACGGTAGGCGTAATCGTAGAAATAAAGCTGAAAAAATTTCTAGGACGTGTTAAGTAAAAATTACAAAGTTGATGATTGACAAGTGCGGCACGAAAATACAACTGTCCTGCTAATGTCTAATCACATGAAGTTTAATATCCCTATTCCCCTTGCTCATCCTTACGAAATGACGTCATTATAAACTTGCCACAAGATCCAGTCGATTTTCTAACGAATTATCCTTCAAATCACCAGAGGCACGACAAAATGGTGAACAAATATAAGTATCGACAAGAAATCACCAAAAATCTATAATGGATAAGTGGTTTGCCGAATTTATGCTACGAAATATCCATTTAACCTTACGTGCGTGCACAACAATGGTTCTTTACCAAGTAAGCTTTTGTCTCAGCTTCCCATTTCCTTTTATCGGTATCACATGATGACACGAAATTCGAGTGCGCGCTATTTATCAAGATGTTTCTGTGTCAGGTAAGGCCAGAGAACGCTAAGCGGGATCGAGTGGCCTAGGGCACACAGCGGTCAAACGTGGCGCGCGTGCGCAGTTCTCCCCAAAATTTCGCTTGAGAAAGTCTTAAATTTTGGAAAATTTTCGCTTTCGAGCCCAAAGTTAAGACAGTCCCTGAAAAGGTAACCTTTAAACTTCGCATATGACCAGGACATTTAGTAATGGACATCCTAAAGCCCTCCCAGCTTGTAATTTTCTCTCACAGTACTATTTTTATAACATTTTCCTACAGAAGTCTTGCAGGTTTTCTCTTTAAACGCTTACGAAGTTCGAGGCGGCGAAAACCGGAAGTGGGGTTGGATTTTTGCGTTTGACCGCTGTGTGGGCCTAGGGTCATGTCAAGGTATATAAACTATGAGACTCGTCTGTACGGTTCTACAGTGAAACCTGTAATAAGTAGACCCCATATTAAGCGAACACCCTCTATTAAGTGAACACCAGCTTGAGTCCCTAAATTTTCTTTCCACATTTACTGCAAAATAAATCTGCATTCAGCGTTCACCTCTGTTGAGCGGACACGGACACCAATATCAAACCATTTTGTTGCACAAATAAGAAGACTTCAAGGGCTTTTTTCCTTCTAAAAGCTCAGCTCGGACTCCTTTAACATTGTTCAGCCATGAAATAATTATATGAAAGATTATATATCTGAACTGCGGAGAAAGGTATGAAGATATGATTGATCATCGCAGCTATACACACAACTTAAGCAGTTGTGAAAATTCAGGCCTGAACGGGATTCGAACGCATGACCTCTGCGATACCGGCGCAGTGCTCTACCAACTGAGCTATCAAGCCATCTGGGAACTGGTTCGAGAATTGTGAGTTCGTAACATACCCGTAGAAGGTGAAGAAAGCAAATGATTATTACGATTATTTCACAACTATTATTACACAATATATTAGAACCTCTCAAGAGGTTTAAAGCAGACACCTTAACTTGTATTAAGCGAAGACTAGTGAGTGTCCCAATGGTGTCCGCTTAATACAAGTTTCACTGTAGTACCTTAATTAAGCATGATTGGTTGACTTCTATTAATAACAAAATAAATTATTATCCAAAGTCATGGAACAACATGGGAACGGAATTGAACGGTGCGACAGAACCAACAATCTATGTTGTACCAATGCTCACATGCAATTGCAAAACTTATTTATGACCCACAATGAATCAACAGTGTTTGATTTTTCATTTTCGCAGGTTGCATTATTCGGTCGATACTACTGTTGTCCGTGTAGACCGACAACACCCTCAGGAGCCATGATTGTTCCCTTCATACTTGTCAATTACCTGACAGGCGTAGCTATACCCAGTGCCAGAGGAACCTAAGAAACCGGAGGTTGCGAAGGAACCAGGAAGACCAGCTAAACTTCAGAGCTCGGAAAAGCCATTAACCTCGCAAAAACAACTTACTGGAGGACTTCAAGAAACGCAAAGCAAATATTTTGGAGGCGTTCTCTTCAAAATGTTTTAAAAAGGAAACCTTGTACTCATCCCCGAGCTGGATTAGATGCCTCATTGGAGACAGCTTATTCGTTGAGCGCAACGCTCAATAGAAGGTGAGTAGAATTTCCTTAATCGTCGAGGCATTATCGGAAAGATCCACATAAGACTGATTAAATGACGCTTCGAGTTCTAGAAAAGCTTTATGGATATCTTGGAACGATTGCCGTTTAAGATTGATGACCCCTGGCTAAAGAATTCGTGAAGGTCATATCATGATTTCTTGGATCATTACGGTTCCCATGTTGTTACTTCTGTTTTGCGTGGAGCAGGAATAAAGCAAATGTCATTTTCACGGAGCTCTGAATCTTACAGTGAAAGAGATTTCCAGGTGGAAAGCTGCGTCGCGTTAGCAGGCCCCATAACGACTGTAACAAAAGTCGGTGTCTCTGCATGTGCAAATGTGACTGAAAGTGAATAAAAAAATGCCAGCGAAATGAGCACGAGTGACCAAATATTCATTAGAATAGGAAGCAAGGAAACCAGTGGCCAGCTGTTATATGACAGGTACTGGTCCAACGGCTTATGAATGAAGTCCCAGAAACACATTTATCTATCCAACACTCCTTCAGAGCCATTTGGAAAATTATACAAAACCGTTTTCCATCAGGATCACCCAACTACGTCCGCGGTCTAAACCTGCAGTACTACTACCTGGGCTTCTTGAAATATAATTGTCCATACGTGAAAAGTGCAGAACTTAAACATGATACAGAAATTTGACTACACCGAAAGGTCCAACGACAAGTATTCAGAGTTCGACTGTACTCTCGCTAAAGAGGGTTGTCACAGCGACGACGACTGTCATTATAAACCCATTTGGTGTTCCTGTCGAGGCGACAAATATCTCTTCTACAAGCAAGAGGAACAAGATACAAAATCATCTAAGGAAACTGCATACGCTAACACTAAAGAGAATACAGCATGGCAAGGTTGCAACTGGAAAGTGGTTGAGTATTTGGGTATTGGTGTGCTTGCTAAAAAACCCATCTTGATTGGCGGAAAGTTATGGGGGCCTTACCCAGCAAAGGTTACGTCGCACATAAATCAGCAGCTAACCGAAAGGAGAAGAAGAATCACTACGCATTCACCACGCATTCAGATCAATGATTATAATTCACAGAAATATTGTAACGTAGGGATCAGTTTAAGTACCCATAACCCCCCAAAAACATTTGTCGCTCATGAAATGTTTGTATGGGACCTTAGGCCCTTACAGTGCAGAATCTCAACAATCAATTGAAAATGGTAATTACATTCAATCGTTACTGGCCACATCACTAAAAAAAATTGATATCTGATTTTGAACGTTTTCAGGTCAATCGAAGAACGAATAGCAAATACCAAATAAGGTACCTGTTGTTCCTCTTCCTTGATTTTCCCACAGAGTCATTTATGTGCATTGTAGAGGTAACTGAACATGTGGCACATTGATCAGGTCAAATGGTTAGTATTATGGCTCTTAAAAAGTTCACCTGTCCTTGGTTCACGGTATGTGGCTTTTATCCGATCGAGAACTGCAATTGCCACCAATTATAAATTCCAAAACTATCCACGCATTTCAGACGAACTTAAAAAGTGTTTAAACGTTGGAGGGGGAATTTCAAAAAATGACTGTCAATATGACATTAATAAAATAGTTTTATTGCGTTATCAGAACGGATATAAAACAGTTACTGGAGAATAATACTTGTCCAAAAAGGATGATAACTGATCTTAGATGAGCGGTATTGTGTTTACAGTCGCTACCGCCGAGTTCCAAAAGTAACAACCCTCGTTATTTACAAATCTAGCAGCCTCTATTCCCATCGCTACTTTCACGGACGGTTTCCTCCCGGGGGTTTTGGTCGCTACTACGTTGGAGTAGCTAAAATGTGTCCTTAATGTGGACTAATCGAGCTTGATAAACTAGAACTATTTTCAAAATATATATAGAGAAGAAATATATAAATGTCCGGCACAACAAAGAGAGTCAACTATAATATAAGGGTAAAACAAATAATCCTTTTGGGTTAACTTGTTGTATTTCTTTTCTTTTCCTTGTTTCTGATAACACTGTCTTGTGCTCACAGTCATTACGACCAAGCTCTAAAAGTAATGGCCCTCGTTGCTTTCGGACCTATCAGCGGACAGAGGGTAAGGAAAATTTGAAAAGACAAAACAAATATCATTAAGAAAAATTATCGGAATGTCCCGTTTAGCGATTGCAATACAGGTTGCAGTATTATCAGTTATATAAGCGAATATCATAACTAATGAGGTTGTTGATACCTTTACCTTTCATTTTCCCGCCGAGTCAGAAAGGAGTTCATGTTTACACTCAGGTATCTGACATGTACATTAATGTTTATCTATTTCGGCTGTGAAAAGAGTTTTCCCTCCCATGCATACTACTATGTCAACACAATATCCACCTCGGAAAACTAGTAAAGCTAAAGCTACGCGCGAATTTTGACTGTAACTCGGGGACTTTGAACATAATTCTCAATTACTTCTTGTGCTGAAGAACTACTGCTAACGTGAAATAAATATCAGTAAAAGATATAGATAACATGGAATTTGGCTTATTCTAGTACGACTTTCATTTCGCTTAATTCGATCTCCACTGTCGGACGCACAAATCTCCCGACTAACAGCAGTAAGCGAGTGGAAGGGACGTTTGATATTCAGGCATGGTGCAAATTCACGTACATATAAGAGTAATGAGGAAAAAATCGTAAGCAAATAGTTACAATGGAATTGACAGTCAAGATGAAGGTGCTCTGTCAGTGCGTTTGGATTCAGTTATGATTTAACGGGGGGTTTGGGATAGGGGAGGAAGTTAAATAAAATCAAAATCTATTATTAGGATGAAAAGCAACTACCAGAGTTCGCAGCATCAGTCCTGAATGTTTTGTTTTTAAATTTCTTTATGTTAGAATATCTTTGGGTAAAAGTTTTTCAAGGGACGTTCTTCTATATATTAAGCGCTTTATAAGCAAACTGCATCAGTTTAACATTCCGTTACTTGCCTGACGTACAGATATTTTAGCAAAGATGTACTATTTGTTAAATTTTAGCTATTTCCATTCCATTTTTGTCTTGTTTCTCGGTTTTGAAGTCCCAGGCATTGTAAGAGAAATGTTGAAAGTCAATCACATAATTTGTTGTTCAAATTTCTTCTCAAGTGGGTGTTGGGAATAAATATTACCTTGCTTTGTCAGCATGGGATTATGAATGCCCTCGACATTTCATTGCGACAAGGAACATGAAGGCGTATACCTGCATTAGAATATTTGCCTACAATTGTTATTCATTCGAAATGTTTCAATTGTCAAAAAACAGTTACTGCTAATGCATATATTGCTACCCTGCGTAGCAGACGTAAAATGGTGGGTGGAGGGCACGGATGGAAGAACGAGAGACTGGGAAGTCAGTTATGCCTAGAAGTGTGCGCTAGTTTCATATTGGTAAACGTACTGAGAGTTGAAACATATTGGAACACATGGAATTTGGCGGGCGTTATGTGAAAGGTCGAAGCCCGTCATCGTTTTTCGCCTGTAACGTAGGCTTACTTCTTTTGTACAAACATCATTTCCATTTCTGATTACCTACAGCATTTCATCGCAACGAATAAGCAACGCTGGGTAGATGGCGATATTCTGACAATTTACTGGAAGAGGATATTCTATTAGTCTGAAGTGTACTTTTGAAGTCTAGCTTACCTTATACTGATACATTTAAAAAGAAAAGAAACGTTATAACATCGCAATGAAACTAACTACTAAAAACCCATTAGTTAAAAACAATGATTTCTTTACAGTTTTTAATTATTCAGTTTCAAACCACTTCTTTAGCAAGGGCGTTTGTCTGATAACAATTAAAGGTATAGTCTGTGGACTTGAAAAAAGGTGTAAGGACTACGACATAATGTGGGTACTAGTATAATCACTTAAACGAGTGGAAAGGTTAATGGATTTAAAATTTTCTTCATTATGAGGTTAATGGCTTTTATGTTATTTCCATTAGACCACTTAATCTTAGAACACTAAATTTAAAAGAGCCTATCAGGACCTTTAACCAAAGGAACCTTTAATGAGCTAAGAGTTTTAAATTAACATTCTATATTCTGTGAAAGCAAAGCCACTCCTCAGTTCATATCAACGCGCGGAAAACACAGAACCAGGAGGAGACCTCGGAAGAATTGAACCTCAGGTTAGTAGAAAACTATTACCGTTTGTATTTCCTCTTTTAGTTTAACTCGATCGGCATTTGCATCGCGGTGTGGGTTCTTTACATTTCTATAAAAATCATCACGATTTCTTGGACGATTACGGTTCCCATGTTGTTACTTCTGCCATACGCGGAGCAAGAATTCAACAAATGTCATTTTCACGGAGTTCTAAATCTTTTAGTGAGAGAGATTTTCAGGTAAAAAGCTGCGTCTCATTAGCAGGCCCCACATCGGTTGAAAAGGTCGGTGTCTCTGCATGTGCAGATGTGAGCAAAAATGAATCATCTAAAGCAAGCGATATGAGCACGACTGATAGACTATTCATCAGAGGAGGAAACAGGGGAACCAGTAGCCAGCTCTTACATGACAGGTCTAAGGAGCTGATTCAACAGCTTATGAATGAAGCCGCAGAGACAGCTTCATCTGTTTGGAAACTTCTACAAAGCCGTTTTACATCAACATCAAAAAACTACGTCCGAGGTCTAAACCTGCAGTATTACTACCTCGGCTACTTGAATTATGGTTGTCCATACGTAAAAGGTGGAAATGGAAGTAAAAAAGTTCAAATACAGAAGTTCGACTACACCGAGAGCTCCAGCGATGAGTATCCAGAATTCGAGTGTACTCTCGCTAAAGAGGGTTGCCACAGCAATGACGACTGCCACTATAAACTTAAAATTCTTAGGTGTTCCTGTCGAGGCGACACATGTGTCTTCTACAAGCAAGAGAAGCAAGATACAGGAGAATCTAAGGAAACTGCATACGCTAACACAAAAAAGAATACAGCATCGAAAGGTTGCAGTTTGAAACTGGGTGGGTGTGTTTGGAAAAACAGAAATCTTGATTCGCGGACAACTGTATGGTCTTTACCCAGCAAGGATTACGTCGCACGAAAATCCGCAGCTAACCATGGCGGCGCTCACCGCAAGGCAAAGGAATCCGGCCAAGGCCAACTGAAAGGAAAAAAACGCCTGTGATCTGCCGCTTATTTATCGATGATTATACTCTAAGCGATCGCAGAAATATTATAACTTCGTTCACTGTTAAAACTATAGCCAAGGGATGATCAAAATCTACATGTAGATCTAGAGATTAAAACTGAATGCCGACTACACAGGTAATTTCCAATAAATAGTCCTAGCAAAGTTTGATGGCTAAGTTAACTTGTATGTAAAATCAGCTTTCTATTCAGCGATTACAGAGACTGGTCGTGCTAGAAAGAGAGTAGCTTCAACTAAAACCTATATGACCAAGAGAAGATTGAGTTAAAAATTAGATGTCGACTCCACAACGTTGACTACACAAGCTGTTACCAATATACCGTAAACTTTCGAAAGTAACGACCTCCCGAAAGTGACGTCAGAAAATTATGGCCACTAATAAATCCCGAAAGTGGCGACCCTCCGAAAGTAGTGAGTTTACCCTTGTTAAAACAAAACCCGAAGAATTTTTATCTAGCAACAAGAATGTATCGTAGAAAACCTTGATTCAAATTAATATCATTTTCAACAGGAGCGTATAAAAGGAACACACTGAGATATTGTTACAGCAGACTAACATAGCAGTGCGTCATGAAGTATAAACAGCCAACGGTATCTGACTTGCTTTCCAACGCTGTCACGATCTATGTTGTTGCCACCCATGTGGCAGCAAGAACTGTTTTTCGAATTTCTGTGTCTTATTCCGTAAAAACAGCTAAGTGACGTAGTAAAGTAAGGAACCCCTGAAAGTAACGAGCGCCACAGGCTGCCAATTCCGAAAGTAACCAGGGATCCAAAAACAACTGTGCAACAATATTACAATAAAGATTGGGAATGGGATGGTTGCAAATAAAAGGTCGCTGGACCTAATTGTGATTTAAATAATAACAATACAAGAGCGTACGCCTCCTCGGAGACCCAGGGGCTGCTGGTCGGGACAATGCGATATTTTCAGGCGAAAGTTTATTTCAAGAGTGGAAGAGCCCCTGGGCACTTACTCTTTCCCAACCAGTTCCAGAAATATTGGAATTCCGTCCCGCTGATTTTCTGGCCAATCAGCGAGGACGTCCACCCGGGCGCTAGGAAACAATGGTTACCGATCAATTTTTACGGCGGACTCATCGAAGGCATATCGCTAATTTTTATAGCTAATGTACATGATTTCTACACTGTTGCTTTTGGTGGCGCGCGAAGCTAGTCGAGTACACAATGTTGCTTATTATTTAATTCTGCTCGATATAGTTGAACGACTTCTGAAACTTTCCACGATTTGCAAATCTCCGTTGCATAGTTGACGCAACTATGCCGATCGAACGTGAATTCGATCGGCCAAATGCATATTCTTGCTTTCGCACATAACCAAAATTCTTTACCAATATAGTGTTTGGCGAAATTCGAGGAAGACCTCCAACTGGCCCTAAAAGAACGCTTGTCGTGTGGTCGATTTGAAAGCGGAAAATTGTGGCGAGAAGAGATGTTTTCGGGCAATTACCGACGGGTTACGGAAAGAGTTTAGCCCGTTTGCTGGAGTATTGAATTTAAGGTAATGAATTCCTTGTTAAATACATTGGTTGTTGTTTCCACTCTTTTACAAGGGTGGATAAGAATTTTTCAAGGGTGGGGGGGGGGGGGATTTGATTGGATGTAGAATCAATGGGGCCCCGAAAATGTTTCAATTTGAGAATTGGAACCTTATTAAAAACTGTGACACCACCTATACAAGCAATACTACAACGTAGAAATGTGCCTTTCCTTCATTTCGGCTACAATATTCACAATTTATTTCATATTTTCCTTTATTCAAAAGAAGGGTGGAGAACTGTGAGGGTGTCGCGTGGAAGTGACCCTCACTGTTACTCTTAGAGCCATTCTCTGAATTACACATGAGCTCGAGATTTACATGAATTCTATAATAGTTGATGAGGCCGAATCAACTATGCCCTCATAGATATAGAGGGTGAAAAAGCTGATTGTTTTAGTGGAATTCTAATCAAATCTCCTTCAATGAATGATTTCTAATTGTTTCTTAGCGTGCGGACTGAATTGCAGCTTACGAGTGCATATCAGTAATGGCTTTGGTGTGTTTTATCTTCCACCCTCCCTTCCCCTCAACCAACACCAATGAACAATGAATCCTTTCCTTTGTAGTTAAATCGAACATCGATGTTCTCGGAAAATCGAAATCTGCTTTATACGGTATCCGTTCCCTTCTGCACAAAATACAACTGGTTGAAAGAGTCGTTGGTTTTTGTGAACCACTTTTATAAACTGGGTATATTGGTTTGGTACAGAACAGGCATTTTTTTCAGATTGATAGCTCGGACTTTATTTCCGTTGTGCTTTGTAACAATATTTCTACTGAGTGTTACACCTAAATTCTTCACTTTATTGCCATTCAGCTACCCTTTGTCGTTTCGATCCAGTCCAAAAAAGACTTCACGTTAGCGTACACCCCCGGATATCCGGGTCGAGCGCATCCAATACCGTAGCTTACCACCCCTGCCAGGACAGCCTTACCATTCTGTGAGCACACCAAAGGGCCTCCACTATCCCCCTGACAAGAATCAATTCTTCCTTGATCATATCCAGCGCAAAGCTTGAGGTCTGAAATTGGACCATAATTCTTGGAACACTTATTGTTGTCGACTATGGGAACATCTGCTTTCATCAGTTTCGTTGCCTGCTGTCCACCCTCTGAGAGCGCCCCAAACCCAGTCACAGTGCACATTTTTCCAGCTGGAAAGCTAGAGCTTTGTGTAGGTAGGCATACTGGTTTAATGTAATCATTGAAGGATACTTCGTTCTTCAACTCCACGAGAGATATGTCGAAATCATTTGTACGCTTGTTATAACGAGGATGATTGATCACCTGTAACAATCAATCAATCAACAAGTCTTTTATAGGAGTGCATTGTTATACCTTAGTTAATCATAATTTACAATTTCCTCGATTATGACTGGTTTAAAAAACTCCTATTTTCCACCAAACATCCAGTGCTTTACAAAATTGTTTGTACTTTGTCAATTGATTTAACCAAGTGGCGGTCAGGGTAAATTATCGGGACCAAATCGCTTTGATTTGATTCGCACGGTCTGACCGTTAAACTGATGCGCCGCCCAAATAAATACTTGCTTGAAGAAAAAAAAACAATAATAAATTCGACCTTTATCTCTTCAGGGGGAGGCGCGGCGGCTTCGGAGCGAGCGGCCCGGGTTCGAACCCTGGCCGGGGACATTGTGTTGTGTTTTTGGGCAAGACACTTTACTCTCACGGTGCCTCTCTCCGCCCAGGTGTATAAATGGGTACCGGCGAATTTAATGCTGGGGGTAACCCTGCGATGGAGTAGCATCCCATGCAGGGGGAATAGAAATATTCCTAGTCGCTTCACGCTACTGAAACAGGGATAAGCTCCGGCCTAATGCGCCACTTGGCTCGTATGCAGACTTAACTTATCTCTTCCGTGGAACCCAGTTAGTCCGGTTACTAACGGGCTACAAAAATCTGGCCGTATTAACGAGATGGCCGTATTAAAGGAATTCTTTAAATAAGCAAATGACTGACTAAGCTTTTGTTCTGGCCAGAATAAAGTGTCCATAATAACGAGGTGGCCGTATTAACGGGGTGATCATAAGGCGGGGTTGCACTGTACCTGTTTCGCGCCAATTACCACTTCATTCCCATCTTCGTTATTGACGTCGAATTCTCCAAGCACGATTTTAAGTTCAAATGGTGGGCTTTCCATTTTTTGGAAGCAATGAGCCGCTGACACCACCCACTTTTTATCGATGAGAGATCCACCGCAGAAGAGGTTGGTCCTGGCCCAATCGGACTCCCATCTGAAACCCACTTGCCAAGGAAATTCTGCTGGATTCGCTTTTTGTCCACCAACAATGCGAGATTTCCTTCCAACACCACAGCTCATGCTTCCCCTACTCCCAAGATCGTTAGAGCTAGAAATGTATCCTGGGATATAATTTGAATCTAAATCTGAAACAAAGTTTGCATGAACATATGTATGTTAAAACAGTATTAATGGAATGGATATTGACTCATATGATCTCTCTTAGGTCGTCATCACATACCAAAGAACATTGAAAATACGACGCGCAGCGGAGTATATTTGACAAAAATTCGAGGTGTTTGGATAGCCGATGAAAGACTGTTTCGAGTGTTTGATAGGTCTTCTCAATGGAGCAAAAACTAAGGAGTAAACGGAGAAGTAAAATCTTCAAAATCTACGCTAATTCAGACCAGGTATCCAAACCTCCTTCACTGTTTTGGTGTTCTTTGTTTTAACTTGATGAATTATAAAAGAGTTTGAGAAAGGTCGTATCACAAACGACACAAAAGAATGGGTTAGCGCTCTTTGTGCATGCTATGATCACAGTGTTACTGAGATATTCAAGTGGAGCGAAAATTTCCTCGATTTTGATACTAAGGCCCTCCACAGACTAGAGATTTAGTTGTCGACAACTGTTTGTGATCGACAGCTAAAAGTTATCGACAACTAAATAAGTACGATTAAGGGATTCCACACACGGGCGCTCAAATACTGATTTAGTAACCGATATGCAGAGAGGTTGGGCACCAAGAGCTTTTTACGCATGTGCATGTGCTTACTACGCATATGCCGGCGGGGAAAGCCGCTGACACAATAGCGCGGAGATCTAAAAGTAGTCGACAACTAAAACAAAAGTTTTCACACACTAGAAAAACGCAAAAAAATGAGGCCGTCGACAACTATTAGTTGTCGACAACTAATAATTTGGGGTTTAGTTGTTGACAACTTGCGCCACAGACTACGTTTTCTAGTTGTCGATAACTTCTAGTTGTCGATCACAAATAGTTGTCGACAACTAAATCCCTAGTCTGTGGAGGGCCTAACTCGTCTACTTTACCATCGATTTGGACCGGTCAAATGGTCGCTTAAGTCGGAGTACTTTCATCGCTTTCACTACTGGTGTGACTGGAAGCCTTTGGGAGAAGGATCAAAGGGTCTCAAACAGGTTTTCTCTGGTCATTCGTTACCTTAGTTTACATTCAGTATCAACTTGAGTAAGTTAGCTCATCAACTTAAGTGATTCGATTTCACCAATTGAGTCCAATGTTATAAATATCATGAATTTTCATTGCTTTAAATCGCATATGTCTGATTCCGGTCGTGTTTACAAAACTTTCAGCTATCTTCTCTACACAATTGATAAATGAGAAATGGAGAGCTCAATTTGCTTTCGCAGCAATCGTGGAGAAAATCATAAAAGGAACGGGTATTCCCGGAATTATTGTCAAGACCCGGATGATAACATAAATGTCTTTAGGAAACGATTGGGGCTCTGTGTACTAACTAAGAAGAATTAAAATTGGAGGTTTCGGTGCCAAGAGGCTGAAATGGCGTGCCCAAACTTATTATACGAACTAATTCCGTACGGTAATGAATTTTCATTGCATGCTCTCACAACGACAGGACAAATTTCGCGGTAGGTTGGCTTTTGTTCTTGTCTTCCTTCAGGATAAAAGTCTTGACCAAAAAACTTCGTCAGCGTATCGTTTTGATTCTCAGGTTCTCTCTTTCCTCTCCCAGCCGCCCGTTATTCATGAATCGCTCTATCTTATCCCTTCTTCCTTCTGAAAAGTTCACATCATACTGTTACAACAAAACGTTAACTGTCTAGAATGTCATTTTCATAAGGGGCAGAATTCCTTCAAGCGGAAAATTCTTCTGTCTTCTTAGGGCCCCGTCCACACGTATCCCCGCAACGGTTTTCTTTCCGGATACGGCTTCCGTGCAAACGCATCCGGCGAATTCAAATCCGCTCTCCATGAATACGCTACATGTGGACGGGGAAGTTCTTGAAAGAAAAAGTTGCGGATGCAAAAATATCCGGATTCGGGTGGACGGGTCCTTAAAAATATGGGCGTTAGCGACGAGGAAAATGCCCCGTTCCCAATATACCATTTCCGTAGTCCCGGTGTTGGACTAGAACTAGCCTGCACCTAAGGCTAATACGGGGAGTCTTTTTAAACGCAAATGACATTTCTCGCTCTTTAATGATGTTCCTCCGCATGAGCCTCCATTGCAAGCTAGTTCCAGTCCAATTCCGAGAATACAAATATGATTTATAAGCTCCCTCCTTCCAGCTCTCAAATCAGGGAGTTTAAGAAAACCACGATCACAACGACAACAGGAACGTCGCTAAACAAAAGGTTCAGATAATGAGCAGAACAATGGCTGCGCACGTGCATAATTCGTGGTACATTTCTTTGGCATCCTCTGTAAAACAACGATTTGAAATGACCAAATTTTGCGTTGTGTGGAGAACGTGAAGACCCGTGAACCACAATGGATAACTTTTTAAAATTTATATTTCGAATTTTGCGCTGTATGCCATAACCAGTTTCGACCCTAGGTTTTGACAAAGAGAAACAAAGTAAATGACTTGCAAGATGTTTTGCAAGATACGTAGGTAAAATATAAAGTTATTATTTAATCGATGTTGTCCTCGGCGTCGCCGTCGTAACTTCTTAAACTCCGTATTCTAATAAATGCCCGAGTGTTTATATACACTTAATTACATTTAGTGCATTTTGCAGTTTTTATGTTTTAAGTTATTATTTATAATTACTTTTATCTTATTTTGACATGCAAGGCCTCAAAGAATGATCACTTTTCAGTGAAGTGAGCCTCCTGCATAAAGATTGTTGTTTGTATTATTATTACTATTATTATTATTTTGCTCTGATTTACCTTTTACTGAGGAGTCACTTGACATGTTACCTGAAAAAGGGACAGGATTTTGATTTTGATGACTCGATTCAACTAGCAGATGCAACTTAGACAAGTAGTACAAAATGGCAGCATAAACAAGAGCACTAGCATAAAATTAAAAAAGGGCCTATAACTCAGACGGATAAAAACTAATCAACAATACTGATTGTGTTTTCTTCTTTCTTCTCGAGCAGCGTTCCAATTTGAACTGCTGAGTCAGGTTTACAATTTCCCTAGTGTACCTGTTTACTTGATTTAGCGATAATCTCCCATACTACAGTATATTTCCTTGGGATCACAAATAAAGTTTGAAATGTAAAAATGACAGAATAAGCAAGAGTAGTAACGCCCGGGTAGTTACGCGGGGTAAGAAAAAAACCTCATACCTCCAACATGGCAAAAAAAATCAAAATTCTGATTTTGTTTTATGGCGCTTACATTGCAGAGCTCCCTTTTACGCAGCTTAGAAATCGAGACGTAAATGAACGCAGCTTGCATTGTGCACCTTGGGCTAATGAGTACGTTTTACTCTATAAAGCAGTTTTAAAGACATGTTTTCTATCATGATAACTTAAATCTGCCTTGTACACCGAAGGCCCTCAAGCTCCTGCGATGTTTATATTTGACGAACTGCGATCTTTTTTAACCTACCTTTAGGAAAAACATTTTCCTTAAATTGATCCGGACCCCCTTCAGCTCCACGAGGATTGTAGCGAACACAGATGATGTCACCATGAACGGTGGAACGAGCAGTCCCGACTCCAATTTGGAATGTACTGTTCCAGACAACCTTTCATGAGAAAGGACGTCAATTGAGGAGCACGATAGTCATTTTTATAGCATCGGTTGTTATAAGTATTTTACGATAAAGTCAGTTGCACCAAGCTAATCTTATTTCTCGATTCTGGCTCTAATGAAGAAAGAAGTCACTTGAAGGGTGCTAAATTGCGTAATAATTTGCTAAATAATCAAATGCTTAGTCTGCTCTGATTTACTTTTAGCCAGTTAGATTCACAAATAGAAGTGGCCTCCAGCGGTGTGTTGTCAGGTCCTTCTTGCATAGTTCTAAGCTCCTAAGTCTGGTGACAAGACCAAACGTTCTTATTATCGATTGAGCGAATGGCAGAGCGAATGATTAGATCGTCCGTCGATCGGGCGAATGAAAAAGAAGATAGAGCTTAATTCTGATTAGACCCTCCCCCCTTCACCACATTTTACTAACTAACGTTCATTCCCACTAGAAGAGAGATGCTTTGGGTAAAGGCACAAATAACGACGGATAAGGAGACAAGCCACTTGGCCCGAATGCAGACTTAATTTTTACCTATGCCAAAATTGGAGCTCTGAGGCGACTAAAACGTTTGGTCGCTACTGATGAGCCAACTCAAAACTGAAAATGATTAAGAGCAATTAACATGTAAAACCTGACCTTGACAGTATGCGCTTGGAGTGTTATTTACCTGTGCAAAGTGTTTGATTGGCATGCCAGGGCCTTTAGGCAGCCCCGTCTGATAGTTGTAATTAGGCTCTTCCGCGTACCACTTTTGAACAGCCAAGGTGCAGAGATCAGGAGTAGCACCTGCGCTTTTGGCATCAGTCACAGGTGTAGCCGCAAGATTTTCTCCCTGGTTTTTCGTGTCCATGGTCCTGTTGTCATGTGAAAGGTCGTCTTTTATTGCGAGTTCCTCACACCACTTTTGAGCGTCTTCGCCCAACTCTACTGAATACGCCAATGCCTGAGCGCCGTGTAGCTTTCTCAGTTTATTGTGGGTCATCACGCATGCTTTGTGAAATTCGTCGTATGCGAAGACGCCTTCAATAAACGTATAATTACATTTCTATGATCATTTCGAGAAAATAATTCAATATTAATAATAAATAGCAAAACATTTACAGAGATTACGCAAAAGTGAATTCGGTTAGGACTGACAAAAACGATTTGCCAAAGAAATCAGGAACATTGCAGGGCATTATAGACAGAGTAATAACTTCACGGCAATACAAACTAAGGAGTATGATGAGTGAAACATCTTTTATTGCAATTAGTGAAGTAAATTTTCATGTTCGACACTCATTAAGTGAAATATCTTTTCATGTTCGAGATCCATTTTTGTCTTCAGTTTATATTGAACGCGGGACTCGTCTTTTCTATGTCAAGCAAAATTTGATCAGTTGACACGTTTTGTAACATATTTAACAACAGAACACATGACCCTATATCAAATATGCCTTTAAGAAAAAAGTAAACAGCTCAATCACATAAACATGAGGGACTGTGTGGTGATGAAAACATCGCAATAATACACCGTTCATTTCAATCATTTGTCTTGATTTTAATAGTTTATCGATTCAAACGCAGCCGAGGACCACGACGCATTTCAGGTTCAATAAGTAATAGTATATTGTTTGTTAGGGCCTTACAAGCATTGGTATGGTTTAAAATTAACCTCATCTTACCTGCAAAAAGTAGAGAACTGCTTATCAAGAAAGCGCAAAACTGGAATGGAATCATTTCTTCAAACACCTCTTCGGGGGTGCTGAATTTCGTTGTAATCCAGCGATAAACTCGAGTGAAAAAAAGGGTTTATATGAGAAAGCGATCATTTATTATTCAATCCCCGTGATGTCATTCTGACTGGTATTACACAATACAGTTGCATGCCTTTTCACATGAGACACACCCCTTATTTTTTAATAATAAGAGATTGAAACAATAAGATTAAAAATACAAAAAGGAGAATAGCTTAAATAATATTCAGCGCTGTGAAATGACGAATTTTGACCTCGCTTAAACATTTCCAATAACAGTACTTGCTATGGCCGAGTGTCTCTCTCATCATAGCTGAATTGCTGCTAGCGATACTTTTAACCAGTGGCAACTACTGACGAAAATCTGCCAAACTTCTTTCTATTAAACTCCTCCCAGCTGTCAAGATAGGATGTTCCAGCCACTATGAAACATTTCATCATTTTCCTACCCTTGCAACCATTCCTTGGAAATACTTAAACTGACCCTGGCCTATTTCTTTTTATTCTTTTTCTCCAAGAACCATGGTTAAATCTGAAGTCAACTAATGTGGCTCAAAGTTTAAGGCCTGGTGTCGCGTGAAGGTAAGATCGATTGAACTGGTTAATTTTGTTTAACAGTTGGTTCATCTGACCCTGAAACGAAATATTGACTAGATCTATTATAAAATCTTATTTGAAAGCACTGCAAAGTATGGACGGTTACACTTTTTTGGTAAAGTCTCGCAAGCTAGTGCGGTGCCGAATTTAGCATGGGAAGATTAATAATATTAAACCTTCATGGTGCCATCCAATTCCACAGTAAGTTTATTTAAAGTTTACATAGCATGACACAAAATTCAAATTTCTAAAGCCTAAAATATTTTACCTCAGTTACAGTTGAAAAAGCGCTCGACCTTGTTAACTTCCGGTGCCGGTGAGAAAGGAACTGATGTTCACGGATACGATACAATTGAAACATTGCAAGACTTATCTTCTGACATAACGAAACGTTAGCTTTGTTTCCGTCTCTTTAAGCTAGCATACAGGTGAAACATTCTACACCGCGACCACCTTAGCTTGGAAAGAGAATCGGCCGGTTTAGGGAAATGGCATTTTTTAGGGAGGTCAATTCAGTTGCAATGTATAAGTAACACGCTATTGTAAAAACACTTATACCTGGCCTTGGCGCTGAGCCAAATCAAGTAAGGACCGTCCTTAGCGTAGTTGGCCATTAATAAAGTTTCCATTGCAGAAAAAATTGCGCGCTTCCTTAGCTTACCACTTCCTTCAAGAGTTTCTTTGAATCGAACTGAATAGATTTTGCGATCCAATGTGAGAATATTTTGTTTTCGAGATCTTTAGGAGTTCGGTTAATTTTATTATTTTAAAGAAATTCGCAACCGTGTTTTAAAGTACTACTAAAATCGTTATGGAAAGTGCTGTTTTTAGCTGGCGAAATCGCCTTTGTGGAGCAACTGATTACGAAAAAAGAGAGGCGAGGTGGACTGCCCTTTGACTCTTTTTAAAACACTGTTTATGACGAATATGTTGAAGTTACTTTAATTTCTCTCGAATCGTTTTAGAGTAAGCGAATAATGCGACGATTGACAGAGCCAAACTATGAAAGCAACTACCGATGCGTCAAAGTAGGTATTTTCTTAAGAAGGGGCTTAAACGTTTTTAATGATCGAATGGAACTGGTGCATAACTACAGAATTTTCAAAAAGCGACAGGATTATGACAATAACACGACCAATGCTTTTTAAATCTGTGTTAACACATGAGGTAAGCTTGCTTTTTTTGTTGCTGTGATACCCCCTTTTTGACAGTTCTTATACTTTAAGTCAGTTAATAAAGTAAACAAATTTAAGGCCATATTTTCTAGTGGGTCTGTTTTCTCTTGTAACCGTTGAGTTTTCTACTGTGGCGACTCTCACTGCGAAAAGCTGCGAAAGATTTCATCATTGACAATTCGCTCGCAGGTAGTGTAAGCGATGTAAAGAATAGTGCTTGATTATAGCTTTTAGGTCAGTCATTTGCTAGCATTCCGACGAATTTTCCCCGGTGCGGAATAGAATTTCAACTTCACCAGACAGTTACATGTATTCATATTCAAAGCATCGCCAGTATTTGCGCGAGTGCGACCATTAATTGTGGTATTATTTAATCCATTTTAATCAATTTTGACTGCACAAATTAAGAAAACATACAAGCAATAACTTATACGTTGCAAAAAAGAAGAAAAGCAGCGGGGAAGGACTAGAACTGGAACATTAGGACGATACGTTCTGGTCCACCCAAAAGATATAAAAACAAGACAAACAAAAAATATGTTTAATACAATGTCAATTAACATCAAAGGGCTAGTAAGACGCCCAATTAGCATTTGGGTGGTCAGTAGCATTTGGGTAGTCTCTTGAAGCAGTCCTAAACAATTCCATAAATATGGAATTCTATGTTAGTTCTTACTAGGTTTAATTTCAGTTTATTATTTGAATAGGACCTTAGTCTTTTATCTGAGCAAAGTCTCTGGAACAAACGAATTGTCTTCCAACAGCTAAAAGTTGTGGGTTTGGGGATCAACACGGTCGTTCATTTCAGTTCTCCCTCGATTAATTTGCTTTACAAGGAGCTCAGTGTATTTCAATTTTTTCCACGTGGCACCTGTTCCTGAAAACATTGTTCCTCTTAAAGAGTCTGGTGCTTTCCTTGATCGTATCGTCCGTGTTAGAACTGTACCGTTCTACAAGGTTTCTAGGAGGGTGGTAAAGGGGCTTGTTATATTAATCAATCGTCCTGTATTTAACCAACCTATTTCGTGAAATGAGTCAGTATGGTTTGTACACAAGCTTCCGTGGTACAAATGAAGGCATTACGTATCGCACTGAATCACGTTCTGGTTTGAGTTATTATGACACATTCGCGTTTTGTTCGAGCAGGATATCGTAACGATAACTTTTGTTTTCCGTTTGGTATTTTTTCTCTTGACAACCATGGCCTTGTTCTTCTGGTGCTCAATTTGTTTTTGATAGCCATGACCTCGTACCACTGGTGTTCTAGAGAACAAGAGATTTGCTTGTGTCTGTCTTTGATTCTACCCTATGGGCGTAACTCTTGTTGTCATACAAGACATTAGATTATAGACTTTCTCCCTTGTTTCAGAATCCTTCCAGAACATCGAACCAAGCACTGGTGAGACGTAAGCCACATCTGTAAGGCGGGTGTTAGAATCGGATAATGGGCTTCCTACCTACATGTGCCGAAACGACATATCCCCATCCGATGTAAAAATTCGGCCTCAAAGCCAGACACTAGTATCAAATCCGAGACCTTCGTGTTTGCTGGATTCAGCTGTAGACACCTGTCGGGTGAGAATCCTACATTACTAGTTTTGCATTTAGATTCCTTTAGGAAGATTGTCTCAGTGGTCTTAGCCTCGGTCATCTGGCTTATCCCTACTTCTACTTGCCTCTACTCTACCTCTACTGGTCATTCCTCCCTTGAATGGTAGCCAACTGGCAATCCATAGATCATGTGGAAATTCCACGTCAAAAGCTGTTGCTTTGGACCCAGAAAGGACGGTAATTTCGAAATCTTCGTGAACCCCTTCGCCAAGACCCTAGGTTTATGAAATAACTGGGCATTATTCAGGATATAGTTGGAAGCACTATGATAACAATTGCTTGGCAAGTTGCGTCCCCTGATGAAGTACTGTGTATTGCAATTTTAAGGTGGCTCAAAACTGTTTCCAGCACTTATATTTGCATTGGTCGTTATAACCACTTTTTATCACTTGATGCTAAAATCATGGTATCAAAAAACTGCCCGATCATTGGTGAAGACGCTGGTACCATTTTCGTGACACAATACGTTACCATAGCAACAGTATAACCTCCTAAAAACACCCTTAAATGCAGCTTTAGGGGCTTATAATTGAAAAACGGCACGGTGAAATTCTTTTATATTATCAACTTTAGATAAGCATGATAAGATGCAACTTTTGGCAAAGTTTAAAAAAATTCTGTACATGGGGTTCAGAACCACCTTAAATTTTCGAAAAATATCAATATAAAAAAATTTCACCGTGCCGTTTTTGAAATATAAGCCCCTAAAGCCACAGTTAAGGGTGTTTTTAGGAGGTTATACTGTTGCTATGGTAACGTATTGTGTCACGAAAATGATACCAATGTGTTTACCAATGATTGCTCAGTTTTTTGATGCCATGATTGTAGCATCAAGTGATAAAGAATGGTTATAATGACCCATCCAAATCTAAGTGTTGGAAACTGTTTTGAGCCACCTTAAGATCTAAACCCCCCATGGCAGCTACCATTTCTACTGGCCAGATCATCCTTTGCAAACACCGGTAAACGTTCAAAGTTCTGCATTTACGTATTTCTAGGTATGACCACTGAACTGCCGACTTTTCATTGTCTTCCAAGCCGTCGTAGTTCTTTCCAAACCTAGAATTTATTTCTCAGCAAAGGAAGTCAGTACGTTTTGCACTAAAATCGAGTACGAACTAGAGGTCCATCAGCTTGTTGGTCCTTTCATTCCCTTACCCATCCCTTCCATCTGTAATTAACCTCTTGTTTAGCCCCCATAACCTCTGTTTAGCCCCTATCTAGAGACGTTTTTCAAGGAAAACTATTACACGGATCATTCTAGCATCATCATCATACTTTTTCATCGTGATGGTTTTGAGCCATCGTATTTAAGGGGCTACATCGTATGGCAATTATAAGGGGCTCTTTTGGGTTTAAATCTGAGGCTTTATTCCACTACTGAATTACAATAACACCTTATTCTTAGTAAATGTTTTGAGCCCGAGAGTAACAGTGGGCCGTCTAATGAGATCGCCGGTTGTAGGTAGTCCTGAAAAGAAAAGACACCACGGACTAACTACCACTGCATAGGATCGACAAGTACTCTGGTCACCTGCAGTGATAGCCAAACTATACAGCAAAACTATTTTTAGCGTACCATTAAAGCACGTTGGCATAGCAACTTTTAAAATCCAACGATGCTCAACAGATGCTAGCAATACTTAGCACCTTAAACTTAGTCGTCACAACCTAAGCAAAGCAATGGACAAACTTTACTTGAAAAAGAACAAAAAATAACAATACATTAATCGAGAATGATAACAGATACTGAATAACTAACTCTACGCGAGTCTCACGGCCACTAACTTCAGGTGAAAACTGCCCAAGCATTTTTCAAGGACTAATCTACTGAGAAACATTGTCATTTGACTGTCATAATGACTTCCACGTAGGTCGTTGAAAAGCAAGCCACCAATTGTAGTCCCTTTCTCGAAAAAACCTCACCAGGACGATCACAAAAGAGGTAGTAATGTTTAATTCTGCTCGTGAGTGTCACAGGCTAAGCACTACCCTTTACATCCTCGATAAAGTCCAACAAATATCTCACATTGGCGTAAACTCCCGGTAACTTTGGTCTGGCGCATCCAATACCGTAGCTTACCACTCCTGCCAGGTAAGCTTTCCCGTTCTGTGGGCACACTAAAGGGCCTCCACTATCCCCTTGACAAGAATCGATATTTCCTCTATCGTATCCAGCACATATCTTGAGGTCTGAGATGCGTGACCTATAATACCTTGAACACTTCCGGTTGCCAACTATGGGAACATCTGCTTTCATCAGTGTCGTTGCCTGTGGTCCACCCTCTCTGATCGCCCCAAATCCAGTGACAGTACACATAGTGTTAGATCGGAATTTCATTCTTCTTGAAGGCAGACAGACTGGTTTCATGTTATCATTGAAAGACACTTCACTGTCTAGCTCCACAATCGCTATGTCGTTATCCATTGAGTTTGAATTATATCGAGGGTGGTTGGTTACCTGTAGCAATCAAATAATCAGTCATTCCGGCAACGAATTTACCCTGTGCCTAAGGTGTTTCATTCTGCAGCAAAAACCTTTCATTGCTAGAACTACTGATATATCCCAGACTTGAAAAGCATCATTATAACTTTTGGTTCCACTGGAGACCTACAGCTTACATTTCAATTTGCAGTGGCCTTGTTAACGGAGCTAACTAGATACAGTCGAACCCTATTAAGCGGATAACGTCGGTGAAATGGGCGGCACAGTGGCCCCTTAATCGGGCTTGATGCACTTTGAATATTTTTACCATTGGGTTAACAGCCTAGTGAGCATGGAATCACATCAAGACAATCATGATAAAGATGTGCTTGAATGCTTTTATCACGGACATCCCTTACTACTTCGGAATCTTATCCGGTTATCGCTTTTTCCGTAATTAAATTTTGGGTGTCCATTTGATACAGGTAAACACAATAGGAAAACCCTCGTCTGCACGACCAAAAGATGGCTGCATGCGGCCACTCAACAGAGGTGACCTGTTTGTATAACGTTACTCACAATGACTTCAGGGCTCCAATAACTGACCGCTTAATGAGAGTGGTCGCTTAATAGGGGTTGGACCGTATTAGAAATATTCAAAGGGTGATAAGACAATACAGATATTTGAAATAACCCTACAGGTAAACACAATAGTAAAACCGTTCCCGCGGCCACTCAATAGAGGTGACCTAGTTAAGTCTGCTGCTGGAAAGACCTAGGCGTTTATGCTAGCGCGTAGCCTGCAATACATACGTATTTTGGCGAGCGAGCGTATTTTAATCAAGCCAGCGATTGAAACTCGGAGGAGACTTGGGGAGACACGAAAAGACGTCTAACGGAGTAGGAGTAAGAGGAGGGGAAACGGGAGGAAGGAGATTTAGTATTAATTTGTATTAGAAAATAACCCAAAGCAAATACGCACGCTGATTGGTTTAAAACCGTGTTTCTATAACTCCATAGAAACACAGAACTAGCACGAGCTGCTGACGTACTGATCGCGCGTACAAAGAGAATTTGCATTTTAATGATCGAAGTAAACAAGTCGTTTTCTTTTACTTCGTCGCGGTATTTTCTAAAAGAAATAGAAAACATTGTTCTTATCGAGTTATTGAAACACTCGTGAAAGTTTGGGAGAACTCGAAAAAGCTGTGGAAACACTCGCCTGCGGCTTGTGTTCCCACAGCAGTTTCTCGTTCTCCCAAACTTTCACTCGTGTTTCTATTAAACAATTAGATTATGAGCTCGAGATTTCTATCGCGTGATAGTTGACGAGGGCGCAGCCCGAGTCAACTATCACGCATAGAAATCGAGAGCGAATAATCTAATTGTTTTAGTATAAATCTACTAGTCGTTCAAAAATTTAATCTAAATCCTCTTCAAAGACACTCCAAAAACACAAAGAAACGGCCCCTAGTGCGCGCTGCTACGCTACTCACTATCTATCACAGAATAGAACGTGGGTAGCGTAGCCAATCAGAGGACGTTATTCGTGATAGAACGCTAGTAGATTTATACTAAAACTCGATAGAAACACGGCACATGTTTTCTATTTCTTAATTAGGGTCAAGCATTTGTCAGTGTTTTAGTGCTAACATTGCAACTTGTAAAATTCAGTTAAAATATGACTTAACGTGTGATAAAGGATAATCAGATTACATGTATTCCATCGTCTCTTGTGTACTCCCAATGCTGCTTGATTAAGTTTTTAGTTATTTGTTACAACTATGCAAGAAGTTAGGGAGGCGGAGTTAAAAACTGTAAAGACCGAATGGAGTTTCCTTGGAAGTTTTTGTTTGAATTTTCGATCTAAAAGGACATAAAAACGAAAACCCTTTTCCCGCTTATATAATCCGATGTGCTTGAAATTGGCTCCCATCCTCGTTGGATCCTTACTTATGCAAATGAAAAATATTAACCCTGAAAGTAGATTTGATGGTGATGAATGTTTTGAACCTGGCGTAAGGCTTTGATTCGTGTTGTGGTCGTCAGGTGTCATTTCGCGCCCGCGAAATTTCAGAGAGATTTGCCTTGCATTTGCGAAAATTAGTCTGTCCTCATTACATTGATTCACACTTTGCAAGAAATTTAGTTTGACTTGGCGAGATTTTTATGCCATTGTGACGCTAGTTTTCTTGGTCGTTCGGGGAAAAAGTGAAACTAAATGTCGGTGACGTTTCGGAAGAAATGCTTTTTTTTTTTTTGCACAGTCAGATGTATATCTGGGTGTAGAGAGTTATATAGGAAAAGAACAGGTTCTGACAGGTTCGAATCCGAGCATACCGATCCGTCTGGCAACCAAGCCACATCATAAGGTGTATAACGCAAGTACAACCTTTTCCTCTACCTTTCTCGCGGCAATTACCACTTCATTTCCTTCTTCATTGTTGACGTCAAATTCTCCAAGCACGATCTTGAGTTCATCTGTTGGCCGATTCAAGTTTTGGAAGCAATGAGCGGCTGACACCACCCATTTTTTATCGATAAGGGATCCACCACAGAAGATGTTAGTTCTACTGTTCGGGGTCTGCCATCTGAAGCCCACCTGCCAGGGAAACTCTGATGGCCTCGCTTGCTTTCCACCAACAATGCGAGACTTCTTGCCAACACCGCAACTTATGCTTCCGCCATAGTTGCCCCCTTCCTGACTGCACCCCTGTGGATCACCATATTTGCACTTGAATCCTTGGGCATTCTTGAAATTGAAATCTGCAGCGGAGTTAAAATTTATATCCACATTAAGGTGTTTAGTAATAAAATAAATTACGACTTCTTTGATCATCTTCTATTGCCGACTCTCAAATAGCTTGGAATGTCTACCAAATAGACAATTACTTTAAAACCAATTACCCGCTGATAATTTCAGTACATAAAGGATAAAGGTTAATTCGAGTAACTGCATTGTGACTAATAGATGGAATACTCACGTTGAATACGTAATTGCCAAAGCAGCTAAGAGATTATATGCTCTTAGGTTGTTGAAACGCGCAGGAGTCATGCCAGAAGACATGCTCAAGGTATATACTTGTAATATTAGATCAGTTATTGAATATGCTGCGGAAGTGTGGCAAGACATTCCTGCATACCTTTCTGATGCTATTGAATCTATACAAAGAAGAGCTTTAAAAATAATATTTCCAAATTTTAGTTATCAACAAGCCCTAGATCAAGCAAATCTGACATTTTTAGTAGATCGTAGGATATCCATTTGTAAAAAGTTGATGGCAAATATGAGGAATGAAGACCACCCCATATCTTTCTTAGCTCCGCAAGCTACGACAAGATTTATACCATATCAGTTAAGATCAGTAAACACCAAAGCCATTACAACAGTGAAAAGAACAAAAAGAGCAAACGACTTTTTTACTTTTAGGTATTTGTAATCCGAATTACTATTACTATTATTATTGTAATACGTATTTTTGTAAATGGACTGAATTATTTTTATCCAGTAAGATTAATATTAGTATTTCTGTAAGTTACACTGTTTATTCAGTTTTTTTTAACTGCTAGAAGTGTCAATAAACTATCATCAACAGATGCAACAAAAATTAGCGATGTTATATTTCGCCTTTAAAGGAGCTGCGTCACGGTTAAATGGTTTGAAAAATTTAGCCTAAATTTTTCAATTTTGTTGTTTGTAATCCGTGTCAATCTTCTCCATCCTTGTTCCTTTATGGTTTATTATTATCTCTTTAGTGTTTTTCAATCTTTGTAAAGTATTATTTTCGGGTTTCCTTGAATTTAGAGGTAATCTTGTCGATGGTAGAAAATAACTCAAAATACCGTGACGTAGCCCCTTTAAAAAAGCAACAGTAGACATGTCGTAGTTATTTTTATTTGGATAGCAAGAGTTACTTTTTATTTGTTTTACTTTCGGTGTTAAAATAAAGCACCAAATTAGACCACCGCTTAGGTCAGTGGTAACGAGAGTTCTGATCATGAATTGACTGAACAGATAAAACTTAAAGAAGACCACTGTTCCCTATGAAGCAACTATTTGATCCCTTTTAGAAATCAAAGTTAATAGCACAATATAAAATACAGGTAAATCATATTATAGACGCTAAAACTTAATAGTAAAACCATATTATTAAACTCGAAAAATTAATAGTATTAAATTCTGACTATAGCCAAGTAATTGCCTTAAGGAAAGTACGTTTTCTTTTACCTTTCTGAGTAAATTTACTTAGCACAGAGCCTGAAAAAGAAATCGATATTTAAACAGTCATAAAGCTCTATACTAACCACTTCGTGTCTAATTTCTCCATTAATATTTTTTTTTTTGCACTACCTTGTGGTAGATGTGGCTACATTGCAGTTTGTTGATCCCTCAATGTTAGAGCACACTCTAACATTTAACAATTTGACCTAGTGGTATAATTTTTTCAATTTTTTTAATTTTTTGCTTACAACAATTCCTGTACATACATCCACCCCTCCCTTATTGCATCATTGTCCACTGTTTCAGAGGAGATTTAGGAACCCTTTATTCGGCGTCCCATATTTTTACACCTGAAATGCCACAAATGTTGCTAGCTTTACCCACTCTCTCGGGGTTTTTTTTAACAAAAAAAACCGTATTATGGAGGCGTCTTCATACTGAAGTCCTTAATTAAACACTGCGAAAGATCCGTTAAGTTTAACAACTGTTTAGAGCCTGTTTTACACAGTTACCGCGTGGGGATCCCAAATACAAGGGATTTTGCTGATTTTTTGTTTCAACTGTTCTGTAGAGCCGACACATTCAATGCTTGGCGTAAAACGATTCCTTACTGAACGCCCCGCTGAATCTGAAACTCTGCAATTATATTTCAATTATTTTTTTATGGTTAGCCTCCAAGGCAAGTTTACCTGCTACGTACGGGAAGTGACAAGCTGTTCAGAAAGTACATTTGCGCAAGTTGGTGTATAGTCTTAACCTTGCATCATTAACGGTTTTTGCTTTTGACCTCTGTCTTGGGCGCTAGTAACGCCTTCTAATCTTTCTAGGGCACCAATACTTGGCTTCTCACGCCCCTTTGATGTTAAAATTCTGCAGACTCCGTCCTTTTTGACATACCTGTTTTGGGAAGTATGTTTTTCTTAAAGTCGCTAGGGCCACCCTCAGCTCCTCGGGGACTGTAACGAACGCAAATAATGTCACCATGAACCGAGGAACGAGCTGTCCCAGCTCCAATTTCAAATGTACTGTTCCAGACAACCTTTTATGAGAAAAGACAACATTTACCGAAAAATAAGGTATTTTCTTACTACATCAGTAGTTAAAAATTAAACGGTTGGGCTTAGTGCCATAATGATGATCATACCAGTAAGCAACCTTGACCGATTGAGAACGTTTAAGTTTTCAATTACGATTACATAAGTCCCTCAATATAAAAACACCTCTCAAGGGTAACAAGAATTCTCAAAATTTTACCATCATAAATAGAAATAGGACTTGGATACGGGTGTTGTAGACGGTGTGCGGTGTGAGATTGTTTAATTTGTTCAGTGTTGCTATATTAGAGAGGTATTTAGTTTTAATTAATAGCAGGTAAAGTAAAGTAAGTAAAGTAAAAGCTTCATTGATGTGTCAATTAGTTTTCACAACTAATTGGGGACACGTCAGTCAGTCCTTTGACTGTCATTATTTCAGTCTGGACCTGTACCCATCAGGTTAAAGTATATGTATGTAATGAGTGAGTATACCATGAATAGACATAACTGCACCTGCGCAAAATGTTTTATTGGCATTCCAGGAACCTTGGGCAGTCCTGTCTGGTAGTTGTAATTGGCTTCTTCCGCGTACCACTTTTTAACAGCCAGTGTGCACATTTCGGGAGTAGCACCTTCACTTTTAGGATCAGCCACAACCATAGCCGCGAGATTTTCTCCCTGGTTTTTTGCGTCCATTGTCTTGTTGTCGTGCGCGAGGACGTCTTTTAATGCTAGTTCCTCGCACCACTTTTGCGCTCCGTCACCAAGCTCTTCCGACCATGCAACGGACTGAGCACCGTGAAGCTTTCTCAATTTGTTGTGGGCCACCACACACGCTTTGTGAAACTCGTCGTATGCAGTAACTCCTTCACAAACGAAAAATGGCTGATGTCAAGATCATTAAGAGAAAATGACTTCCGTCTTTCTTTTCCCATGATTGAAAACGCCCTAGTTTTGAGACTATACTAGCGAACTTAGCTTCCGTTATGAGCAACAAATGGACATAAAAAAGTCAGCGACATCCCAGAACGTGATAACAACAAATAATTTCAGTCTTTACTTGGCTCAGTTCATTAACCTAAATGTCTTTTCATGTTCAAGAAACCCTTTTCCTTTCATGTTTAACCTTACCTGCATAAAGCAGAGAGCTATATAGTATGAAAACACCAAACCGCGTTGGATTCATTTTCAGTGTCAAACACTTCAGTTGTCAGCGCTACTGAGTTTCTTTCCGTCTTCTTCCAATTGATTTAGCAATAAATCCAAGCACAAAGTCTGATCTTGTATGGATGAGCAAATATCAGCATCTATTATTCAGTTCTTCAGTTGCCGCTCTGACTGGTTTACTTAGAAAGATTATACACCTTTCAGTTTGAGGCACACCCCCTTTCTATTAATAGTTAAAAACAGTAAAGTCAAAATCCGTTAAGACTAGTAAAAAAATTTACTAAAATGTAAAAGGGCCTGTTTTAAACGTTTTCCAGTAAGCAACACTTGTCACTTCTGCGAACCTCTTTCATAAATGATAGCGATATTTGCAAGCTAAGATGTCTAACGATCAGTTTGACTAATTCATTTTTGTTTTCAGTCTCCTCCTGAAAAGTAAACTGGTAAGCAAGGGGGTGTTCCAGCCACAAGCAAAAATTATCGTCCTTTGCAAACAAACTTGAATCAAAAACGTACTATCACGACAAGAAAGAATGAGTCAAACTTCGTTCTTTAATACTATCAGTCCCAGATTCATAAGCAGTAGGCCATTAAGTGTAGCGCTACCTCTCTCTAAGTCAGATAGTAATGAACCAGACTAGATCTAATGGTCTCCTGGAGCCGGCAAAAAAACAAAACAGTTAAGTCGTGGAATACAGTCCGCAAGAGAAATACTTTACGATGAAAACATCACACGGCTAATCACACAGTATATATGTTAACGAAGCTGGTTTCATTTCTCTCTTTTAGTTGCAGTTGTATGTGAAGCTGACAAATTTAAATTTAGCATTGCATGTATCTGACGATGATAGACGTTTCTATCGAAACAAGTCTTTCACTTATGTCCAGGATTGAACGCAAGTATTGTTTAATTAGTACTTCATATTTGGCAGGGTCATTTGACATTTTCATATTACTTCATATTTGACAGAATTGTGTGTGTGTTGGTGACTTTTTACCAATGAGGACACTTTGTGATGCTTAACATAAGGAATTTGAATCTCATTAGCGTTCAATCCTGGACATATCTGAAGTCTTTAAGACTCAAAACCGTTGCCGTTGCCCTGAATGTTGAAGCTCTCAAAAATGGCTATCTTGAAGACCCGTTCGATGGCCCGTTTTAGAAACGTCGCCGCTGAAAGTCAGATTTCAGACAGTAACTGTATAAATCGACGCATGGGCGGAACTAAAAAACCTAGCTTCTGGTAGTGCCGTGGTCGCCCTTAAGGAAATGGTCCATTAAGTAAAAAGAACTTCCACGTTTTCGAGGTAAAGATAAAGGCCCAGAAATATTTAAGTCACAGATTATTAGTAAAAAACAATGCCACTTCTGAAACAAATGATGTACACATTCGTTTTGTATTCAATTATGAGTTTAAATATGTAACGCGTTTGTATTAAATTCCGATATATTTTTAAACCTTATAGCTATGATGGTCAATAACGATTTCTTGTTCTCCTTCTTCCACAGTGCCCATAAATAGAAGGCAAACTAGCTGTCAAAGATAGGTGTTCTAACCACAAGAATACTTTTCACCTTTCTCCTCCTCTCCCGTGATTCGACCACTCCTTTCAACGTTTCTCTGAAATTCTTTTTGAACAGGTACAATAATGAGAAAACATCAGCTAACAGTTTCGCCAGGATCAATCATAAGGAGATATAAGTACGCTGACAACCTTCCAAAACATGAGTTGAAAGCTGGCAAAGAATAAGCGAGTAACAAATGAACAAGACTTGTAAAACTAAAAGAAGATATGAAAGATCGTCTATTATTAAAATCGGAGAGATCAATTTTGTCTGCTTCTTTTTCCTAATCTCACAATTTGTTTAACACGTCGCAACGAGATAAAGTAGGATAAGTAGGATAGTGATGGGGTTGATTAAGTCTTCACCCACATTTCAGTGATAGGTGAATCTAGGGCTTTGAATCTAGTCTTCTTTTCCCGCGTTAGACCGTTCTAAGTTAAACAGATAAATATTTCTACCTTTCGGGTCACAAGCGGGCCCCAAAAACTGTACCAATCTTCACTGGTTCCAAAAAGTTAGCTTGGAAATGGGTTCCTATGGGTAGCAAAACGACTGACCGTGCCCGCTTAAGCTGAGCCAAAGGAAAGTAGACGCAATGATCGGAAGGATAGGTTCTTATGTAGTATGAGAGTACTGTAGAGTTCAACGCTACTACGATTTTATGCTTGCGTGATGACGCTTGCAATCGTTTATCGTACAGCGTGTTTTCTTCGAGCACAAGGCGTATCAGCGTATAAAACAAAATAAGCCACAACGACTACGAAGAGACTAAACCATTATATTTCAGTACAGTTAGCACCAGCTAATATAGCTAGTAGGTTTTAGTTACATGAACAATCCACGGTTTAAGATATTTCACGTTTGTGTAAATATTTGGCGAACGAACCCTTGAACATCTCTTACCGTGACTGACTATTCCCCCCAAATAAAACTTCCCTTTATTATAACAAGCAAGGGGTCCACCGCTATCGCCTTTACAAGTGTCAAGAATTCTCTCGGTATATCCTGAACATAGCATTCTATCTGTTAACCAATGAACGTTTCTTCTACACTCCTCGGAAGACAATATAGGAACATCGATTCCATGAAGTGTCTTGTCGAGGTTTCCCGCCGTATAACCAAGGCCGGAACCGGTCACAGTGCAAATTTCTCCCCCTGAAAAAGACACTGTTTCGTCCGGCAAACATATCGGCCTCATGAAGTCATTATACTCCTTAAGCGGCGTCTTTAACTTGACAAGCGCAATGTTGTAATCCTTGGTGTTCTTTCTGTGAAGAGGATGTCTAATCACTTCAGAAGCCTCGGCGACAACTTCCTGACCATCTTTGTTTTGGTTATCGAATTCGCCCAAGATGACTTTCAACTTAAATTTCGGATTAACCCGAAGAACAAAACAATGCGCAGCTGTCAAAATCCACTCCCTGTCCAATAAGGAGCCACGACAAAACACGTTTGACTTGCCCAATCGGTTCTGATATCTGAAGCCCACTTGCCAAGGGAATTCTCCAGGTTTAACAGGTTCGTTACCTGTAGGGCCTCTTCTTTTAACTATTCCGCATGTGATATCTTCCATAGGCTGTCGTTCCAACTCTTGGTTGGTCATTTCTGAAAATTGTTGCCACCAGAACCAACGTGTTAGCGCGAAAACTTGAAATCATGTTTTATCAATTAAAGGAACCTGTAGTAGAAATAACCCGAACCCTTGGTCTAGACATTTAGCACTATATGAAAGCCTGTTGACCAACATCTAGATTATCATGCGTCGGTTTTTGCAGGACTGCAAGAGGTACCCATGCCCACTAAACCACGACAGACCCCCCACTAAACCTCTTCATACTTGCGTATAAAACAAATTACTCGATCTACGTTCAATTTTCATAGCTTGTAAATGCTTGCAAATGCTTTCACGAAATGGTGCAACATCTAACCAATCATGGCAGCTGGGATTTTCAACCATTCACTAAGCCACGGGCAGCTAGCTCACCCTCTAGTCACACGCGTAAGCGAAGAGAAAAGCGCAGCCATCCGGCGGGAAGGGGTCTGCTGTTGAAAGGCCTAAGGAAGCGGCTTTGACGCTCGCGCGCAAGCTCCCCGAACACGAGCCTGCTCGCAGGCTAACCAATCATAAGTGCACACTCGGTTGTACAAAACTAACACCGAAATACAAACTCTTGATTAATTTCCCTTAAAATCTTTATTGGGTGACTGTATCTGAAGTTCTTTTATCGTTAAGTTTTGACTTAGTGAAAGCCTAATAATATATATAGCAGTGTGTTTTTAGTGCGCCGAAAAGTTATGATCATATGAAAAAGAAAACATTGAGTTGACAAAATGCATATGAAATTGACGAACTAGTGTATGTGAGACACACCCCTTGGAGTAAAGCATGGGCAGTTACAAAAATTTTGCTTTTATACCAAGAAAAAAATCATTGCCAGGTTTAAATTTTCATAATCAATTCCGGAAATGTAAAAAACAGATTGTTGTGAATTCATTATATCATACCTTCATCAGTATCCGAAGGCGAACCTTCGTTTATGGCAGCTGGGTTTCCCTCGTCTTCTTCGGACATAACAAAATAATATCATAGTTGTTTTCAAAGGTAAATTGCCTTTCTTTTAAGAATTTAAAAATACATTTAGATCAACCTTAAAGAGGCAATCAAGGTTGTCCTATCCTTTAATTCGCGATTGACATTTTACCCTGATATCAACACTATATCTAAAATTGTTTTCTCCTGCATGCATTGCTCGTTAAATTGATTTTGTTAGTGATTAAAACAGCCTGCAGTTCCGTTTTACATTAAAAGGTTACTGTTGATAAAATGTGGATTTCAGCAAATCAGAAAGCTAGAAATGAAGAAACAACGACGAGTGCTTGTTAAATGATAAGTTAGAAATTATGCAAAGATAGAAAGGATTCAGTAGGTAATCTTTATCTCACATTTTTCACATAAGGCATAATCCTAGAGGGGAAGGGATAAGAATGTAAGTCGAAAAGGGCACCTGATGTGGTCGAATCAGAGGGAGAAATCGACGTCGTATCTCCTATTCGTGCGGTAGGGATATGCACTGTGCCTGTTTGAATGATACAAGACAATTTTAACAGTATCAGTATATAGGGATTATCCACGGCGCTAAACTGCAAGATTTACTTTATATCGCTGCCAATGATTATCTTCGATTGTGTCTAGAAATCCCGAATAGCGAATAGTGGCGAACAGTTGCGCGACTATTCGCTACTGCTTAACAATTATCGTGCGACTCGCGCGGAATATCGTCTGATACTTAGCCGACGAGGCCGTAAGCCTAGTCGGCTAAAATCAGACGATATTCCGCGAGATTGAGCAGGATAACTGTTTTATTATTCAACAAATTGATAACAAAACAGCCTAACATTTTTAAATCTCTCTGTCGACATTTTCTCAGTTCACTTTTTCTTCCCACGTACGAAGCTACTTATACCGCCGGATATCTGTTACCTACGGATGACAGATATCGAGAGCATCATGACCATATTTGGATAGTGTTACAATTTGTTGAATAATAATCGTTACTATTCGCACTATTCGAGACTATTCGCTATTCGCGACTATTCACTATTCGAGTTTTCCAAACACCCATTCTTCGAGATGTGCGGAAAAATTGAGAGAACCGTTAGCCTTCAGTTTTTACATGAGCCTTCGTGTCATAACGCTATGAGTGCCGTTGACTCTCTGTAAGGAACAGCGCCAACCGTTTGTCCGCTTTAGAGAAAGGTAGTATATTGAGCTTGGCTTAAGTAACTGAATCAATGAATTTGCAGATTTTCCTTCGCTGGGATCATATCTGAAAATTATTGTGTGAACCAAGCTAACGGAAATTAAATTAACAACATGTGATAATACCTTTAGCGAAAACATTTTTCTTGAAAGCTTGCGGTCCACCTTCTCCTCCCTTGGGAGAATACCGTGCCACAGATATAAAACCATAAGTCTTGGAAATCGCGCTGCCAACACCAATCTCCATGGAGCCATTCCACACGACCTTAAGGGGACAAACCATTCTTTTCAGTGCTGAAAAATTACAACATTTACTCACGAGAGTTTGCGGAAATAGCGTTGTGGTACATTTGATTAGGATGAAGAAAGGGTGCGTTTTTTGAAGTTCTATTAACAAACCAGACGCCGATATTCCGCCGACATTTCAGCAAGGTGGCATGATCATCTGAGCCGAAAACCTAGTCGAAATATACGCTACATTTCGGGAGAACAATGCACGAAATTCGGCGAACTTTGCTTTCATTTACTTTTGCACATTACTGTTACAATTTGGTAATTTGTATTCACTAGTTCCTGCAAAGTCTCTCGCTGCAGTATTTTGCAGGTGAGTTCCTAAACAGCCCATCAAATTAAAAGTCGAGTTCCTTCACCTTTCTTAAGCTACGGCCATATGCTCCTCGAATCTTGCTCTATAAGTCCCCATAACAGCAATGACAAATCCCATTGCATTATTGAAAGTTAAAACATCATGGACGGCATTTTGCTGCTCACTGGAGTTAGAAGCTTCCTAAATGATACTGACTCGGTTAGACGAGCAATAACAATAAAACCGATCAAACCTGTGCAAAGTGCTTGACTGGCAAGTCAGGTTTCTTTGCAGCCCCTGTCTGGTAATTAAAGTTTTCTGACTCGTCATACCAGTTTTGTACCACCTCCCCGCAGGTGACACAGTTTGGTTTCCAAGCCCCTTGACATTTTGGCTGGGGTGGTACGAACCAGGCTATGTTTTCTCCCTCGTCCTTTTCGGCTAAAGTGTCCCCATCGTGTTCAATCCTGTCGTTTATTGCAAGATACTCCGCCCATTTCTGCGCGTCCTCGGCAAGTGACTCAGACCACGAGAGGGGCTGGGCACCATGCAGCCTTCTCAATCTGTTATGCTCGATTACACAGTCGCGGTCGAACAAATCATAAGCGTTGCCTGATGGGAAAATATGTAACGCATTTGCTGTGGTTGGAAATGAAAATCGGGTGTTATAGAAACAAGGCGACTAGACGAGTTGATTATGAATCGAGAGAGGATAGTATGTTGCCGTGATTGGCTGTTTCTCACACATAAATCTAAACACAAATAATTATAAATGAAAAAAAGAAAAACAAACTGAAACAAGAGCTTTTACATAGCAGTTCGATATCTTCTGGTGGAAAGGACACATTAGCTAGTTAAACATAACAAACTCTAGCGGCCACCATTACAAGCTGGAATAACATTCAATAGGCGAGTTGCATGATGGCGTCATTTGACTACAACTACCAGAATCTTTCACTTTTTCTGTTTCTTCTGTTAATTAGGGCAATTGTCAAATGACGCTGTCATGCAAATCTACTATTGAAGCAAAGATGACGTATAAAACATACTCCTATAACGAAAAAACATTTTCCTCAAAGAAGCTCAAGCTTTTAAAGCTATACTTGACGTCGCACTAGCCATGCTAGTACGAGTTATTTTAGTACTCCAGACTTTATTAATAAGTTTTGCCCATTCCACTAAGACGTTAAGCAAACAATCGGTTGTCCATAATGATGTATCTAAGCAAGGCGGGTATCTGCACTGATTTGATTATGACATTTTGAAGCTGCCCTCACCTGCGTGGAATACCAGACAACAAACAAAAGGTAGATGGAGGAAGTCGAGTGCCATCAATACAGTTACTGTTCCTTCACATCTTCATCTAAGTTAAAAGAAATCGGTATTACAAACCATCTGAATCTGCTCTGTTGTGGTTCAATATTTGTCTAAACAATCAGTCGGATTCTAGTTGTGTCTTAAGACCCCCATTCAAAATTTGCGATAACTTCTAGAAAATGCGATAAGAAATGTCGAGTAACACATGTAATCGTATTGCCCTATTAAAATAGTTATTTTCTATATTAAAGAATAGGGTAAAACTGTTAAAATTTTTCGCGAATCTAAAATGAAACCTGAATTTTACCTCAGAGCATAGTTAATAGACGGGTGCGCTTGTCGCTTATTTACAAGTTGTTTACACAATTGTAGACAGTCATTAATTAAGGCAATCCATCGGTTTATTAACAAGGATGAAATATATTAAATCGCACAATGTTAAGACGTATATTTACCTGAAGAATGGCGAATTTTCATTGTCCCTGTTACAAATTACAGTCTACAAGTTGGCCGCCATGTTTGAACAATTAACGATTCATTAGAGCTTGACCGTGGTGGTACTTTCAACAGAAAAAATAAAGCCACCCGCCATTAAAATGACTGAAACGCCTGGAAAGGGTAAATTGAGACATTTAACCCTTTGTTTAACCCCAAGAATGATGGTCTTCTTAATTCTCATTACAACATCGATACATTGTCAAACAGCTTTGTGACAAGAATGTAGATAATCATTAGCTTTTCTGAGTTCGGGTAGTCAACACATTAAGACCTGCCTTCTGATTGGTTACATTCTCCATGGCTAAAAGACGATATAGAAAAGTAGGAATTTAAGACATAAGAGAGACTCAAACACTTTTTTTTAAAAAAAGTACGTTACAATCATTTTGTCGCCAGCTGTTTTGCGAATATACGAAATTCCTCTTTAACACTGCGCTTAAAAAGAAAGGCGAGTTTCCCTTTACTGAATATGTCAGATTCACAATAAATAAATTCGTGGGCGTCGTTTACACCAGCTGCAAGCGAATAGCCTCGACGTATCACCTGCAGTCTTTTCACTTGGCCATGAACAAATATTGTTGCTGGGGTTTCTCTCGCACTTTCTGAAAATGTATCATATTATTCTCATTTTCTGGTCATTCGTCACCTCAGTAAGATCAGGTAGATATTTATCAAAACCTACGTGCCATATTTTACGCTCACATTTTATTACAGTTGTTCCCAACAGATAAAACGTATTTGATGATATGTATGAACGTATTTGAAATATGAAAACGTATTAGAAGAATATGTGATAGCGATAGATGACTTTGAACGTTTTAATTTAATTCCGGTAATTCTTAGGTAACGATGTCGTTTCTAATCATCCACTTTATTATCCCTTTTTTACAGGACCGTGCTAGCATATTTCCCCTGATCTACAACATTTTTCATGCATCTAATAATATTTCTTGTTCACCATAGATAAAGAGCTAAATTTTCCGAGACAGTTTTCCGATTCAATTAAAGGAGCTAAACCACGGCTTGCCCATCCTGAAAAGTCTAGCCTAAATCCGTGTTATTCTCTCCATCCTTAACCATCCCAGTTCTTTTATAGTTTATCAATATCTCTTTGGTGTTTTCTATCTTAGTGAACTACTATTTTCAGGTTTCCTTCAATTTGAAGGTAATTTTGTACCTTGCCAAAATATTGAGCTCCATTAACCCATTAAAATACTGAGCTCTTTTAACTCCTCAGGTAGACGCATAGATCAATTGATGTACATGCAAGAGTCAGCCTTGATGGAGGCCGTCAGTCAAGGAACACCCGAGAGTTGGACGTGGCAGGCAGGACTCAGACGTCCGAATGAACCGAACCTGTTTTGCTGCGGTGTGCTAATCGGCCGCGCCTGGGTACTTACTGCCGCTCACTGCGTTTACTATATGAGGAACCTCAAGCCTACACCAGTGATTGAGGTCATCATTGGAGAGAAAGATCTTCACAACAAAGATGGAGTGCTTACTAACGCAACTGAAGTATTTGTTCATAAGTTATACGATCCCAACACTCAAGACTACGACTTTGCAATGCTGCAGCTAGCCGATCCTGTAGAACAAAGTCCTCTGATGTATATCCGCCCCGTGAAGCTTCCTGAGGAAGATGTGGACTTTGAATCAGGAACGGTCTGCTTCGTTTCCGGTTATGGAGCACCGGAACCCGGAAGTAACTCGTTTGCGAAGCTGATGATCGTTCAAGTGCCGATTGCAAGCAAAGATGCCTGTAACAAGGTTTATGAAGACCGCAAGATTACACCAAGAATGTTCTGTGCAGGTTTTGAGGAAGGAGGAGCTGATGCTTGTCAGGGAGATGGAGGAGGACCGCTAGTCTGTAAGGATGGCTCCAGCTGGTATCTAAAAGGACTGGTGAGCTGGGGACGAGGGTGCGCGGTACCCGGCAGCTATGGAGTGTATGCAAACGTTAAATTAGTCATGAAATGGATAGACGGAATAACGGGAATTTCAGCGGAATGATTCGAAACAGGTTCCAGCTGAAAATCGTTTCTACAGCTTCGAACAGAATTTAAATCGAAACTTACATGAACTTGCCCCTCAAGATACCCGTTTGTACAAACGTAAATCGATATTATATATAAAAAAAATGATTTTAAATATCAGCATTCAAACCGTTCTAGAATTAGCCACTACACTCATACATGTAACTGTACGCATTCCACAAAGAGCTTAGGCTAAAAATCTCAGGTTCTTTATCTAAGGAAATGGAAGTTAATTACGTAGTCACATTTTCATGACGTAGTATTTTTATGTAGTTGTTCACGTTCCTGCGGACGCCTTACCATTCAGCACCATAAAAATACTATTCTTAACCACAGTACATGTATATATATATTTCTGGTATAAATAAAGTGTTGCTGTAAATAGTCAATTCTTCAATTGATGCATGACAGCATTACGTTTGGCGTTGAAATTGCGTCGGGGAAACAACCTGCGAACAGTTGTCGTTTTATGAAGTAAGACACGCCCTTGACATAAAATAAGAGCAGAATTATTGGGATTTTAGTGGGAAAATGTTTCCGTACTTGATCCTGTCTTTTGTGGTCCTTTTCCCTCACATTGCCTCAGGTAATTTATATTTTAATTACCATGCCTTTAACCTGATATAAAATGAAATCCAATTAAAAAAAGCAATGAAATCAAGTACTCCGAGCCAATTCGACTTGGTCGTCTTAATAGTTCAATAGCTCTTTAACGCTACAGGCACTTGAGATTTTTTCGTTTGAAAAGAGACATTCTTTCTAAGTCGCGTGTTTTGATAGAATATAATTGTTAAGAATGTTAAAATTTTATTCATATTTGAAGGTACTGTGCCAAACAACCTTACCATTACCAACAGCACTGGTAAAGTACAACAATGCTCTTACAAAGCTATAAACCTTATCACACAGGAAAAACTTACAATTCATGGAGGTACTGTTCAATTTTTTTATTTCGTTCTGTTCTAGCGTTGATCTTCGATTCTGTTTTATTATCAAAGTGACTGTGTTTCTATTTTATCTTTCGTAAAATCCTTTCTCTTCAGTCTGTAATGGAACCCCTCCGCATGTTCCTTGGCCACCAATGCCACCAGTTCAGTCGCCATGTAAAGGTAAACCGCTGTTTGGTAGGACTGAAAGTAGTAAGGTCACCTTATTTTAAAGGATACTAACTGTTCTAATATAAGCATTAAGCCGGAAAATTCAGCAGTTAGTACATTGCTATTGATAGGTTTGTTTATATCTTTAAATTTATTTGTGTTCTAGGATATCCAGTTAAAACATCCACCCCAGCTTGGCAGTCGCAACCAAGTCACATTGTGGGAGGCATTGAAGCTACAAGAGGCCAATGGCCGTGGCAGGCAGGACTGAAGCGATCTGCGACGGAAAAAATCTTCTGTGGTGGCTCACTGATTGATCCCCAGTGGGTGGCGACTGCTTCCCACTGTTTATACGAAATGTCAAAATACTCCGCACCTGGAAAAATACCGCATATTGAAGTGGTGCTGGGAGAGTTTGATCAGGAAAAGAAAGACCAAAAGGAAGTGATAGCAAACGTGTCAAAATTGTTTCTGCATGGTCAGTACGACCCAGAGACTCTAGACTATGACATTGCGCTGCTTAAACTAAAAGATCCTGTAAAATTGTCAAAGATTGTAAAGCCTGTCTGTCTCCCTGAGGAAAGCGTCGACTTCAAACCTGGAACGAACTGCTACGTCACTGGGTTCGGTGTCACTGAGCAGGGTGGGGACGTGGCTACCACACTCCAAGAAGCCAATGTACCACTAGTACCTCAAGAAACTTGCCAAGCAGCTTACCAAGCAAAGACGATAACACCCCGCATGTTCTGCGCAGGCTTTGCTAAAGGAGGCATCGATGCATGTCAAGGAGACAGCGGAGGACCACTTGTTTGTATGCGCGATGGCAAGTGGTTATTGAAGGGCATTGTAAGCTGGGGAATCGGCTGCGCAAGGCCTGGTGCGTATGGAGTCTATTCGAACGTGAAAGACTTCTTGCCGTGGATTCTCAACATCGTGAAGAGCGAAACGACGGAGACCAACTTGAGCTGAAGTGATTATAATGAAAAATAATGGGAATAAAACAATAAAATAAATTTCAAAGAAAGTAATCAAATCTCTGTGGAAACAATAAAAGTACATGTAACGTCTATTAGAAGCTATTTATGATTCTATTCCACCACCGTAATTTACATGGTTTTAACCGCTTATTGGGTATGTCTCTTTCGGCTGTTTGGAACATTCAAAAGGTAATATAGTTCCCTGGTAGTCTAGCAGGTCACTAAGGCAACGCCAGCAACATTTACAATTTGTGCTTAACCAGACCTGTAGTCCTAGGTCAACACGTTGGATATTTTATGATAAGGAGATATCGCCAAAATAGGGAAGTATTATAATGCATTTGTGATCCCAGTGTTGTTTCACGAAACAACACTGACTGACACTGACACTGACGAACCTTTCAGACTTGGCATAGGCTCACGATAAGACGTTATTCAAAAGAACTTTAACAAGAGTTTATTTTATCGTCTCAAGCCGAACCGTTTCTTTAATACCCCTGCTCTAAGACCTCATCGGAGGACCTCACTGGAGGACTGGAAGATTATATCGTTTGAATAGTCTGTATAGCAAGAAGAGCAGAAGGTGAAGGCTGCACACGAACCAAATGGCCTCACAGTACATATATGTCAGGACTGAACTCAATGATAATAAATCAATCATAATAGCCTCGAACCAAAATGTCTGCAATTTGAATAAAATTCAAATCAAGGATCCAATTTAAGCATCGATTTCTTCACCATCCACTTATTTCAATTTTTAATTGGAAACATGACAAGGGGATCAACAAATTCTGTCGAAAAACCTTTCCTAATCCCGCCCTTACTATACAATCACCTGTTAGTTAAGAAGGTCAGAGGCTCGTTTAAAAATCCAAAAACATTACCGGCTTCACTGGAATCCGTAAAAAAAATTGTCTCTAACTCCGCCCACAGTGTATGATCACCTGTTAGTCAAGAAGTTCAGAGGCTTGTTTTATTATAAGAAACTAAAACATTAACCTCTTCACTGGAAAGGGAAAAACACTTATCCGACCTTATCCGCAAACGAATAACTCGATAACTCCGCCCATAGTGTAGAATCACTTGTTAGTCAAGAAGATCCGAGGCTAGTTAAAAAAATACTAAAAAACATTGGAATTCGTTGGAAAGGGGAAGACATTTATCCGTAAGAAAATGTCCCTAGCCCCGCCCAAAGTGTACAATCACCTGTTAGTATGGAAGGTCAGAAATTGGTAAAACAAGATAGCAGACATTTACTAACTACTTGACTGGAAAGAGAAAAGGACAAATCGTTGATGCAGGTGATATGATTTTTCTCTCTTGAACCTTTACATTCACCCAAAGGGAGACACTTGGCCGATGTAAACTGAATTTGCGTAACCCATACTAAACGAAAACGAATAAGGAACTCTGGGTGAAAAATATTGATTTCTTAAATTATGACGATTTTACTTAAAAACAATCATTTCATTTTACTTGATAATCTACTCTCAGTAATGTACAATAACGTCTATTGCTTTGATTCGGGACGGAATTTCACCAGATAATTGACTCCAAAATGATTAGTTCAATGAATCTTCCCAAGCTACTTCCTCTCCTTCCCTATAGGACTGAGTTAGAGAAGGGCGGGAACAGAGAATAACTAATCAATACCAAAACAGATGTCAAATTCAGGATATATACTCCGAATGTTTATTGGTTTGATCGTATTGTTTCAGGGCATGGACGTTAAAAACGTTGGTATTCTAAAGATCGTTTTGTTCATAATCACTCTCGTCAATGAAGGTAAGCAGGATATCGTAAATGGAAAACACTCACGACAACAAAGTTATCAGTCAAAACGAAAAATGGTGCAATCTCGATGGACGAATACTTAAAATCTCTAGTAGGAAAAAAATCTCTAGGAAACTGGTAACTATAGTGTTGCAGCTACTCAATATCAATCTAGGCAATACCATCTCTGAATTCAATTACAAACAAAAGATAATCTATTTTAGATCTATTCATTGGTGGACTGTACTTCTTTATCACAGGGAAAGCTTATGATGACTTCGACAAAGACTGTGTACGAGTCCATAACCAGTTAAGAGCCCTGCACAATGCATCGGCTCTATGTTGGTCAGAGTCCTTGGCCAAAGACGCACAAAACTGGGCAGAAAGCTTGGCGTACAGGGACCGAGCGGAGCACGATTACCAGGACCTCATCACTAAGGGACAAGGAGAGAATATTGCTTGGATGGCCAAGGCAGTTGATAAGTGTCAAGGAGCTGTTAAAAAGCCAGGATGTATAACTTGCGGAGATATAGTGAAGAAGTGGTACAGTGAAGAGAAAAACTACGACTTTCAGAAGGCTTCTGCAATTGTTGTAGGACAGCCCATCCGTCACTTTAATCAAGTAAAAGTGCCATCAAAGTTTTTTTCTTAATTTTCGTTTTAATTCTCGTAGTCTATACGGGTAAAACTGGAATAAAGGTAAACTTGTCTCATTTCATGATTCCCCATGCTTGATTTATGGAAATTGAAGGGAATCTTGGTTAAAAACCAGTTATGTTCCAAATCACACTTGTGTTAAATTGTTTTCAGCGATTTGAAGTCGATAATTCTTTGTCCGTTTTGAATGCTGGGCGTTTTCTTTCAGCTATTTCAGGATTTCAAATTTCCCGCGCGCCGCCATGTTTATTTTTGCAAAGCTTAATGGGAAATTATGATGTCATACGCAGTTGGACGTTTTCAAAATACAGCACTACGCGAACCTAGAGATATAAAAGTGCTTCTAGTCGTTCATAATTCACATTTCAGATGAATATGTTCAGGTTCAACTAGAAATCTTCTGTAGACTCCATAATCAGATGTTTGACCAAGCAATGAAGACAGTAATTACCATAAAGTAAACATGGCGACGCCCAGGTGATTTAAACTGAAAATCAAACAGTTTGTACTCAAACCACTTGCAGAGATATAAACTTAAGACCCCAAACTCTGTTAAAGAAAACTACTACGAATACTTTGGAACTTAAACTGCTTTTCAGCCAAGATTCCATTTGAGCCACTAAATAAAATTTCCAATTGCAAGTTACAAAATGGACACCAATTAAAAATCATAGTGGGTATGATATAACACGTTCTGAAAACTTGTATTGATATTCTGCATTCTATTATACCATGTTCATATCTCTTCTCTATTCTCTATAGAACAATTACAGTAACTAAAGACTGACGAGAGAACTTTCGGTTTACTTCAGTTTCCAGTCTCAAATGTACATTTTTTTTCTGTTCTACTACTTATATATATGTTTTGTAAAACTGTAAACGTTTGAGTGAAAAAAAGCTGTTATTGTTGTGTAGTGTTGCCAATAGACCATTTCCGAGTTACCTAAAGCCTCTCTTTCAAAGGGAGGTCTGGTGCGCAACTATTCATATGAAGTTTAATTTGCATGTGAATGAAATCTCATTTTCATATGAAAGGATGAGCACCAAGACTCGCTTTGAGAAGGAGGCTAAAGGTAATTCGGAAATGGCCTATCAGCATAGCTGCCCTCTTTCTATGAATTCTAGATTGTATGGAAATCCACATCGGAACTAGGTGTGGGAAGTGCGCGCAGTGACGAACATGGCCTGATAGTGGTAGCACGATACAGTCCCATGGGAAGCACAGGAGGACCTGCGGCTTTTCTTCAGAACGTGATTCCAGCAAGTAAGTTATTGTTTAAATAAACCTTCTACAGTTTTAACTGAGAAGCAAATCTGGGAGTATTTAATGATAAAGTTACTACAGTTTCTAGCACATTCAGCGCGCGCCCAAACAAAATGCCCTTGCTCGCTAAAAATGTAAAACGCTATTCAAAAATTAATCAGATTTCAGTTAAAATAACTGTTTAATTCAAGTTTTAACTAGCTGAGAGAGAGATTGAGCTAGTATCAAATGAAATTAGTATTACCTAAAACATCTAAAGTATATGATATAAAAGAAAACAGAAGGGGTGATAAGCTTTTGACGATTATTATTGACCCATTTCTAGGAAGAAACACGTCACTGGATTTAACAGGTAAATCTATTGGTTATGGACTGATAGCGTTAAAGGCTGTTTGCAAAATTCTCCAATAAAATTCGGATTAGGTGGCTACAATTAATGTCATGCAGAGCTTTGTTGACAATTATTAATTGAACTTTTCCATGCATGGTTTGTCAATAAAGGTGAAACCTGCGTTGCCTGCACATTATTTAGGCAATAGAGCAGTCAGTCCGTGTTTACATAACCTCATCTAGGCACGAGGGGAGTTGGGAGAATTCGAGACAGTTATGCAAACCCGAGGCGTAGTTGAGAGTGTGCATAACTTTCGCGAAATCTCCCCCCCCCCCCCCCCTAGGGGTTTGGATAAGGCTATGTAAACACGGAAAATGTCCTCTATTGCTTTTATAAAAGAATTCTCAAAAATACGCGCTAATCTAAAACGTCACAACCGCTTTTATATACTCTCATTTAAACACACCTGTCGACCAATGAGAGAGAGAGCGGTCTTTGAAAATGTGGTCAAACACGGTCCTTCGCATTGGACTAACAAACTATATTAATGAGTTTGAGAATGGTTCATAAAAATATCTCCCACTTTATAAGTACCACACAATTAGCAATAAATGAAATTTTCTATATCATTCGAAGAATCGTTTGTTATCTTCCATGTAATAAACTATGTTAATTATTTACTTGATTTAAACTCATACTTTCAGGCCATGGAAACTCGTCACTGGATGCAGAAGGTAAATATAAGTACGAGATTATGTTGTTTATATAAACTAGTTTAATATACACTAGTTTAAGAAATCTCAAACTGCGTAGACGCAAGGAAGCTGTCTTTGTGAAATCTGTTCTTGGGCATGAGAACCCTGTATATATAAAAATGAGCTTATCTAAAATCTAAAAGAACGTAATTGTTATTGTTTCCTAAACAAGTAATTGCAAAAAAGTTCAATGTATACTTATTTCTTTATCATTTGTTTCGCTTTCGCACAGGTCAAAAACCAAACGCTGGAGAAACAACAATAATAAAGATCACGAAAGTTGTGCAAAGTAAATGAATATTATTGTCTCTTCTCTTTAGATGTGATATGATATTCAAAACGCATAGTGTTTCGATGTTCGGGTATGTGTGAACACGGCAGTGCTCACCAGTTAAATTTTATGAAGACGTTCATAAGACCTAAAGGTCCCTAATAAAAATATGCATGAAATGATTGCGATTCTTTCCCCTACTGAGGAGGGAGATGTAACAGATAGCCAAGCGCCAAAATTGAAAAGTTCAGTTGCAAAAACATGTCAGTTCCTCTGCACTCAAGTGTATGTCGTATCTGGTCTATGAAGGAAACACAGGTGAAAATTTATGTTTACATGTAACAAGTATGCGACGTAAAACAGTATGCAGATGAATAAAAACTGTATTAGACCCATCAAAAAATAGGCCATGCAGGGTTTAGAGCATGTCAGTCACAGATAACAACAGCTTACTTGTAAGTATATAAATATGGACGCCATGTTCTGTACGTCGTTCTCCAGTGAAACCATATTTTGGCAGTTTACATCTTAGTCTCATTCTGACTCCTTAGGTTCATAGCTCGCTCCATCGCGTAGAATGGCCGGACATCATTACTTATTCATGAGCACCGAAGCGGCAAAATTTGAATACGAATGTAGTTTGAATGGCCTAGAATAAGAGAGAAAAGGCCTTTATTTGCCCGCAGAGCATTGATAATACTCGATTTCCTGACTTGCCTAAGTCCTACTTAATGTTTTGAGCAGCGGGCTTTTCATAAGGAATGATATATCTACAATTGTAAACAAAAAATGGAAGGTTTTACAAAGTTTTAGGACTATCCCTCTGCGATCGAAAATTATGAAAAACCGGCTTTTTCAGAGGGGAACATGTTCCCGATACGAAATGAAAAGTTATTTTCAAGTAAGCGAAACTGGCTTCAAAAAAGTGAGCAACGGGAAATAAAAGTTTGACGTTTTTCTTAACTGATCCCGTCTTAACTTTGTAAATCGGAGCAAAAAAAACGAATCTATACACTGATGTAATGTATATACGAAATAATTTATATATATGAACTGCGGTTATAGATGAAAGTAAAGAATGATCATCGCAGTATATTTTCCAATTTAAGCAATCGGAAAGAAGAAGCCTGAACAAAAAAAAAAATCAGGGCTTCAACGGGACTCGAACCCGTGACCTCCGCGATACCGGTGCGATGCTCTACCAACTGAGCTATGAAGCCACACATTGGGAGCGAGGTCGATTTATTGAGTTCATATCTTCCCGTGAGGAATGAAATGATGTAATGTAAAAAAGAAATAATTCATATATATGAACTGCGGTTATAGATGAAAGTAAAGAATGATCATCGCAGTATATTTTTTAATCTATACACTAGCACTGGAGGTTTCTTAGTTTTGTAAGATGCCAAAATAGAATTTATTTATTTTCGTAGAGTTCCCACAAGGAATGGGTCCGGCAACAAATGGATCAGGAGAGACAGGTATGGGAGCAAAGGCTGCACCACCTGCAGTTTCTCCAGGTCAGATACTTTGTTCATTAAACGAGTTCAGGGAAACAAAGATTCCATGGCCACATCGAACTGAATTTTCCCTAGCACAGTTTCGATCTATTAAGCTTGGCCATTGTTGTTCTTTGATCTTGAGAAAGTCAAGTGCCCTTCTTTACCGCCAAAAGTTGTGGTAACATAGCGTAGTATAGATTCCGGCTGAACGTGGCCAAGTAACCTGAAAATGGAATTTGCTGTTTTTCGCTTTATTGTGAGTAAATTGCCCTCTGTAGATAAGTAGTTGACGTTTCAAGCTTTTACATCAAACTGTAAAAGTTTTACTCGATACTAACCTAACCCAGGGCACATTGCCGGGTCAGGAGGAGGTCATGCCGGTGCCAACCAATTTAGGTTTGCTAGAAGGAAGGGGAGAGCTTGGAAGCTATTCTTTAACAACTAATTCGAAGCCTTGTCTTTGATCGGCCACAAACCAATGTCAAAAAATATTATAACAAATCGGAGCCCACCATCGATCGATGTAATTTCGTTCCTTAAAGAATCACCGCATCCATTTGGGTCTAGAATAGTTTGCAATGATAATCAGAAGTTCAGTTTCGTAAGACCTATTATTTTACCCACATGGCATACCAAACAATAGTTCTTACCAGGCCCAGTGCATCACCTTATTGTAAAAATTATTATTGTATCACAGCTTGATAAAAAAAATTATGTTGTCTGTGATTCTATAGAAAGTAAGCTCTTCCTGTGTAACCGTAATTCAAATGAATCAACTTAAAGTATAATTCTCTCAGATGATTTTCTTTGCAATTCATTATAGTTCATTCAGCGCACCACAGATGGCTTTTATCATACTAACTACTGTACTGACACAAATACTCCCGTATGTGATCTTTTGCTAGAGAAATACACGCTACTGTTGGGGCAAGAGTATTTGTTTAAATTGTAAACTTCCATTTGCTTTAGTTACTTAACAGTTCTTCGAAAACAATTTTCTATTTTAAATAGAAAGACTATTCTAATTTGACCTCAGCGATACTTGAACATGTTTGAATTGCCTCTAGGTCCTCCTTCGCCTCCTTCTCCACCTGAAGCTCCTCCGACAGTCCCTGGACCAACAGAGTCTTCCCTGACTTGTGGGGTCAGAAAACCAAGCCGCATTGTTGGAGGCGAGGTGGCATATCCTGGTGCCTGGCCTTGGCAAACGGGACTAAAACGTACTCCAGACGACATTATCTTTTGCGGGGGATCCCTTGTAAACAAAGAATGGGTTGTCACGGCGTCTCATTGTGTTTACGACATGCTCAAGGTCAACAGCGAAACCGTACTGATTGCTGTATTGGGTGAGTTTGACAAAGCCAATAAAGAAGAACAAGAAATCTCGATCAAGACGAAGAAGATTGTAATGCATCCACAATACGATCCCCAAAGTTTAGATTATGACATCGCCCTTATAAAACTGGAGACGCCACTTGAAGACTTCAGCGTATACATTCGCCCGGTATGTTTACCAGGCAGCGACACGGAGTTTGACGAACAATCAAAATGTTATGTCACCGGTTTCGGAAGAACAGAACAAGGCGGAGAGCTAGCGGGAATGCTGCGAATGGCCAAGATACCGCTTGTAAGCAAAGAAACATGCGAGGCGGCCTATGGAGAAAAGAAGTTAACAGACCGTATGATCTGTGCAGGGTTTCCCAAAGGAGGAATAGACGCATGTCAAGGAGACAGTGGTGGACCGCTGAGCTGTTTGTACGAGGGGCGCTGGTATCTGACCGGGGTTGTGAGCTGGGGGGTTGGTTGCGCTCAACCAAATGCATATGGTGTCTACGCAAAAGTACAGGAACTAAAGGAGTGGTTGGACAATACTATGAAAGAAAATGAATAGAAACTGACTTATTGTGATTCATTTTTTCAGGAGGAATGACCCCAAGCTATAGCTTGTAGGAGGTCAGTTGTTTGTAAAATAAATTATAGCTTTCTCTGAACAGAAATTGATTAAACAACAAATTAAACTATGCCTAATTAAAGCGTCATATTCGTGCACCACAGAATGAACCTGAATAGACCCCTTAATACGCTTTTTCTTACTTAAAAATAGTCACCGTAATTCTCTAAGCTATCCTTTTAACTGTTCCCTTTATTGGCCAAAAGGGCTTGTGATACGGATTTATTGACAGCGCGGCTTCTCGCAAACGATACAAATCATTACGAGGCTCAGAAGAAACAATAGAAGTCATTACTTCATGTCAGCTCAGTGATTCACCGCATGGCCAGGCTCAGGGGGAAAATAGAAATCACAACGACGGTAAAGCTCAATCGCTATAAGGTTCTGGGCAAGTAACGAAAATCACAAGGAGGCCGCATGATGGGAAACCATGATAATACCATGATAACACTGACCCATAGTGATAACCACTAGGCTCCGAACAATTAGATGACTACGAGGCTCTGCAAGAGAGCTACAGTGTCTGTTCCTTTGGAATAATCCGGGTCAGGATCAATGATGCAAGATCACTCGGATCATGGTGCATCAAAGGAGCCAATGAATCCGTGACCAGGTTGGATTCACCTGTTCCTTTGATGTACCATGGTCCGAGTGATTTTGGATGACTGATTCTGATCCAGAACATATCAAAGGAACGCACCAAGAGAAATCACTACGAGGCTTAAGAGAGCCTTATAGAAAACAATACAACAATACGAGGATCAGGCGAAACTGTAAACTTCACTACGAGGCTGAGGCCGGGATAGAACAAGAGAGCTATGGGAATCACTATGACGAGGCTCGGGTAACTTTAAAATTGTTACGAGGCTTAAGAAAAGATATGTAAATCACAGGTGGCTTAGGGGAAACTGAAAAATCGCTATGAGGCTCGAGAGAGCTATGGGAATCACTTCGAGGCTCAGGGCAAACCAATAGCTTTGAGGCTCAGGGGAGAACAAATTATAAAATCACTAGTAGGCCCACACCAAGAAACTTAATCGTATAATAATCGATAACTATTAAATCGCATCATGGTTCAGAGAAAACAACAGCAATGACGCCGTCTAAACTTGGTTAGGGGAGTTAAATTGGAAATCATCACGAAGCTAAAGCCGGGGAAAAACACAAGCTGGGCGAGGGCAGTGGTAATCACAACGGGGCTCTATTGTTTCAGGAGAAACAAAAGACATTGGGAAACAAAAGACGAAGCAAAATAGATATTGAAGGGAAATTAGAGGAATGACTGCAAGAAGAAAGAAACGCCATAACCTCGAACTTCTCTTTCGTGCAAATGTTTTCTTGCCACCGCCAATGAGCCCATAATTTTTTTTTTTGGTAGGATCTATGAACTTCGAACCAAACTTCTAATTTTTATTTCATGATCGAAACTTCTTGGCTAAGTAAATTTTATTCTTCCCAAACTGACCTAACCTGGATTTTTGTTAGATCAGTATATATTGTGGGAATTTGACCACAACGAATCCCTGCAGTTCTACTGTTTTGATTTTCGTTGTCTTTCCACTTCAACCGTCTAAAACCATGAGTTTTATTGGGATTTCAACGTCCGGTTCATACCACAGAATCGCCTGTTAAATAGCGTGATATATGGACAGCCTTTATCGAAATGGGACTTAGAAACATGAATCCGATCATAAAGTTAAAATGACTAAACTGCTGGAGATACTAAACAAATGAGCTCTCTGTTTGTCGAGTTTTCTTAAATAACACACAAAACGGGGAAAATTACCTTGAAAAAGATAATGAAAATCTAACCACTAAATAATTCTGAAAAAGACAAGTTAAACAAGCTTCTCACTCGCCCACCTGTGAAGCTGTATTCATCTTGTGGCACAAGACAAGCCTCCATTTTCAATAATGAATAAGCTCCAAACTATATTCGACTAAAGAAAAGTAATGCGTTGAAACGAAGTTTAATACTGACATCATTGCAGAGTTCTATATTGAAAAATGTGTCGCTAATTCCAAGGACAATTTATACTGGTAAGTTTATCATTCAGTGTATAACACTTAACCTTGCAAACATTAATGTTGTTTTATACCTAATTTTAACCACGCAGTTAACCCTTTGTCTTCACTGTGAATACTTACAAACCATGATTAATTGCTCTTTAAAGCAAATCGTTACCATACAAGAGAGTATAGCGTTCTATTTTTAACTCCTTGTTTTAGATAGTGCGCTTTCTCTCGTACCCTTCAAACATGAAGTGATTCATTTCTTGAAAGAAAAGTCAATATTATAATATCACTACAGAATACCTGTTCTGTTAGGTTAAATCGATGGCTCGACGTATATTAAAAGAGATGCTGCAGATCATATTTTTCATAAGAAGTGGCACTGATTGTACTACCTTGTTCTGATCAGAAATGGTTTAATTACTGTGTCTCCTTGTTTCAAGTGAAACACCACACTATACTGTCAGTACAGTTCCGACAATAATTTAGTGTGGGTCGAATATATTAGACGTACATGTATGCCGCCAAAAGAACATTTAGAACTGGTAATAACTGAACGGCATTTTAAGTTCTTAACTTAGTAAAATGCATGAAGTACTTTTTCATTGCTTTGCAGTGCTGTAGTTCAGGCTGGGCATTCCATTTGAAGTATCAAAGATCAGTTAGGAGATAAAGTGCGGGGTCAAAACCAGACGTGCACCATGCTTGGATTTCTTGTCTTCCAAGTCCTGTTTTCACTAGGTATGGTATGGTATTTCACTAGGTATGTCTTCCTTAGTTAAGTTTCTTTTTGTCAATTTTATGTCATTGTATTTCCTGTGAAAAGGTAAAGGTAAACCAATTACTGAGATGTACTGAAGGATAATTAATAATAGGGTTTAACAATTAGCAATGGTAATAGTACTGAGTGGAGTCCAATTCGGTCTGTGATCATACGAGTGATAACAAAATCGGACGACCGCGCAGCGATTTGTTTATCACGAGTATGATTACAGACCGAATTGGGCGACACAAAGTCTTATTATCAATCATAAAAATTACAATTTCCGAGAAAAAAAGAATAGACAGTTCTGAAAGAAAGGGAAAATTTTGATTAAAGGACTGACAAAGAAGGCGTAAATTGTTTAATGTCGCTCTGAAACTGAGATTGGTTGATTTGAACTACAACTTTGAATGTGATTGGCTTATTGAACTGTCCGACGGATAACAACTTGGCAAGTGAATTAGTGGAAAATAGGAGTTTTTTAAACCAATCAGCATTACAGTTGTGGACATAACCACACTTCAGAAAACTGTAAATTGTCATTAAAGGCACAATTATAGGAGTAGCTGATAAGATGGATTGTTCTACTGTTTTATTGAAAAAGGATTAAGTATCTAATCATTATTTCGCTGCATTGAGTCCATTTATTTTTCTTTGAAGCAAAACATTTATGCGATACTTCTAGTTGAAAAAATGATAGAATGCTCTACTATTTCTTTTTCTCTCACAGGTTTGTCACTTGACGGCTTTGACAAAAATTGTTTAATGGCAACCAACCTATTGAGAAGGCGACATGGCGTTCCAGACCTCACCTGGTCCGAAACCCTTGCGGCGGATGCTCAAGCCTGGGCTCACACTTTAGCTCAGAGCAACACGTTTGAACACGACTATAACAGCATGCAAGCAAAAAGCCAAGGAGAAAACCTCGCTTTCTTTAAGCCTTTCAAGGAGAAATGTCAAGGTCCCAAGAAAGATGATTGCGTACAGTGCCGAGAGATTATCGAGGGCTGGTACGATGAGGTCAAGAATTATGACTTTGGAATGGGAAAACCCAAAACACCCGGGGGAGTGGTCATGCATTTTACACAGGCAAGTATCATTTATTTAAATGGGAACTTACTTGAACAATACATTTAAAATGAACTTCACTTCCCAACATCGACCACAAGCGATAAAAGCTCATGTTACTTTCCTAGCTCCTGTCCCTTTCCCGCCTGTTTGTCCCAGTGATGCTAATATTCAAAAACGTTATCGGCATGTTATTTTATCTTGTATACATGTTTCTCTTCTGGTCACGTTCTGTGAGGTTTGACATCAGTCAGACTCAAAGCTAAAGGGCAAAAGATATAGAAACAACATTACAGTTTCAAAGGCTTCGTAGCAGCACGAAGTAAGATATCGTATACCATCGTATGGTTCATCAAAGCAATATTACAGTTTACGGTGATCTTAGACTTTTTTAAACCACCTTGATAGTGTTCCCAACAACTGGGACCAACTGAAAAAAATGTTGAGTTATGTCTGCGGTTTTCATCAAATCTAGGAAGTCTGGAAAAACTCTCGCCAGTTCGGAATTGGAACGTCTAAAAGCAACAAGTATGGCTTCATTGCAGTGGCAAGATACAGTCCTCGTGGAAACAGAGGCGGTCCAGCGATCTTCAAAGACAATGTTTTCCCTCCAGGTATACATTAGATAATAAATTAACTGACAGATAAAAGCTCTCCATCAATTTCGAAGGTTGAAAATGTTGTAGGTTTTACTTTAATTAACTTGTTGATAATATTACCAAGTTAAAAGGACGGGGGTGTAAGGGGTAGTTATGTGCAAGTCTTGGTATCTGAAAATGCCCATTTTAGGTTTGTATTATAGAAACATAAATGGTTGAATATTCCTTAAACTTGGTTTAGTACTTCAAGATAGACAAATAGACCAAGGCTATAATAAGTGTTGTCTGTTCACTTACTTGTAGTACTGCGACCTTTCAGTTGTTTTGTTGCAGAAAGGAGAATATTATACACGCATAATGCTAAAATGTACTTCTATTTCAGTTTTGAATGGACTATCTACGTTTTTTGTTTTGATCGAATATTTTAACACCATCTCTTTGTTATCAGGGACTATTTCTGACCCAACACCCTCCGTTGCCACTACTTCTCAACCCCCGACACCTCCTCCTCCAACTCCCACCGTCCCAGGTTCCCCTACAGCTACCAACTACAGCTTTAACGTCAATGTCACAGTCACGGAATTACCTCCAAACACTACTACTACAACTCCAGCTCCAGGTATGAAGCACAACTTTGGTAACAGATAAATAGGCACTCTTTTTCTTTCCCATTCCCCTTTCCGAGTATTATTTTCGTTAGGTGGTTACATCACCCAATAAATTATAATTATCTAGCTTTTGAGAAGCTTCCTGTAGGTACTATGTACGTGTGTACTTCACTGTTTTAGGTTCTAACAAATTTACTTATTGCCATATGTCTATAACCAACGTTTGGTAAGACTAAAATAATAATACATTCGTTACAGGCGTATCTGTATCATCTCATCGCATGAAGAGAGCCTGCTCAAGAGGCAAAATTTACCGCACACTTCGAGCAATTATAGACATCATGGCTACAATTGGGGAGGGCAATTGTGTCAAAAAGCGCTGACAGCGAACCTCGCGCCTTTGTCTCTTAGGTAGTTCTCCCCCTACAACAACAGGACCAACTATGATTCCAGCAGGTAACAGCATGCTAAATAAACAACGAACCTGCATGTTGCTACTTGCCACCCCTTCCCCCTCCCCTAAAGAAAACAGCACAGCTCGGTATATAATGGCTACATTTAGAAGGCAAATATACTGCGATGATCATTCTTCACTTTCATCTACAACCGCAGTTCATATATGAACTATTTCGTATATACATCACATCATTTCATTCCTCACGGGAAGATATGAACTCAACAAATTGACCTCGCTAGCAATGTGTGGCTTCATATCTCAGTTAGTAGAACATCGCACCGGTATCGCGGAGGTCACGGGTTCGGATCCCGTTGAAGCCCTGATTTTTTTTCAGGCTTATTCTTTCCAATTGCTTAAATTGGAAAATATACTGCGATGATCATTCTTCACTTTCACAAAATTATATCCTCGTGAATCAAACAATGCTCCTATCCTATATTATGGTTAGTTAGTGTACAATTTAGTGAAACAATTAACCCATTAGCCTTTGATGGATTCAAGATGATTAAAACCAGCTCTTAGCTATCATGTAATTATAAAGCCCTCGGCATACCGACGCTAAACTTGTATCTCGTTAGGTAGTTCTCGACCTCCAACAACAGGACCATCTACGACTCCAGCAGGTAACAGCATGCTAAATAAACGAGTCTGCATGCTATTACTTGCCCCGCACACTCAATACTCTTCAACAAAACAGGAGGAGGGGAGGGGGGTGCTAATTCGAGGAGTTACAGTATTGGCTAGGGTTTGGGGGGCCATATCGTCTTTGTCAGTGAATCAAACAATGCTGACAGTGAACTTCGCCCCATGAGTCCTTCCGTGACATTGCTTCAATTAGATCAAATTTCAACTTCCAGAGCACCCAGACCATTTAAAATTTAATAAAATCGACAAACTGATACCAAATTAAGCGGAGAATTTAATAGAACAACTAACCATTTAGCCTTTGATAGATTCAAGACGATTACAAGCAGCTCTTTATTATGTAATGATAAAGCCCTCGGTGTACCGACGCTAGACTTGTATCTTGTTAGGTAGTTCTCGCCCTCCATCAACAGGACCATCTACGACTGCAGCAGGTAACAGCATGCTAAATAAACAACGAGCCTGCATGCTGCTACTTGCCAACCCCCTCCCCCCTAAAGAAAACAACAGCTCGGTACATAAAAGCTACATTTAGAAGGCACCATTTTCTGGAAACAAAATCCTATTTTCGTGAATCAAGCAATAATCATATCTTCGTGAATCAAACAATGCTGACAGTGAATTTCGCGTCGCGAGTTTTGGCGTCTTTCCATACATGATACTATTGCTTCAATTACATCAAACTAACTAACACATAATCCAGTCGATTTATCAGTAAGTTTAGAATACCGACAAAATGATACCAAAGTTAGTTACTGAAGAATTTTCAAATGATTAACCTATTAGCCTTTGATGGATTCGAAATGATTATAACCAACTCTTAATTATTATGTACTGTAATTATAAAGTCCTCGGTGTACTCTACAGACGCTACACTTGTATCTTGTTAGGTATTTCTCGCCCTACAACAACAGTACCATCTACGACTAAAGCAGGTAACAGCATGCTAAATAAAAGAGCCTGCATGTTGCTACTTGCCACACCCCCTCCTCACCCCTCCCTTCTAGAAGAAAACAGCTAGAAATATAATGGCTACATTTAGGGGACACTGTTTTCTGGACACAAAATCTTGTATTCGTAAATGAAACAATGATCCGACGTGAGGGAATACAACATGTAAATTAATTAAATACAATGTAGTGCGGCCTTATGCGCAACAGAGCGCGAAGAGGATAGGTGAGGTCAGGTGAGGTAATACTAATGCAATAGTATTACTGAAAGACCGATTTCACTTTCCTGCTTGTATCTTGTTAGGAAGTTCTCGCCCTCCAACAACAGGACTACCTACGACTCCAGCAGGTAACAGCATGCTAAATAAAAAAGGAACCTGCATGCTGCTACTTGCCATCCTCCCCTCCCCCCATCCCCACAGTTATACAACACCAAGGAGCACCATTCTGTGGACACAAAATCTTGTATTCCTGAATCACACATTCTTTTGATGTGAGGGAATACAAAATGTAAATCAATGCGTCATACATAGTAGTTATGCAACGCTCTCTCGTGGTATACCATGGAATATCCCACGAGTCACTTGTATTTTCTCGAGCCTTAAGGCGAGTGTGTATACAACGAAAATACAAGTGACAAGTGGAATGTTCCATGGTATACAACGAGTGAGCGTTGCATAACTATTTCATGCAATGCCACAAAAAAATGCAGTGGCCAACCCAATCAATGCGACATACGCGTGGTGCACGATGGGAAGGTTAAGGGTATTACCGACGAATATACTACGGCTCTACGGTATTCCCTTTGGCTGTATTTTCTTTGAAATGGCATAAAATTTAATCTTAATGCAATACTATAACTGAAAGATTTTAGCATCCGATTCAACTCTCCGAAATTGGATAAAATCGTTTGCAGTTATCGTATGCACAGCCAATAATGACTTCTCCACTCACAGAAAGCAGCCCTACCCCGCTACCGTCTGTCACTTCACCAAATACTGGGTCGCCCACGAATCTCACCACTACTGCCGCCCCATCAACGATACGCCCACTCGGTATGTGACACTTTTCGGAAACTTTTTGCACACAGAGTCTTGTTATGCTACTTTAGTTAGCTTTCTTAACTAGTTTGGTAGTGAGATATAAAACCACTAAAGGGTTTTCGACAACGATAATTTCTGATAACCTCGCAGCTTATTTAAGCACATTAAACGTTCAAGTTTTTGCTCTCTTGTTTTTTTCACTCCGACACTCGACCAATCAGAGAGAGGCTATTGATGTATAAGTAGCGCTGTAAGATTACAGCGATTTGATAAGAAAGAATTGTTATTGGGTATTCGACACCCACGAGATTGTTCGTCATCAATTACTGGACAAATAGAAGAGCGCAAAACAAATAACAATCGAGAATTTGCTCTCGACGCATTTAATTTTACAATTGTACCTATGCCGTATTTATGCGAAAAAAAACAATGAGTTGTTGACAATTTCTTTTCACATCATCCAGGTCCTCCGAAGAACGACTCAAAGTGTCAGTATTTTGTGGTCAACAGTACGACGTATACTTACGCCATTGTACAAAGTAAGACACTGTACAGACTGAAAAGAGATCTACAATTATGGACGAAAGTTCTGGGACAAAATTGCATCTTTGGCGCTTTTGCACACACGCCAGACACGAATACAACTTCAACTGCCTAGCCTCTCCCCCCACCCCACATACAATGTGGAAAATGAGCACTTGTAATTTCTCCTGAGTTTCAACGTTGCACTGTATTAGGTGCGGGCGGGGGGAGGAAAACAAGGCATTTTGAAATGTACACTAAGCAGCGCGTTTTTCAGTTGTAAAACACAGATAATTCGTTGCACTTCATTAGTGTCCCAAGGACTTTTGTCCACCATTGTAGGATATACTGTTCAGAAGATTCATGCATGCCTTTTCAATTGATGATTTTTGTACGTGATTTTCAAGTAATTTTTAAAAAAGATGGTGCATTTCTTTCTGGAAAAAAATTTATAATTATAATGAAGTTCTTAAAAAATCACATCAAATCCGAGCCTCCACGCTTTTTACGATATAAAATCGATTAATCTATGAGCTAGCAATTTCAAGGCATTTCGCCAAAAAATTGGAATAGCATTGTGTCAATAAACGATCGTAATATTATTGTCATTATTGCTTTTCAGAATGTCCTGGTAAACCCAATGTCACTTTAGTTCCACAAGGTAAGACATGAAAAGGACTTCATTACATCAAACCCAGAGAGAAATATGTATTTATAACTAGATGCACCCAATTAGGAGGCATATAATTAATGGTGGCGCATGCGTAAATTTGTTTACATGTCTCATGATGAGCTAAGTTTATTAACATCGTTTTCTGTCCTCTTCGAAATCGCCCACTGACCAATATGTTCGCCCATTTAAAGGGAGACAGCTTAGAATCCTCTTGAGCTTTATGTTGCTTTTAAAGGGGGCTAAACAATTTTCAGCATCTATAGTTCGTCATGAGGAGATACAGTTTGTTTTGTAATAGATTCCATCACAGTGCGTAACCCTAGCTGCTAACCCCAGTTATTAATTATTTCAAACTATTTGTTATGATATCGACAGCGTTCACTTGTCTCTCGATCTAGCTTTCTTTCGTCTCATCTACGTAAGTGTAGCATCAAAAAAGTCTGCTAGGAAAGATCCGAAGACCAATAATTTCGTTCAAGAAGTGGAAACAAATTTTCGCCACATATAATTAGGATTAAAAGTTCAGTGAAGATCATTGCCTTACAAGACTTGTCTATTCCAACGGGTCTAACTACAGTTTCAAACCAGCGAAATCCAAACGGAGTGAAGCGGAGAGTGAAATTCTGGCTCAGAAGATCAATCTAGTACTCGACCTCTATCTGTGTAGCAAACAGTGAACTTCACGTCGTGTGTTTTGCCGCCTTTCCATTCACTTGCTTCGTTTAGATCAAACTTAAACTTCTACATCATCCAGTAGGTAGGTGGAGAATTGAATGAAACCATTATCCCACTAGCCTTCGATGGATTCCGGCGAGATGATTACAATCAGCTCTACGCTACGCCCGTCGTGGGTTATTTATCACCTTGTTTTTAACTGCTATTGATTGCTTTCTAATAAAGAAGCCGTCGGTTTACTTTACAGACTCTAGGCTTGTATCTTGCTAGGTGAATCTCGCCCTACAAAAACAGGACCACCTGAGACCGAATCTTTTAACAGCATGCTAATTAAACAACGAGCCTGCATGCTGCTACTAGCCCCACCCCTCCAAAATTATTAACAAAACACAAAACGTGGAAACACGGCTAGTTATGTTCCAAGAGAAAGATCTGTCAAAAGGTGCTAGTTATTTCTAAAGTGTGAAAAAATTGCAACGAGCCTGCACGATAAAGCACGATATAAGAAACGCTGTTTAGGCACATGCTCGTCAAGAATTAATCATAGTCAAACTCTTATCACCGCTCATAACGCCTGTTTTCAAACGCTCATCGATCCGAAAGGAAAGCACATTGATATAACGATGCCATCGAAAGGCGTAAACACATTCTTAGCACACATGAGGAAGGTACTCCTAATTCCGTACTCTTAATTCCGAGGAAGGCTCGACACCAAACATTAAATTCCTGGTTGGTTTTGTTTATGTTGTTGTCTTTGTTCGTTTATTGTCTGTTTGTTTTTGTGATACATTACTTTATAACTGCATGAATAGTTTGTAGTACATCTAATGGAATGAAGTTTGTATGACAACTGCAACTTTTTATATTAGTCATGCTATGTTTCTGTGTATTTAACCGAGTTGTAAGATACAAATGCGCAATTGGAACAATCACTGCAAGGTGTTATTTTCTATTAGGTAGTCGACGCACCTCAACTTCATTGTGAACGCTTGATCAACTCTCATGGATGGGTTTCGTTTTGATGGCTAGAGTCGTTTCATAATTCGTCCGGGGAAGAAATGCAGGACACCCTCTTTTTGAGCTTCGTTTTATAAATAAACGGTAGATACCTAGCATGAGTAAAGCACGTTTCTCATCGAGTGTTACATTCTTTCTGCATTTTTCTTCTGAAGAGATTATTAATGTCGTTTTTCGGATCGGGTTTCGTTCGCGTTCGAATTTCGGCGCAAAACTAACAACCCTGCAAACACAACACGGATCTCTGTGAGCTAGGTCAGCACTTTGTCAGGTTCGACTCGAGTCGAAGAAGAATAGCTGTACGAAAATATATCAGACTGTGATAAAAATGCAATGGATTATTGTACCCGTGATTTAAGTGTTAAACTAGTCAAATGCGGTATCTTGTAATAAAGATTATCTCTAAGATTACTTAAATTATCCACATTATTTTAATTGAATTATTATCGTAGTAATGGATTAATTAATGATAATTATTAACCAAGGTTAGTCATTGACAAAATAGTATCTATTTAACTGTAAAAAGATAACCAATAACCAAACGTCAAATTATACAGAATTTGCTCATCACAATGGATAGCAATGGTGATACATGTATAGTTCAGGTGAGAACTTTATACATAACAAATCGCACGTAAATAATACCCCTCTAGCTCTTACAATCAGGACGAGCTTGTCTCTCCAATCCGTTTTCTGTGCGTAGACGTAGTTGCGTTTTTGCTCCAAGTTAGAATTTTTCAATCAAAGTAATCACAACAAATTTAACACAAAACTTCCAACAATGACAATCAGTAACTATCCCGATTTAAGTCCGATTGCTTTTTTCGGATCTGAGTTTTTTAAACATTGATTTATATTCAGTGATATTCAGCGATACTTCTTCTTTGATAAATGCTCCTGGAAGGAGTGAATAGATTCCTCTTGTTGCACACGCGGGTTTCAAAGCAGATGCGTTTGTACATATTTTAACAATACACCATTAAACTGTTCAACTCGTCGCTCTCTTTGAAATTACCAGGAAACATGACAACCCTAAAACCTGAACAGTCTACAACAACGACACAAACATCTCCAACAACACCAAAACCAGAAACAATAACAACACCAGCCACAGTAGGTCCAGAGTCAACAACATCAGGAACGACCGCCACGACATTAAAACCAGAATTAACAACACCATCAACTGCACAAACGACGATTACTACTGTCAGTCCAGAGTCAACAACACAAACAACCATAACTACAATAAACCCAGAGCTAACTTCACCAACCACTTTAGAAACAACCCCAGGACAAACAACACCAACAAGTACATCTACAACTTCATCTACAATAAATCCGCAAGAAACGACTTCAAGTATACCCTCTACAGTTAATCCAGAACTTACAACATTAACACCTGGAACTTCACCTCCTCCACAACAATTTCCTGGACAGACAACACCGACCACAGGGACTACAGCAAAGCCAGAGTCTTCTTCTACAGTAAATCCAGAAGAGACTACTTTAAGCACGATAACTACGGCAATTCCAGAGCTTACGACATTAACATCTGAAACTACGCCTCCACCACAACAATTTCCTGGACAGACATCACCGACCACAGCGACTACAGCAAAGCCAGAGTCTTCTTCTACAGTAAATCAAGAAGAGACTACTTTAAGCACGATAACTACGGCAAATCCAGAGCTTACGACATTAACATCTGAAACTACGCCTCCACCACAACAATTTCCTGGACAGACAACACCGACCACAGCGACTACAGCAAAGCCAGAGTCTTCTTCAACAATAAATCCAGGAGAAACAACTACGCCCTCTACACAATCTCCCGGGCAGACAATACCAACCACATCAACAACCACATTGCCAGAATCTCCGTCTATGGTTAATCCACAAGAAACGACTTCGAGTACAATTACTACAGTGAATCCAGAGATAACAACATTAACACCTACAGCTACGCCACCTCCGCAGCACTCTCCAACAACACCTGGACAAACAACTCCGACTTCTGTAACTACAATAAAACCAGAGATTACCACTCCAGAAACATTACCAACAACTGAAACCACGATTAGTCCAGGGGATACATCGCCAACATCTCCGACGACACTAAGTCCGGATACACAGTCAACTCCAACAACAGGAACAACGGTTACTCCAGAATCCAATGTGACAACAGAAACTACAATAGCCCCGGAACTCACAACACCCACAACTTCCACTACTATAAGCACAGAGGAATCAACTCCAACAACAAAGCCAGAGCTCACTACTCCAACGACAGTAACTACTGCCAATCCACCACTGACAACTCCAAGCACTGCAACACCTGAGACAACACCAACGACGTTGACAACCTCGACTACGGTAAAACCAGAACAAACTACTCTGACCACAGTAGGTGCAGAGTCAACAACAGGAACGACTGCCACCACATTAAAACCAGAATTAACACCATCAACTGTTAACCCAGAAATAACAACGGCACAAACGACTATTACTACAGGCACAACAGTCCAACCAGAACAAGCAACAACAGTCACTACAGAATCGACGACTATTGCACCAACGACAACGCCAGGACAGGAAACAACTGCACCAACAACAAAACCAGGAATAACAAATGTCACGACAGAACCCACCCTGACCCAAACAACTCCCACAACAGGTACAGAATGCCAATGCGAGACTGGAGGCGGAAAGGGTGCGTTCAAAACCACGAACGGCATGATTCAAGTATTCACTCACGGGAAACAAGTACCGTTTTCGGTTGGAATCGCGTCTCCGAGTATCAACTTGACCCCCGATTTTGGCCAGGAATGTTCCCAGAAAAAAGATGGTGATGGACACCTTTCGGACTGTCGTTGTTTTTATCTGATCGGTTATGGATAGTAATCAGAGATTTCCCAAAACGGCACTTGTTCCCCGACATTTTTTCGTTAGGCAATTCAGTTTAGATGAGTCAAACTTCCAATGCAGCGAGTGCAAAAAAATAGATGGAATATGTGACCACCGCTTCGGATTTGTTAGTTTTACTATTTCCTATCAGCTGAGTTAACACATTTTATCTAAACCTTCCAAATAAAAGAGATTTTCACCAATTCGTATGAACGCGCCCTTGCCGTCACAGAGTGCAGGATATTGAAAATTTCTCCAATTTATTTAGTTGTAATTCCTGAAGCTGACAAGAAATCAGTCCTTTTTTCACATTTTATCCATGTGTTATAGATCTAACAGCAGCTTAACAAAAATAACATCTAAGTATACTTAACAGCTTCTGCTGCCAGATTCACAGAGTACATGAGTACGGATTGACTAGGTGGATGTTGAATTCAACAATCGCGATGTCATTCTTCAAATGATTATCCGCAAGACAAGTGGCACCAAGATCGTCTCGCCTACTTTCGATATGCATTTCCGTCTTTTTCTACTAACCGACCAGGAAACTAATGATAACATTTAACTGTAAAATTGCTAATAGTTATAGCCAATCCATACACCTGGCAGCCTTGTTCGGTTCCATTTTAACAAGACGATTGTAGATTACTTTCGTTACAACTTACAGATTAGTTTAATGGCCTTTAATGTAAACCAAAAAGTGACCAGCCTCGAACAAACCCATCCATGTAGAGTATGTACGTCAATGATTTCAAGGTGGTCCATATACCACAATAATATTTCGCCGAACAAGAAAAAAATAAATGATTTCATCCTTGGTTAAAACTGGTGCAATACCTGAATCATGACAATGCGTGTGTAACATAATATAAGTAAACAACATAAATGTACTGTTAACTATGACATTAATTTCTTAGTCAGTAGGTTTTAGATCCGATAACCTCAATGCATGTAGGAAAACTATTATATGGATATCTTAGTCATCTACTCTGCTATAATATTGGTCAAGAAAAGGTCTATGAAATGTTCCTTTCTAAACTTGCAGTAACGACGCCTCCAACACCTCTTACAACACCTGCTCCTCCAAACCCATGTGAGCCAAACCCATGCAAGAACGGGGGCACCTGTGAAGCTCAAGGGGGTTATTTTACCTGTGCCTGTCCCGATGGATACTGGGGAAAACTGTGTGAAGAAAGAGGTGAGAGATCATATTGTAAGAGACTTTATCGAATAGAAGAGTCAGTTTGGGATATAAACGACAAAAACGAAAGGGTTGTCTGAGTTCATTAGAATGTCACTAAACAGCGAAGAGCTTACATTTTATTCTTAAATTTGTATTTCTTATCATGTCTCATAGGTTGTGATAGTATTAGAAAATTTCATGTCTAGTTAACATGTTTCTTGAAAAAGAAAAAGCTTCTTCTTTCCGTGTAGCCCGCCCAGGCTTGACAAAGGTTGCATATTTATCATTTGGTCTGTTAGGTCCAAATGCTGACGAAAGTAAGGACGCACTGATGTTAACAAACATGTACAGAGCTATGCATCAGGCCCCACCAGTAATCTGGAACAAGGAGATAGCTGCTAAAGCACAAGACTGGGCCGACAAATTAGCTAAAGAACAGAGACTTATACATGAGAACGAAAGTTCGACTGATTATGGCGAAAATCTGGCCGAGGTAGGAAGTGACGACAAGGCCCTACTGCGAGCTATTGACGCATGGTACAAAGAAGCGTCTCTGTACAACTTTCAAGACCCCAAGTTCTCTACAGACACTGGCCACTATACACAGGTAAGAACATGATTGCTGGAAAACATGAACCTAAAACGGTTATCACGTACTGTCCTAAGCTTTGAGTCTTCAGGGATATACTGTTAAAACTACCCAGTGTAGTACTGGAATTAAAGCTGTGTTAAAAGAGACGGCAGAATGGAATTGATGACACTCAGTCGACAGCGTAACCTTCAATGAAATGAATGAATGTATGAATTGAAAACTCGTACGCTATGGAACATTATATAAGTGGCCAGATATCATTATCTTAGTTTTGACTTAAATACTTAACTATGCATGATGATTTCTTTCGTTTCCTTTGCAGTTGGTTTGGGGTGCATCTAATGAAATGGGAATGGCAAAGGCGAAAACCAGAGACAACACTAACGTGTACGTGGTAGCAAGATATAAACCAGCCGGAAACGTTGTTAATTTGTTTGAATCAAATGTAAAACCAAAACAGTAGAATTTACTGCGCAAAAGGGCACCTCGTTAGAATGACTTTGATGTATAGATGAAACAAAGTTTTAGAGTTAAAATAATTAAAGATAAACGTGAAAGACAGAATGCATGCGGTTCAAATAAAGTAACATTTTTAAGTGTACATGTTGCTGTTATATGTTGTCATTCCTCTCCACCTTCATTCATATTTGTTTTGTTTTTTTTTAACGTTCTCTATTTTTCAGCGAATTCACTATTATATTACTCTCAAAAAGCATGCCCAGCTATGCACTTCTCTGAACGAGGAGCTTCAGGAATAGTCCATATTGACACAGGACATTTTGTTAAGGAATGTTTAATTGTTTTAGCCCACAAAATCTGCTACTATTACGCCAGCGGTGGTCTTCCCTAACAAAATTCAGACCTCATTCGCTTGTTCCGCCCAAATAAGGTCAAACACATCACTATTCATGCTCAGTTTACATGACGATTTAATTCGGATATAGTGCACCGCTGGACGGGTGCATAGAAAATGAACGGAATGTTGAAAATTTTCCTGTTGAGAAAGAGTGGTAAGGGGTATGTGGATTAGATGCGTTTGTTTACAAGGGATCAATTGACAATCGTGAAAAGAATCATCGATTATAACATGAAGTGTGCTCATAAATAGAGATCAGAGAAATAGCAAAACTACATAAACGGGCTGATATATGACAGTTTAAAGCTCATCGAGATTATTAATTGAAATAAATGCATAAATTGTCAGTCTTTATGCCCATGCAACCCAGTATTTTATATAGTTTATTCATTCGCTCAGCAGTGAAAGCAGCGGCCGGTGTTCCGATCCCTGTAAATCTAGGGAACAAGAGTGATCGAAATATTTTAGGGTGATTCATTCGGTCGACTTGTGCATTCGCTTAACAGAATCTGGGTATGCATTTCTTTGCTTTGCATACTTGCAGGATTAGGTGATATATTCAGATTATATCGTTCCCAAAATTAATGCGACCATTTCAAGCTGTCCGCTGCGTAAGCTTGGAGTAGCAGCAAAAGAGTCTTTCGGCCTTTCGTCATGCTATCTTACACTAACATCTTTTTAAAACCAGTTCTTAGTTTTGCTGAGTAACCTTCTTTCCTGTGAAAAGTATTACAATTTTATCCCAACAATTTCTGTCGAAGGCGCCAGATCCGGCATTACTTTTTCCGAACAAAGAATGCAATGACAATTGATTTAAAAACAAGAACTATAGTTTTTCATTAGGTTAGCGTCACCAGTTTGTCAATTTGTCGTCTCTGGAATAACAGAAAGCATCTCAAGGTTCTAACTGAGACTGGAAGCTCAAGCTTGAGAAGTTAGTATCACGCTGCATACGACCTACATACCTGCGAGCCAAATGCAAGTGTTCTCGACCACAACAACCCCACCTTTTTTCATGATGATTTTTATTCTTATAAAAAGAAGAATATTTCTAAACTCATCAATAAGTATTTGTCTTTACTAGGTCTTCAGTTCTTAGCTCCCGGCTTTCTAGGATTTAACGTTTTTGCGTTTCCTATTTTCGAGGTCCTTTCAAGGCTGGCTTTTCGCCAGAGGACATCCTGGCTAGAAAAGGTCGACGCTCTCGAGTTTCTCTTTTTCTCGGAATCTTCCTAATGACGCACTTTCTATGTTGTATAAACAAACCTAGCACTAACAAGTCACAACTATGAAAAGAATGGATTCAATATACCTCCAGCCGCAAAAAAATGACCATGATTTAGTTGTAAGTCTTTTAATTGTTAGGGTAATGCGAAGACGTTGACTCTATAAACAATGATAAATAATTTAGTTCATTCTATTTCACATATTTTTGATCCTCTCAACTGGAATCGTCTCTGTGTCTCTGGGGCTATTTAAAGCCTGAATAAAACCGTATTGTTCAATATGTCGCAATCGTTTGATTTCCTAGAAACAGGAAGGTCAAATTGACGCTCTGAATTCGTGGAATTAGGTTTTTCACTAATAAAAGCCTTTGAGCATATAATTGTATCTCACATATTTAATGTGCAAGCCCTGTTCTGTAGTAGACCTTCTGCAATCATTTAGTAAATTTGGTTCATTTTAAAAGACTAGTGCATTTTATTCCAGTGTCACACAATTCATTATACTTTTTCCGCTACAAGCAGTACATTCAGTGTATTTGATGCCTTCAACAAAAGACTGCAGTTCTTAGGACCAGGCGGGCAGCGCCAGGTTAGTAGTATCCTTTCGATATTTATGAATGATTGCAAACAGTGCAGCATTAAAGTATGCAGGTTCTTGCTGCAGCCAAGTCATTTTTTTTATTGCATGAATCTGGTAGCATAATTGATTATTGACAGTCAACTCCAGGAGAATTGATTCATCAAACAGTTTGAGGTAAACTATTTACAGTTGAAATACATTATCGTACTTAAGAATCTAATATAGAGTCGAAATATTATTCCATATAACTTCGCATCCCAATTTCTCCGCTATTCCACAGTAATTTTTCAAAGGAATCGAGAATATGGACTAATCGATTCGTATTTGCCACTCCTTAATAGCTAAGGTATTTCTGTTTAAAGCCATTGATTAAATTATTCAAGAATTTGGCGAATTCCTTTTAAATTCTAATGTAAATTCATACATTGCTTTAATATCACGCCTTAGCTTCAGTTGAGCACATTTATTATACTTCAGTTTCAGCATTTTAAAGGAGAATTGACACCCATATAATGCCAAGGTTTACTGCCTAGTGTTATTTTATGGTTTTAAAGTGGGAGGAACGCCAACCTTGCTATTTGACCCAAAATTAAGAAAATAAATTAACGATTTTCTGAGAAGAGTTTTGGAGTCTTCCGAGAAAAGAATTCTCAAAACAATGCTGTGTTGATGCATGACAAAAGAAGTGAAATATGAACCCTTGACGTCGAATGTCAAAGAACTCTAAGAGAAGCTTAATATGACCAACAAAACAACAACAAAGATGATTTTTAAAAAGTAATAACGTACTTTTTTAAAGAAAAAGATGCGATTTGCGATTTTAGGGTTTGAATAAAAAGTTTAAATCAATGGTGAATGCCAAATGGAAAGAAATGAACATTAAATCAAGTGAATTTTTTTTAACACATGCATGTTTGGGCTGTATGATGACATGATGACATTGATTATTCAGAAATGTTTTTAACACTGCTTAAAAAAAATTAAGATTCAAATTCTGAAATGAACTGACAATGATGATGGAGAACAGCTTTCAGGATGTAGTTATTTAACCGTTCAAGTACTGAGGCCTAAGGTCACAATATAAATTCCCCTTACTACTCGTTAATACATTTTCTGTTGATCCTTTGGGCGCATTTGGGTTTTACTTCGTTGTCATGTCTCACTTTTTAATTTTCTTCGACAGAGATGACGATAAGTTACGATTTAAACAGCATTGCAGATTAAATGGGGATTAGACGAACAAGAACAAGTGAACGACCTCGACCTCACTCGTATTTACTAGGCGTTTCTGAGTCCTTTGTGGTCCCATGTTATAAAAGCGTAGAGACAATAAACGCAAGTAAATGCTTGCTTTAAAATGCTTCAAAGCTATTTCAAGATGAAAAACTCTAAAACGATAAACGAACGACCTCATTTCAGGTATTAAAAGGTGCTTGTGCGTACTCGATGCTGAAGCCCTCACCTGTATGTTATGAAAGTGAGCCTTACTACAATTTCCATCAATACTGTTTTAAATACAACGCTTATTCTAGCGAAAAACAACGCCTATAAATCCTCCTCAAACGAAAAATTGCACTTGAATGTAGTGCAAAATAGATTTTCAAAAATGTTTCCCTGAATAATTTTATTCTTTTTGAACAAACTTCCCATGTTTCGAAGAAATCACAAAGACGATTAAAGCTTGCTTTCCAGAACTTCCCCCTTTCATTTCAAAACACCAATGAGGAGTGCACTAACAATCTAGGAGAGTTTCTTCCAAGTAGATATAATAATTTGGGACTGACAACAACTTAAAGAGGTATGCACCAAGGAACTTTAGATACACATCATTATGCTGGAGTCAAGCAGTATTACAACCAATGCAAACAAACGAGAGAACGTGACAGTGAAACAGGCACATCGTGTAGAAGCTGGCTACAAAACAGTGGTCCCAGTTCAACGTGCGAGGTAAAGAGGTAAGTAATAGGAATCAATGGCACATTAATGCATTTAAACAATAAAGGGACTAGTTTATTTCAATTAGAGCAAGCAGATTGCTAAGGAGGGAAGGTCTTGTTATTCTGACCTTTTCTTTTCAGAGAAAGACGTACAACACACCAAAAACGTCGCTTCTTCAATTTAGCCGGCCATAATCAAGCTATTACAGCTTTATCCAAAGGGCAATACTTTGCAATATTTTATTTGTTTTATTTTATCTTCGATGTATTTCATTTTCATGTCGAAATCAATACGACCTGGATCACAATTACATGCTCAAGCCACATAATAAACTGGGTTTACTTAATTTATTATGACATTCGTTCATATTCATGTCTATCAGATTGATAAATGCGGAGGAATACATATGTAGAGTGGAGTGGAAATATTATTCATAAATCTGATCTAATAAGATGTTTGTATTGCCAGAGAAACATTACAACTATAGGTAACGATAACGTTTTTACATGCCATGAACTACAGAATAACTTGCAGCCAATGCAAGTGAACTCGTACCTGTTAAGAGTATGGTTGCAATATGAGTCTGGCCAAAAATGTAAGCAGACAGAAGTGTCTTCCAAAACAGAAGGTTGGTACATGTACCATAGTAGTGCGAAATTTAAATATGAATAGCCAGTTAATTAAGCAAGACTAATTGGAGGAAAGACAAGTAACAAACTCGAAAGGATACGACCTGTGTTTATTTCTTGGAGGCTGTAGCCTTTGTTAAAATACAGAATTAAGATACAGGATTTCCAAAAGGTTTTAAAATATGACAAAACAGCTCCATAAAACAGCCTGTTAAGAAATAAAATTATTATTTTCCTGATTTCTTTTCGCAAAGTAATAAAGTAACAAATGTTATACTAGCGCTTGAGCACGTTGTCATCACAGTTTGTTCCTAATTTGATCTCAATCAAGTCTAAAGGCAAGGCACACAATGCAAGTAAATGAAAATCATATGTAAAAGTACATCACCGTCCTTTTTTTTCCCTTATACTTGACTACATTAAGAATTTATTTCTAGTACATTCATCTGATTTTAAAATGAAGCAAAACATTGCATTGGAAAAAATGCTACTGACCCTTTTTTCGATTTAGCTTGTTATTGCTAATTTATTTGGGTTCATATTTGCAATATTCTTTGTACAGATCAAAAACAACTTTAAAACTGGCATGGAGTTGGTTGAATGGCACTGTAAAACGTCCACGATTTACCAGAAGCCGTGAACAGTTATACTTCGGAGAAATAAAGTGAGTGTGTGCTTTCAGAGAAATCTGTTCGTTTTGATTCCATACCCTGAAATTATTGCTATCAGGTTTAACTTTAATCTTCCAACATACGCCATGCATTTAAAATCGTGTAGTTAAGAATATTTTTCGCAGGATATGCCTCTACATTGCCTGTATAATCGATTATGCAATCCGATATAAGATTTGTAATGAACATGTCTTAAGGCAGATAATAAAGTGATAATTAATCCAGTGAAGTGTCCAGGTCAAGTTGGTGTAAACATACTGTTGATTTCCTTAATTTAATTTGAATAGAATAACTTTTTGTCAAAATCATACCTTAATGAACAGTGGTACTTTAAGAATGATAACAAAACGTTGAATTAATTACCCTCTGACTTGATTCAAACAAGCAAAGGCAATCACACACTGTTAATTTTACACACCTCGATTAGATACCAATTAGCAAGAGCCTTATTAGATCCAAGACCCAACTGACGAGAGCAAATTGCTCTTGGAAATAAACAGACGATTACATACTTCTCTGTGGAATGTTTGGATGGGTAGTAATGTCTTCAATTGTTACAAATAATCAATTTGTCTTTGGACAATTAGGTAAGTTCTAAGAATACTAAACAGTTAGAATGTTAGATTTAAATTTATAAAGATAAACAACTTATTACATGCATGGGATTAATACACGGTATTTTGGAATACATTTAGTTGATTTATTACTTATTAAGTTTACTGAGCTCTATACTGCTAAAATTGCTTGAGGCCTTAATTTCTTAGTTTTGCTTCTACAAGTCATTTAAAGCTTTTTAAAAGCAGTTCAAAGCTTCTTCAATAAACGTGAAACTAATAAGAAGTCTACAAACAACTAAGACAGCCAAAAAGGCTATCTTTTCATTAAAATTATGAACCAATCATGTAGTTTAGGTATAATGGGCTCTTGAAAATAACATTGCTAATCATTGACAGAAATAATCATTGTGTTAAATTTATAAACGGTTTTGATTGCCAGTTTCCTAAGAAACAGTTGCATCTTTGGATAATTCAGATATGCTGAAATATGTGAGCTCTAGTTCGCTCTGTGCAGCAACGTGATACAGGCAACAACTGTCAGATTAGCTAACAACTGAAACAGTCGATTGATTGCAAACATAGCTGAGTTAACAAGCATTTTTTTCCATTGTTACCCTAGCTTTTGCTTCTTTTCCTCATTGCATACCTTATGTATAATACCCTATTTATATTTTTCTAGTCTTGATCTATTTTTCTAGTCTTGAAAGGTGTAGAGTACAATTTACAAAATAACAGCCAAGGCGAAAGAAAGCATCCATGGCGCCAAAGGAGACATCTTGTACAGAGAATGAACTGTTCAGTGGCGAAAATGAGAGCATAGTGATAACAATAGAAACGCCAGCACAATACTGACTATAGAAGGAAGAAAGGTAACTTCGAAAAACATTATTATTTCTTTGAGAGAACCTTTCCTTTTTGATATTTATCAAGCTTTAAGACAGTATTAATATATTATCATAAATGCTGTTCAAAAGATGTAAAGAATTACAAAGAAGCTTAGAAAATTATGAAGTTTGAATTCATCCTACTAAGACCTCAGCAAAATATTTTCATATTTATCAAGCTTGCACAGTGTTGATATATTATCATAAATTTTGTTCAAAAGATGTAAAGAATTACAACCTTAAAGTTGCAAAGAAACAAGCAATCCTATTAAGACCTCAGCAGTTATTGTCGATGACTGCTAACTAAGTACAGTTATTTGAAGTGTTTAAAAAGTGTTTAATTTAACTGATATCATTTTTAAATTTGTAAGACTTAAAAGATTTCCTCAAACCTAAGGTTAATATTTGAGTGACAACTTTGAATAAAGAGAATAAAGAACTAAAACTCGAAGTATTCATGAGCAAAACAGAAACGAAGAACCTTGCCATGACATCCACGATAACCGCAATAAGAGAAAACAATTAGGGAGAATGAACTGAAGAGATTTGTAGTTAAGATCATTTTTGAAGTTATAAATTCAGCAAGTACAAGCTATTGAGAGTGAGGTTAACCATTCCGGATGGATCTGTTTTAGGAGTGCACATTTAATAAGAAAAACTCTCAGAAACAACAAAGCACGACAAAGTGCAAATGGTGTTATCTCGACTTTTCCACACTTTAAACTTTTAAACTCGTGCAATAGTTTTTTGGGCGCTGAATTATATTAAAATGCCTTGGCTCGAGGAATAGTGCTGCCTTTTTCTTTACCGAAATTCACCTTTCTTCCCCATATTTCTATTTTTAAAGTTGTTCTACGACAGCAAACAGAGAAAACGTTTTATCTTTCCATTAAACAGAAGAAGTTATTGAACATTGCAATTCCCATGGCCCAGCTCATGAACTTCTACAATTTTCCAAGAGAACAAAGGAACATGAGAGTTGAGATATATGGTAACCACGCAATCTCAGTTTTCAGCCTTGCTCCAGATCAAAGCAACACGCAAATAACAGAAGCGCTGTTCCAACGACCAACGTTAATCTGCCAAAGGTAAGGAGCACGTGCACATAAAAATAACAAACATACAACATAATGCGTAACTAGGAATACTTCACTGGCAAAAAGAACGGGGAAATAAATTCCTTTGCACCTACAAACTTGGCATCGATTCATGAAGTAAACAAACGCTATGGCGTGATAAACTGCCATGAGAAGAAAAGGAGAAATGAATGGCCATTTAATTGAGCAAAAATGCTTAGTTGAGCTATCTCAGGGTCGATTGATGAACTTTTCTCTCAATTGAACAATTTAGAAAAAAGAATATGTTTGATTTGTGTGTATGGTGGTTAACGTCGCTTCTATGCAAACGCTTGACACGGAGACTCAGGCCATGACAGTTGTCTAAATTGCTATACTGCGCACTACTTTGCTGCAGAGATTTAAGTCTCCTAAATGTTTCTAATGATCGATTTCTTCATCGCAAGCAATTGAGATGCTTTTTCTATAACGCCAAGCAAAGTGTTAACTTGGAAAGCGAAGTTTGCATTTAGCTTATCGCCTGGAGAAGAAAGATAGGTGTCGGCTAAAATGACAAATAAGGGTGGGATGGGAAAAGATAAGAATGGAAAACAAAAACTAAATTATGCAACAACAAATGAAAAATAAGCGGCCAGAGGATGTATTTGTCTATCTTTTCCATATACTCAAAATGTGTTGATATTTCATATTAAAATATTCCTCCAAGGGTTTAACAAATCAATATTTCTTTATCCTTTGTTTCTTCAGAAATGGAGTTGACAAAGATATTGTTTGCTGCTGTGGTTGTTGTTACGTTTAGCACAGCGTTGGCCACTACCGCAACGAATTCATCTTCAACAAGCACTTCATTAAGCCACATTGAGATTCTGGTCAAAGTACTGATTGTTCCGAGAGTTTTTAACGTCACTGCGCAGGTTACATACTGACTATATGTAATTCTCTGAATCAAACTTTACCTCCTCTGTTGTTATACTTGGATCAGTTAAAAAAGAAACTAAACAGATACACTTGAAAATAGTTTAAAGTTAATGACAGGTGCAAAACGAAGTTTACACAAAGTATTTTTTTTTTGGTTGTTGTTGCAGATGAAGACGTTCTACCCTTTTATTACTTCATCGAACTATTTCTATGAGCCTCCCATTACTCTTGGGCTTGATCTTAACAAGGACTGTATCGGCCAGCAGGTAAAAAGACAACTATTTTTGCAATATACACTTTGCCTGACTTAACATGGAAACTTTTTATAACAAAAGGACGTCGATTACATCAGATTAGCTCTAATTTACCGTGGCTTTCATTAGTAACTAGCTTTTCAAACAAATAATTCTGCCCCTAAGTGAACAGACGTCATCATGTTTATTTTACAATGCAATTGACCTAAATAACTTGAATTAAAATTCAGAGAAGATAGTAAACGGGCCACCTGGGACGAAAAACAAGAACCAATCAGAAAGATAATGATTAACTTTCCTTGCAGTTAAGAAGTTGGAGCCAAGTCGATGTAGTGTCAAATTCACTCAATTCAAACTAACAACAAATTTCAGTGCTTAAACTCCCTAAAGAGTTCTTACAATCTTTTGCTCCATTCGTTTAGCAAAAAATTGCATGACAATATTTTAAGGCGACATAACATAAATTGAAAGGATTGCATTGGAATTTGATTTAGATAGCAACTATGCAAGAAAGCAAAGATTGGTCCAAGAACACATTGCAATAAATTGAAACATTCGTGCAATATAGTTTAGCACTCATCCTAGAAATAATCAATTATCGATTGCTATTAGATATTCAGAATAAACATTTGATTACTGTCACATCTAAAAACAACAGAGTATATGCATAACGACCGAACATATAGGACAAAAAGGTCAGCGTTGGACAGAAATGCTTCAAAACTTAAGAAACGTCTTAAAATATCAGCTTACAATGTTTTTATCCTCTTCGTTTAACATGGGTTTGATTTGTAATGTGGGCTTTTAAAAGCATGATTGATTTGGAACACATGGAATAGCCAAAAAGCAACAGAAAGTTATGTTAGATACTGATGAGTTGTCCCAAATGACAAGATTTTCCCAGTTTAAGTTAAAATGTACTTGGCTTACTGGGCATAATCTCTTAGCAAAAAAGATTGAAGACTAAAATCTTGAAAATCAGTATGCGGACATTCAGTTTCGCCCTTTGCTCTTTTAAGGATCATATTTCTGTCGTCTTCATGTCAAAATTCACGTTCATTTACTTCAGTGGACAAAATTTCGATCTCTTTTATAACAGAAGACTGTTATTGCACAGTGTTCCTGAGGACGTCTGGCTTTCATAAAGCAGATTAAAGCAGTTGAGAAAGGTTTTTATCAGTGCAATGTCGGATTTAAATAAATAAATATATCACTAGAAATCGCACAGGCAAAGTTATGCAAGGAATTTAAGAATGGATCGTTTCAACACCCTTGTACATTTTGGCTCTCACTAGAACATAACCTGTTTCAAAAACGTTCAGAAACGTCGATTCCAACATCCATTTTCGTCGTTTTCCTTAATACAGTCAAGGATGATGATAACTTTCCTTAATGTATTTTGTTTTGTTTCAGCAGGCAAATGACAAGCTCGGCACATTGTTTTCGCAGATGGCTGTGTTTATCCGTCCTTTGAATTTTGCCTTCATGTACGAACACGATCAGGGACCCAGCCATAATCGTCTGGCATCCGTTCTTGAGATGACAAGTTACTTTTTAAATGACACAGTCTCTTACATCAGGCGTAAGGTAAGTATAACGAAATGATTAGCTTAAGCTTTAAAAATCCTAATTGTATCATATTGTAAAAGCTACATTTTTGACATTTTTGAGAAAGATGTTAATTCAGTTGTCTCAAATAAGGGAACAAACGAACCCTTTACCATCTGCACACCGGTTGGATGCCAAAACTCACTGAGCTACGGGAGACACGGGGCAAGCTAGGCCATTTATTAACCCACGGAGCGACGACCCTAATTTATTTGTTTTTTTCGAAAGTCACCGTTTGATCTTGCAGATATCTTTGCTCTCTCATGTTCTAAGAAGCTGTCCGAATGTCGCAGAAGCTAGGCAAGACCTATCCTGACATTCAGCGTCTTGGCCAATCCGTGAACATTTGTCTCCGTTTCTACACATCCCATGGCCCTGCTCTGAAATTAAAGCACAACTGCTGACCTCTTTCATTGCTCCTCCCCGATATCCTGTAGTATTG
>OZ026595.1:22474152-22476652 GCA_964020085.1 Micromussa lordhowensis
CCCCTTTGGGATGGATGAAAAGAAATACTCCTCCCTTCTTCGACTTCTTCGAATTACTGCATGGCTGTTACGATTTCTTCAAAAAGCAAGAAAACAGAAAGTCCAAACTAGAAAGCTAAAGGCTATCGAAATCAAGGAAGTGAACTGTAAACAAAAAAGATCAGAAAAATCAACTTGGCATTCAACTTCATAATGATGGTCTTCTTCGTTGCCATGGAAAAATGGTTAGTGCTGAAATACCGGATGATGTAATATATCCAATACTTCTTCCCAAAAACAGCCATTTCACTTCACTACTCATCAAGGAATACCTGGCATTAAATTCGCCGTTACCCATTTATGCACCTGGGTGGAGAGAGGCATTGTGAGAGTTTAAGTGTCTTGCCCAAAAACACAACACTATGTCCCCGGCCAGAGCTCTAACCCGGACCGCTCGATCCGGAGACGAGTGCACTAACTATGTGGCCAATGCGCCTCAACGGCCAGTGCTCGTAGCCTCATTAAAATAACCAGCCCCATCGCATTTACTCTCTGTATCTTCGTGAACCATCCTGATCCAACTGTCTCACTTACTGATACAGTTGCCATTTTTAAATCCCTCCTTTAGCAACTATGTAGCCTTCCGCATATATTTGTCTTCAATTGACTTTGTTTGACCTGTTTTTCAGCTGTCTATTTAATGTACGCTTTTTCCTTGCCTGTTTAAGCTTCCAAATAGACAACTAGCTTAATTCTTTGGCTCTCGTTCTTCCCTGCAACACTTTCTTCACCTTCTTGGATCAGCAGTAGCACCTTTAACACCTTTCACTCCAACATGCATCTAACACCAAGATACTATGATCCATAGATACTATGATCCATCCGTAACGCGCTATGTCTTCTAATTTCTAGGTACTTCTTCTTTATATGCTTTCTGGTTGCTATCTTTTTCAGCTTCTCTATTCTCAGTCTGCTTGCCTTGAGACTGCCTCCTTGGGGCAATTGGAATGATCCAACAATGACCTCTGCCACAGTCCGCCAAACAAGCATTGTGAGTCCAGGTGTACTTGGGAATCAACTATATAATGTACCAAAAGCCTCCCGCCGATGACAGTTTTTGGAGATAAATGTGTCCGATAGGGCGCGCTGAACGTTGTCATTGATAGGTTCTAATACTAAGAAACGGCACGAAGCCACTCCTAACATTGCCGACGCGTGCATGAAGACACTGACTACCAACTGAGGATCGTGAGAAAGAGTCTTTTAAAGCTCAACTTCGTGGGATCGATTGGTCTCTCTAAAACAATCAGCAAGCGTGCATAAGCCAATTTTCCATAACTCATCTTTACAGCGAGATGGTCTTACAACGCACTCCGAAGGTCTTGCAATATCTAAGGAAATCAAGAGACCTAAATGCACACCATAGTCATGGTCTTCGTATACCTTCTCAGTTTACATGAATGACCATCCACCGGATTTCACTAACTGGCCTTGACATTTCCATCCACTGTCCTGAACACCAGCTGTGCCACTCAGCTGCGTTGTTCGAAGGCTTCGTTGCACAGCTCTTTCACCTTCCTGACCGTCTCAGGGTACAAACTTTGGAGGCAGCTATTCTCAGCGATATTTTCCGTTCAGCTTTTAACACTAACGTTCATGCTTAGAGTACTATAGGCTAGCTGTAAGCCTTTTTCGGTACAGCTCGCTCCAGCCGGTAACGTAATATCAACGGAGTGATTTGTTAGTCCACCGACCCCTCAGCGCGTGCCACTGCCATAGCCTGGGCACGTTTGAATTTGTAGTAGCTTTCTCTTACACCAGTTGCTTTCACCTTGCTAGCAGGCCTGACCTACTTGATTGTTGAACCCATAGTAGGGACTGGGGCTACTGACTAGCCGTTGCGCCTTGCTTTTAACAACCATTGTGGGCTCAGCTCCTACACTCACCATATATAACTTATACCGCGTCATGAAAGGGTAGGCTCTTGTATTGCAGAGTCTCTAGTGTTGGGTGCTTCAATGGTATTTATTACTGGAAGCACGGCCGTTTGCAATATCTTAATTATGCTACTACTGCTGCCGCTGATCCTACTGCTACTGCTGATTCAACTAACTCTACTAATTGAAACAAGCTCGAATGTTTCCAGCTAAATACCAAAATTGTGGACATGTTTTGGGTTTGTACATGTATGTACCAGGAAACATAGATTAACAGACGTTAAAATTAAGAGTAAAGAGTTGAGTAATGAATCAATTTAGTTTCTCAACAGATCTATCTGAAAGTTCTTCACCTGGCACATGAACGATCGGCCTACAGTGCTTGAAAATTAAAACGTCGGAGGGTTAGGACTGAATTGTTGTTCAAATGATCAGAGTTTGAGAATAGCTGGAGAAACTGTCTCGACAACATTCGTGGCAAGAAAAACCCAGTTTCCCCTCTGGACCAGTTATTTAAAAATTGTTAACAAGATTTTATTTTTTACCCATTGTGTTTTGTAGATAAGAGATAAGGGATGGTCCCT
>OZ026595.1:22481652-22544152 GCA_964020085.1 Micromussa lordhowensis
TATTATCGGAAGAGATTTGGTGCTTCAAACATTTTTGGCCTTATATACGGATAGCTTTAACAAACAACTGGGGATATCGACTGATATAATACTCTAAGCCACACAATACAAAACAAATATTATGGAAATGTAGTAGGTAGTAAAATAAAATGATCATCCCTAGTCTTTAATCATAATGTAATCATACTTAACAAAACTACCCTGTGACAAATCTTTCATAACTTCATAATTTCATAAGTTCTCCATCACCCATAACAAAAAAGAAATACTATCGTGTCGACGCGCGGTTTGACACATAAAACGATTCGAAACGGGTAAGTGTCCCAAGACATTTGTATTGCAGTTGTACCAATAATTAAGGCACGTTCAGCCTTGCCCTCAATCTTTGGCTACGCTTTATTTCTTGTCAGCTAGTGTTTTTTTTGGTTTTGTTGTTTCTTCGTTTTACAGCAGACTCGGGAAATGGTAAAAGGCATGTGTTACGACTATTTCTACAAAACACAAGATTGTTTATCTCGTATAAAGTACTTATCCAGGCAGCTTCTGCTGACAATAATCTAATTTGAGAATTAAATTGATCTAAACTGAGTGTGGACGACAACAATAGAAAATAAAAATAAGTTCTCCGAGACACTATAAAAATGTACTGTTGTTTCAATACAGTCAACTTCAATCGATACGTTACTTTTAAATATGAAATGAAAGTTGTGTGAAGTTGTCTGTGGTGATATTGTTGTCTGTAAGTTCTTGCACGAATCGATGCAATATAAGCTCTCATTTTGACAACAGTAAAGATGACCCTTGAGCAATCTATCCAGAAATGGGTTATGATAACAGGAACACTTTGCCGTCCCTACGTCATTAATTGATAGATAAACAAAGTATGAAAAGGCAATTTAAAGAACACCACTACAGGACATTGGCATTCTCAGTCGGTTAACTTCCCTTGTTGGGTTAAGGAACAATATAAAAATTGCAGTTACGGGAAAAAGCAGTTTAACAGGCTTTGACGGATAATAGTTTTATTTTAGAATCTCCACACGTTCTTTCATTTGCGACCTTTGTAACCTCCGCTTGTTTCAGCCATTGTGTTGTTAAGTGCCGATAACATGCTCTTGTCTTTTCAAATACCAATCAGGGGTCAAACGTTCACTTGAGTATAGTTTCCAATGAGATTAACTCCATATGAATCGCATGTATACGCAAAAGGGAAACACTCATTCTTTGAATTGCTCCGACCTCCCATAATCAACGCCGGTGGTAAAATTTTAACCTTGATTTTATAAAGTAGTTATTTACAAATTAAGGCAACACAAATTTGCTATCGTTTATTACACAAAAATGTCTGTCGTCTTTGTGAAAGCAATGGCCCAGGACTGAAGTTTACTAAAACAATTAACAAGACTTCCAAATTGTATTCGATGTAAAACCTGTTCAGAAAGCAAGATTTATAAACGGCGAGAAGAGTGGGTTTGGGGCGCCCGGATTAAGAGAGAAACGGTCAGTCCAAATGACGTGTTTCCTTTGATAACTGTTGCTCTTGTTGCCGTGGCATAAAAACAGCGATTGAGTTCCGTTAGCAATAGTGGTGGCACACACTTCCGCACAAGAAAATCGTACCTAAAAAAAACACCCAAACTCTTTTATCCTTTAATTACATCTAACGTGAGCTATGCCACAGAGTGAACATCACAGGTCCATAAACCCTTGAACCCTTTTGCTTAGGTTCTAATTGATTCGCTAGTAAAAATTTTACTAGGCGCATCTGCAAGTTGGCAATGCGGATTTGTTCAGTCTTAGGCAGTCCGAATTCTGTCGAGCGCGAACTAAATAGTTCTTTTGATGTTCGTGACAATTGTAGTAGTACTGGTACGAACCTTCGGTACAGCGGTCTTCACTCACACACGGAATTCACACCCAGCTACAGCAGGAACTAATAATAGACTCTTAGAAAAGAAAAGGAAATAAGTCGGAATTCGTAGTCGACTCTGGTGATGCAGAACTGTGTACCGATGACGTTAAGGAAAATATCGATCATATCCGATCGTCACTTAACTTCCCCGGATGTTTCGAGGGAGCCCGAAGAATCGTTTCCAAATGAATTGACCTCCTCCATAAAACCTATAACAGACTATTTTTGTCTCCATCAAAAGTTTCCATTTCCACATTGTTTGATGTGAAAGGTACATGCAAGTACGTCTGCCTTATTGAGTAAATTACTGCATACCAAATCGTGTAGCTGTATATTTAGCATATATAGATCGTCAACTGCCGCGGCCGGAACAATTGACGAAGTTTCCGAGAATATAAAATGACTTGATTTAACAGAGTTCAGCACAGGGAAGATAAATTACGGGACTACACCCTAAAGAAGAAGAAACTCATTTTTTAATAGAAAAAAAAATGATGTAAAACAGCAAAACAACTTCCCCTTCATTTCATATAAAAACCGTTCAACATGCCCTCAACCGTCAAACATTTCGGAAAGCAACACAAACTAGACTTCAACTCAGAGGAATTCAACCACAGAGAAAGAAGAGAAAAGGTAGGCGATGGAAATTCCATGTTTCTTCTATGATCATTGAGTAATCAGCAAGAATGGCGAAAGAGAACCCAAGTACCAAACTATAGCTTTCTGATGCACTTATGTTCACGATATGATATTTTGAAACAAACACTTAGGCTACGGATTCACAAGTGAAAAACGAACGATAAGATGTCGGTAGACATTTCAGTTTATTTCCGAGGGATTTGTGTAATCGGTACTTCGGTAACTAAAAGAAATCAAGAAAGATTATACAGTGACAGACTGGCACATACAAAAGCCTGGAATTTGAAATATCATATACGTACAATTAGCTCTTTTGATTTATAGACCGTTTCCCACGAAACACTGTCAATCGAATTCTTAAGCTGTTCTTTATCTTTTTTCACTTTTTCAAACTAGAAACTGCCATGGATTCTTGCAAGATCCTACTCGCTGCCATATTTGTTGTCACACTAAGCTCAGTGGCTCGTACAGCTCCCTTGTATTCACCACCGAACAGAATTGAAATTCTCATCAGTCTTGGTCTTTCACCAAAACTTACTAACGCCACTGAAGAGGTAAGGAACGCTGTCATTTTCCAATGCGAGTTTTATTCGGTTAGCTCTGAGAGAGCCGTAAGTTATTTACGTAGTTACTCTTTTTTCTTAACCTTATTTTTACAGATGAAAAGCGTCTACCCGCTCATAGCTTCCCCTGATCTCCAGAACACGATGCTACTTTTTGGACCCGTTGTCACAACAACATGCTCTTCAAATCTGGTTTGTAACTTTTTTGCCATTTTGTCACAAACGTTTTTGACTCTACCTGACTAAGAACAGTGTACGCTCCAAATAAAAATCTGATACGTATGCAATGGCTCAGGGTGACAATCAATCGCTCCGTCTTTTTGGCCCCAGAATAAGAGTATTTTCACCACGACCGGAACGGATGACAAACGTTTATGACTAAAGCAATACCGTTACAGGTCTGTAACACTAGTATTTCTTTCTCGCAAACTCCTCATAACAGTGTCCAAAGAGCTCTCTGTAATAACCCCGTTCTCTCCCAAAGCGGCAACTAAAGGCAAATGCAGACGAGAGTACGAATACTAAAACGAAGGTTTTGTCTGTTTACAGCGTGTATTTATTGTTACTGTTGCTGTAGCTGTTGTCACGTTTGAACGGTTCAGTTTTTGCATTCACTAATGAACTGTTCACAGCGACTAATAAACTGATAACTAAATGAGCTGGAATTTATTAAAAGAGAAAAATTCTTAGCATAAAACGATCATGAAGGTCTATTAACTGGCAGTACTTGTGTGTGTCTGTAAGTCACAGCCAAACATAAAAAAAACCCTCAAGTTTGATGGCTCTACTGTTTTATCCGCAGACATTGAAAGATAAACTCTCTGTCCCCTACATGAAGCTGTCGTACTTTGTCAGTCCACTGTACATGGCATACTCTTATGAAGAAACTCAAGGACCTCAGCACATTCAGCTTGCTCAATTGCTTGACGATACAAGCTTTTATCTCAATAGTACATTTACAACTCTAAGACACGAGGTAGGTAACAAGCGAGCTTTAATTTGCTCCCGTACTAAAACTAGTTTAACATCTGTCTTATTTCAGCTCGCCTCTTCAGTTTAGAAATACAAATTAAAGCTCCTGGCTAAGAAGGTGCAGAAGATTGCTAACCCTAAGTGGTCTGAGGACAAGACGAGATTTGTCAAGCCATTAACTTAGGAAAGAAAAGAACACATCAAACAAATTGATTTTTCTTTGTTAGTGCGACTCCAAACCGGCCTTAACTTTACATGAGACTGACAGACTGCGCCAGTTTTCCACGAACATGTTGACTCAATTTAATTTTCAAGTTAAAAAAAAGCAATTTACTTAGAGATATTGCAATTGTTACCTCTTTTTCAAATTTCAGATCATGCAAAACAAGTTTCCCGTGCCCTCCAGTCAAAATGTGTCGGAGACGGATCTAGATCGCTACACTCGTGAATATCTACAAAGACTTGTCGATCACAAAGTAGTGGTAAGTAGCAGTTTTCCTATAAATAGTACATAGAAAACGAGACAATTTATTCTTTAGAAGAGATTACTGGGAAAAAAGACTTTGAACGTGCAGAATGACCAACTTTTATGGCAAATTAGACCGCAGTATTTAAACTTAATGAAGTTGTTTGCTATTGCAGTTGATCATACTGTTCCTATTCGCTGTTACATTGCAATGTTCTTTACCCTAAAATAGAACTTCTAAGACATTGATATGTTTTTTTTATTATTATCATTTTATAGAGCCTGGTAATCACCAATGATGTGGTGAAGATTTATCGAAACTACGTCATCCTCTACTCACTGCGTGACGCGATCAGCCAGGTGTACGCCTGTGTAACAAGCATCTAATCTGCCCAACAAGAAGAAATTTATAATATTTACTATTTAAGACCAACATTCACGTATGACAGGAAAGATACATAAACTTTTTTTCGGCCTGTAACATCAGGTTACAAGGTAAAACTTAAAATGCTATTTATAATAACTATTTAAGAGTAAGATAAGCAAGTATAATTCTTAATTAAAGAAGACATGGGAGAACAAAAAAAACCCATCTATTAAAATTTAGTTACTAAGAGAAGTTAGTTTCGAAATTTTAGCGGAAATTGTGATCTCACTTTCATCCAAAAAATGTACTACTTTACTGAATGACATAAACATCATCAGCTGGTCTATTGATGTTAAATTTCCCCAGGCTTTTCACGTTCTCTCGCTTGTCTTCCTTCGTAATTCGATTGAGAGTAAAGAATAAGCAGTTTGTATGGTTAAAGTGCTGTCAAGTTCACGCGTCTGAGAGGAAATTAAGTCCATATTGAGATTATTATTTGTTACTGATCAGCATCAGTTTATATGTTAATCTGTTACAGATTTACTACTGATAATCAACTATTGTAAGCGCGTTGTTGTTAAATTAACAATAAACCGTTTGAAAATAAAGTTAATATGATGTCATTTTGTACAGCGTAGAAGTGCTATACTTTAATCTTGATACCTTCTAAAAAAGACCTCTACTGAGCGACGTACAGTCTCAAAAGATCTTTCTGTCATGTGTATAATGGTGCTGCCGTCTCAGTTGCAAAGCGTATTGTGTTGACTGTACTCTTTATTCTTGCGATTAACTCGGACCTTAAAAAAAATACTTGTTTGACCAGTCCCGAAAGATGTGACACGACTCACTTACGACGAAGGGCTAACCCTCGAAACGTTAGCTTTCGAATATCTTTACGATGGCTAATTCACATTATCAACTTAGTTGATAAAACCAAATCATCACCTCAAGAACGTTCCCCTAAAATCCTTCATCCCCAATATCTTCTTTAGTTCTTTGCCCCCAGGCGGGTGATTGGGCCAGCCTCCACAATATACCTGCGCTATATGCGGCTTCGTTCTAATCATTCTCGCTTACATCACAGTGTAAAAATGTTCTTGCACATTACTGGCGTTTTCCCAACTCAGTGTGAGTATGTATGACGGTCTGTGATCGTGACGCGCCTTTTACTTTCTAACTGTATCCAACCAAACGCATCCCATCAACTCGGCTTTCTTTCTTTTACCTTTTACAAATTCATTCAAGGGATTTTCCGCCCCGCCCTGCTTCTCGTGCATTTTTTTCTATCCCGCACGGCTTTCTACCTCTTTTGTCTGGCAAGGGATTGTGATCGCTCGTCAATCAAGAAAATATGATAGATATTCTCTTGCTTTAATAAATTAGCTTTATCATTGTGCCTTCGTGCGTAGCAACCATCACAATTCCGTGTGCTTATGTTACAAGTGCAAAGGGATTTTCCGTTGCGACCTGATTTTCTTTAATTTGTCCGTATCCATCCATGGCTTTTTGTGTTTTATAACTGGGGAGGGAGTGTTATCGCTCTTAACTTAGTTTGGCTATAGTGCCTCATGAAAATTCCGTACGCAAAGGCACTTTCCTCCACGCCCCAATTCTCTTTCGTTTTTTTCTGTCCCCCATGGTGTTCTGCCTTTTTATCTGGGAAGGGGAGTGTGATGGCTCTTAAATTAGCTTCACCATTGTGCCTTAGTGCGTAGCAACCATGACAATGGACCACTTTCGATATATTAAAATTCAGCTTGATAGTGAGGCCTAAGGAGACAAACAAAAAAAAAGGAATAAACATGGCCATTCTCGATTTCCTTTGTCTGTGTCCTCTAGGCCTCGCTGCCAAGCTGAATTTTAATATATCGAAAGTGGTCTATTCCGTACGCTTGTGTTACAAGTGCAAAGGGACTTTCCGCCCCGCCCTGATTCTCTTTCATTTTTGAGTTCCTATCCCACATGGTTTTCCGACCTCTTTTGCCTGGGAAGGGATTGTGATCGCTCTTTAATCAAGAGAATATGATAGATATTCTCTTGCTTAATTAATTAGCTTCATCATTGTGCCTTAGTGCGTAGCAACCATGACAATTCCGTGTACTTGATTTACAAGTGCAAAGGGATTTTCCGTTCCGCCTGATTTCCTTTCATTTTTTTCGTATCACCCATGGCTTTTTGCTACTTCTATCTGGGAAGGGAGTGTTATCGCTCTTTACTTAGTTTCGCTAAAGTGCCTCATGAAAATTTCGTACGCGTGTGTTACAAGTGCAAAGGGACTTTCCACCTCGCTTCGATTCGAAAGTAATTCGAATTACTTTTATTTTTCAGTTCCTATCCCATCTAGTTTTCTGCCTCTTTTATCTGGGAAAGGAGTGTGATCGCTCTTTAGTTAGCTTCATCATTGTGCCTTAGTGCGTTGCAACCATGAAATTTCCGTGTACTTGTGTTACAAGTGTGAACATCGGTTGTAAAAGAGAACAATTTGTTTTCTTCAAAAGAAACCGTACTGATTACCGACGTTCGCCGATTAGAAGAATGAACATTGCATGCTTTAACTTTCACAGCAAGCCTTGGGGATTCCTACCGTTTAAATGATGAACATTGCTTCCCTTTCTTGAGAAGGGGTGATACCGCTTTGCTCTTTCGTTACAAGTGAACGATACCTGAGTTTGCGTTACATCAGTATTCACTAAACGTTAGTGTTGCTTGCCTCTGTGTTGCAGTTTTCACGCAACAACACCACGACGTTTTATATATACCCTCGCCTAAGGTGTGCACAGGGTGATTCCTCCTAACCTTCCACTCTTTCATTTGACATCAGTCTTTATAAAGTGTGATCATTTAACACACGCTGAATGGTCGTTTTACTGAGTTCCACATGCATCGGGCTATGTAAATAAGTTCTGACGTATTATATAAGTAGATAACCTTTTTGACCTTTAAACACGATCGTGAAAGGAGATTTATGACTACTGAAAAAGGAAAAATACAAATTTAAAATACACAAAAATTAAAAGCTGTCAATATTTGCAAATCGAGGTCGATAAAAAGGTTACAACTGGAGCAGTTATTCTACAAATTATGTTGTCGAGTCTAAAGGTAGTAGCCGGGCCTGACTCAACATTAAAACGGAAATTTTTGAAGTGTCTAAGATTTTAGCTTTTGACGAGAACTTTGAGACATAAAAATATATATATCATTAACGAAGTCAGTGTGTTCGACATTCAGCCTGTTCCAAAACACAGAACCTTCTGTGTATACTATGATTCTTTCATGCAGCGGGTGTTAAGACGCGGCGGTACCAGTGGTGAATGGTCTACGATATCGCGACTTAGCCATACAGTGGTTACTTGGGATGGCAGGTAGTCTGTCGTTGCATGCCTTGTACACGTGCTTAAAAAGGGCAATTTGACGGTTAAACACTGTACACGTTCTAAAACTTCAACTGATAGCATGTTTTTTTGGTAAATTAAGGTTACTGATAACCTTTTCGGGGTCGAATTTTGCAAAATTTTACAAAGCTTTCATGAGATAGTTCATTATATTTGTTTTCTTCTGAAAAAAAAAATCATTATAAATTTGTTTTTCTTGCAGAGTTATTTCGGAGACATTTCTGGCACCTCTGTAATGCTATGGCACGCACCCCACATAACAAGACCACTGAAGGATGACCTTGAATTAAAAATATAAAGTACTTTTATCATAAAGGTCATACAATAATGCCACAATTCAGGCGCAAAAGCTCGGGCTAAATAACTAAATTGTTAACTGGACTTTATGCGTGACAAATGTGTACAAGTAAGATCAAGTATCTTGACTGTCTTTTCTACAGCAGTAAGTTCAAATCTATCGCGTACTGTTACTCAGTTGAACGTTTCGAATATCGCAAATATCGAATATGGGCTTAATCGGGGAATTTGAAAACGTGCGACTCGAGTGGTCTCGTAACGCAGTTTGCCGCATTGTCATGGGAAAGAATACATCTTCGTCGATCTACAATGTCAGTTATAAATTAGGAAACACCTTTCTAGAGACGGAACATTACCTCACAGTGCAAGCAGGAACTAACAAAAGACGCTTTTACGGAAAAAGGAAACTCAGCACACTGTTGCTGGGTCAAGGCTAACTGCAACCAGAACTTTATAAGCTCCTGTTGTAACTCTTTACCACTGGCGAAAATGAAAATATCGATCATATCCGATTGCCATTTAATTTCCCCACCCAGGGCTTTTCAAGGGGGTGTGAAGTATCGTTTCCACCTGTAAGAGAATTGTCCTCATGCATAACACCCATTACAAATTGTTTTTGCCATAACAGGTAAATTCCATTTACACATTACTTGATGTTCAGCGAGCACACAAATGCGCCTGTTTTGTTGAGCAAATCATTTTAAATCAGACGACGTGGTTGTAACGTATCACGTCAACCGCCGTGGCAGGAACAATTGACGAAGTCAATTTCCGAGAATATCACATGACTTGATTTAACAGCGTTCAGCACAAGGAACAGGAGTAACGGGGCTACACCTCAAGGAGAAAAGAGTAATTTTTTAAATAGACAAAATGATGTAACTACAAAAAAAACTTCCCCTTCATTTTATATAAAAGGCAGTCAAGATGTTCTCTACTAACAAACGCTTCGGAAAGCACAAAGTACTAGATTTGAACTCAGAAGAATTCAACCACAGAGAACGAAAAGAAAAGGTAAGAGGTGATTCAGTATTACCTTATCCTAAAAATCGTAGGTTATAAGTATGTAAAATGAGTCTCAAAGTATCAAACAACACAAATATCTCATGCAATTCTATTCAAAAACAACAACGACAATAACAGATTATTTCTCAATACAAATATCATTAATTTCGCGACTATTTAAAACAAAAATTCAACGACTGATCGATTTATAAGTAAAAAACGAGCGACAGGACTCCAGTAAACGTTTCATTCTATTCACTGATTTGTATAGTCAGTACCATAATGAGCGACTGAAAAAAAAGAAAAACATAAGTGACGTTGCAACATGAAACCACAAAAAATTTAAAATGTTATACAGAGACTGACTGACACTTAAATGAAATATGAAATATCGTACAACAAGAAGCTCTTTTGATTAAGGTTTGTTGGCCAAGAGACATAATGGTATCATTTTTTTTAACTTTTCTTTATCCGTCTATCGTTTTTCACTGCTAGAAACTACCATGGAGTCATGCAAGATCCTACTCGCTGCCATATTTGTTGTCACACTGAGCTCAGTGGCTCGTTCAGCTCCATTGCATTCACCACCAAACAGAGTTGAAATTCTCATCCAACTTGGTCTTTTACCAAAACTCACTAGCGCCACTAAAGAGGTAAGCAACGCTATCATTTTCCAAGACGCCGCAAATATTTTGCCGTCCTATCTTCTAAACGTAGAAACTATTTTCTTTCAAACCTTATTTTTACAGATGAAAAGCGCCTACCCGTTCATAGCCTCGAACACTGATCTCCAGAACACGATGCTGCTTCTTGGAACTGTTGTCACACCAATATGCTCCGCAAAACTGGTTTGTAACGTCTCTTGTCATTATGTGTACGCTCCAGGATAAAATCTTATGCGTACGTTGTGACTCCTTGTTACAACGAAACGTTCCCTATTTTCACCACGACCGGAATCGATTTCAAAATTGTACAACTAAAGCATACAGTTAAAGGTCTATGACACCCCTATCTGAAAAACCTCATCACTTTAACTTGGAGTTTCTGTCCAATACTGCCTTCCCACTCTACCTCCCAAAGTGATAACTAAAGACAATTAGTATAAATTTACCGTAGTCTATTGTGAATCCGTGAATTTGATTGGCTATATTACCGTCGACTATCTGCTGATAATTTGGTTTTATCAACTGGGTTGATAATGTGAATTGTCCACCGTAAAGAGACTCCCACCGACGCAGCACCACAGTTTCTTTAGAAACTTGCCCCCTTTATCTGCTGATAGTCAACAGTTACGCATCAGTGCACATCGCGCGTCACGTTTGAACCTGATGTAACATAATAAAACAGTTCTTTTCTACGCGATACTTGACTTTTTTTTCTTTTTATGCAATGAGACTACGGTAAATTTATACTAAAACAATTAGACTACTCGCCCTCGGTTTCTACGAGCGATAGTCAACTCGGTTGCGCCTCGTTGACTATCTGCTCGTAGAAAACTCGGGCTCGCAGTCTAATTGTTAATTATTATCCAACTCTGCTTCCTAGAGTAGAAATAACGTGCGAAACGAGTACAAATATCACACAATATCCTACCGGCCGCGTAAAGGTTAAAAAACTTGGCAAGTAAAAGTACCCAGTGACTACTACACACCAAAACGTCTAATAAGATACATTTGATGAGTGAGTACAATTACTAAAGCAAAGTTGTTATCTGTTTACTGCGCAAGTGTTGCTTAGCGGGTTAGCGGTTTAGCGGTTCGGCGTTGGTATTAAACGGTAATAATAATTAAAACTGACAGCTAGACGATCCAAAACATATTAATTAAAAAAGCCGACCTTGGAGCAAATCCTTAGCATAGAATTGAATATATGAAGATACATTTGTGTCTGTGAGTGACACGTGATCATAAACATTCAAATTTCTTGATCTACGTTCTCTTCTGCAGTCACTGAAAGACAAACTCTCTGTCCCATACATGGCGCTTTCGTACTTTGTCAGTCCGCTTTACATGGCATACTCTTATGAAGAAGTTCAAGGACCTCAGCACATCCAGCTTGCTCAACTGCTTGACGATACAAGCTTTTACCTCAATAGCACAGTTACAACTCTAAGACATGAGGTAGGTATCTTGCGAGTTTTCATTTTATTTGCTCTCATATGGATAATAAAACTTGTTCAACATCCGTTGGTTTTCCACAAAAATTAAAATGACGCCGCTTAGCGACTTCAAACGCTAACATTGAATGAGATATAATATTGATACACAATTTTTTTTTTCCCGAACAACATGTTAACTCAGCTTTATTTTCAAATTACGGTCAAGCAGTAAATGATGAAACTAGCAAGTTACTTAGAATATTGTTACCTTTTTCTCAAATTTCAGATCATGCAAAACAAGTTTCCCGCGCCCAGCAGCCAAAATGTGTCGGAGACGCATTTAGATCGCTACACCCGTGAATATCTACAAAGACTTGTCGATCACAAAGTAGTGGTAAGTAGCATTTTTTTTTCACAAACAATGCAACTGAGAAAGAAGAACAACTTATGGAATTATCTTCAGAAGAAATTACTACAAAGAATTCGAAAGATTTAGCATGAGCAGAATGGTCAAATTTCAAGGCAACTTGGAGAGTATTGAAGACTAAATGAGTCAGTGTTTTCTATTGCAAATGATTATGTCATGATGCTTTCCGTACGTTGTTACATTGCAATGTTCTATTGAGAACGAGAAACAACTTAAGGAATCTTCTTTACAAGAAGTCATTAAGAAAAAAGCCTTTGAACATAGGCAGAATGTCCAAATTCTATGGCAAATTAAAGCCGTTTTCTAGACCGGCTAAATGAAGCTATTTGCTGTTGTAGTAAATTATGTCGTTGCTATTTTGGAACTTGCCGTTTTAACACTGCCATATTCCTTAACATGGAAGTAAAGATGTTAAAAAATGTTACGTTTTTTATTTCATTTTATAGAGCCTGGTAATCACCGATGATGTGGTGAAGATTTATCGAAACTACGTCATCCTCTACTCACTGCGTGACGTCATCAGCCAGGTGTACGCCTGTGTAACAAGCATCTAATCTGCCCGAGAGCTGCACTGCTCTCTTCAAGAAACAAGCTGCTTCCTGTTTATTAACGATATCTATGTATTGGACGAACGATATGTATGTGTTTTTTAGGCAAAAGAAGTTGCGGGTCAAGCTAATATTGTAAGGATAAAATTTACAATTTTATTTATTCTATTTAAACGATTGATAAACAAGTTTATGATGTCGGTTTAAAATTAAACAAAGCCATAATTTGCCTTTTTTTAATTTGGTAACTTAAAGAGATTAGATCTCACTTCGTAGTAAAATTGGGCTACCTCATTGAATGATTTTATCATCATCAGCTGGTTTGTTGGTGTTAAATCTGTTAAAAAAAATTCGGGTTTAGCTGTAAAAGGCATCTTGATTATGCCCAAGGCTTTAACACGTTTGTTTTCTTTCAAAACTCGATTGCTTTGTTATTTCAAAAAACACATAGTGTGTATGATTTAAATTATTTATTAAGCTACCCTCTGAGAGGAATTCAAATCCATATTGAGATTATTATTTGTAACTGATCAGGATCAGTGTATATGTTAATCTGTTAAAGATTTCCTACTGACAATCAATTATTGTAAGCGTCTTGTTGTTAAATTAACAATAAAACGTTTGAAAAGATAGTAAATCTGATGTGTATTTTTTTGTACAGCATAGAAGCGTAATACTTTCCTTTTAATAAATTATAATGAAGACTGCTACCAGACAACGTAGAGTCTAGAGAGTTTTTCTGATGGTAATATTTTCTTTCACAGTGTGTATCTGCCAGCAACTGAATTATCACGTTCTCCCTAGTCAAAAGAGAGTTTGAACCACTTTCCATTTCCATCCGAGTACGTCCACTGAACATAAAGGAGTGTATCTACTAATTTTTCATTTCAAACTCTAATTTTAAAACAACAACAAATCTTCAAAATTTCCTATTTCCATCAATTTTACTAATCCTTTGAGAAAAACTATTTCTCTCCAAATATACCTAAAAATCACCAAAAAATTTACAAAACAACCCAAAACATAGATATGTGAGATGAGCAGAGAGATTCTTGATTGCTTGAAACGTAAACAAGATATTTGCATTAAAAACATAATACCCGGCCAAAATACGGCTTTCATGTTCCCCCCCCCCCCCCCCCCCCCGCCTTAAGCTTCATCATTGTGCCCTATAAATAGTGGGCCGTAACGTTCTTGTTCTTGCGTTACATAACGCGGCGTTATAAATGAGAACACTGCTTCCTTTTGTTGGCGAGAGATTCATGTGATACCTGCATTTGCGTTTTACATTGCAATAAGCAGAATTCGAAAGCTGTTATGTATACGCCCTCCCATTGCCGTTCCGCATGCATGAAACGTTTTAATTGCTTGACTTTCTATCCTGTTTAGAACAGACTTTAGGAATCTTGATCACACATCGCGTTCTTTGATTGGTTGTGTAGATATCATAAACGTATATTGTAAACTTTCGCGTGCTGCACTGGTCAAAATACAGGTTATGTAGTGAAGGGTACTATTTCCTTTTTTGTAACATATGGTCAGAAGGACAATTCTCAGACCTACGTTTGTTGATTGGGGACAAACATTCCGACACAATTTCAAATAATATAATGGGAACTTTGCTTTCCATAATTACTAAAAGCTAATTACAGGTCATTCGCCCTTTACGTCACTCATCTTGAGCAGTGTTAACTTAACCAATCTTAGAGGTTAAACTGAACGTCCTCTGCACCTCATCAAATTGACAAAATCATTGTCAATTTTCAGTGTTTATTACCATAAAAAGCATATTTGTCTCTGTTTCGTTCAATAAGCCACTTGACATGTATTGGGTTCGTCATTCGCAATTTTTTGCCGCCATCAATAGTGTAAACTTCTCTAGTCTTTTACGTGGCAAGGCTGTTACGCCTGCATAACACCCCTCTTTTCGCATCCTGGGCTTGGGATGTTACGATAGTTAAGCGGCCGCTTTTCTGACATATTTATTCTTGGACAAATGTTTGTCTCCAATTAAACGCGTCCAACACTTTTTCCGTTAATATGTAATATACTAAATATAGTCTAGTGTATCTGACTAAGAAAACTTAAGCTAAAAACACTACATCTTTAATGAAAGTACAGTAATACGCGGACACTTTCAGACATGACGTTGACATGATCTGAAATAAACTGATGGAAACTGAAACGTCATCAAACCAACGATCATTATATTCCTTCTTACAAATACAAGACAGTTCCATGCAAGGGTATTGACTACCCTTGACAAAAAGAATCCACATTCTTATATATCGAAGGGGACGAAATACTTATTGTGTGGTCAGGAGCAATTGCAACGTGATAATTTTATTATTGTTCATCAGGTCGTAAATTTATAGAGACAATAAATGCGTTATATCGTGTAATTGAAACGTGCTGACAGATGAGTCGCCCCGGGCAGCACTGGCCCACTGAAACGTGCTTACGCGATAGCTTCCATAGTTTGTTGCCCTATTTCAGACCATGCGATGATAATCTTTCAAATGTTCCAATAGTCGCGTGTATATGAATGAATAGTTTTTAGGTGGATAAAAGAACACTTCTCTAGAATACATCACATGGTCTGTAATTGGAAAACAAATCGCCCAAGCAAAAAAGGTCTGTTATTTGGTAATTGCTGCTATTGTTTCATTATCACGAAGAAAGCGTCCAGTGAAGAGCAATGGCTGGTAATATTTGTTTACAAGAAGATCAGAGGGTTACATGTGATTCTTTGTTTATGTAGACCGTGCAATTTTCAAAAATATATTCAACTGCCTTTGAAGCTTAGAGGAGCACTCTGGATAAACCACAGCTTTAAGAAAAATACTTACATTCAACGATTTTCTTGTAATTCAGTTTCTGGTGTCAATTTATAACTAAGGCGCAAGCTTGTTCTGAGGGATCGGTCAGGTCAACAATCCAGGCGCCATAGGCCTACCTAAATAATCCTTAGCCAGATGTACCTGAAAAATCTATCCAAGTAAGATCAATTGTCTAAAAATTGGTTGCCTGAGCTGCAGCACTTAGGTTAAATCTATCGCGCAGGGCTTTTTAAATGTTAGAATATCGGCAAGCAAGAATTATATTGCCGAATGTGAATCTCTCTGGTCGATTCTTTCCTTTAACTGGTCTCGTAGCTTGGCCGGTTGTTTCAGGGTAGAACACATCCTGTTCCCTGTTCACGGTTTCAGTTGTAAACATGGAAAACTTCCTCCTGACTGCAAGCAGGAACTCAATAACAATAGACGCTCGGCTTTACGTCACGAAACAAGAAACATCAGAATACGTTAAAGAGGTCAAGAATGATTGGAACTTTGAACTGGCGGCTTAAAGGAAAAAAAATCGATCATATCCGATTCCCATATGATTTCCCCGGATAACTTTATCCTTAACGCTTTTGAGAATGGTTACGTTGTTCTGAACAGATAAGAGACAATTATAAGATGGGGATGATAAGATAAGTTCTCTCAATCAACCAAGCTCCCGTGAAAAACTTTAAAACAATGAATAACATTTTGCTAAGACCACAAGCTGTCATTTCCATTGCGGAATTAGAGCGTTTTCTTTCTTTGTAGGGTACAAATACGTTTGTGTTTTGGGGATAAATTGTTGCATACCAACACATGCACTTCCAACCACATAAAACGTCAACATACAACGACAAGCTAACGACAGGAACAGTTAACAAATTTTCTTAGAATGTAAAATGATTGAGTCCGAGAGTGTTCAACGCAGGGAATTCGAAGATGAGTCATGGAACTATACTTTAAAACAGGCATTTTTTGATGTAAAACAACTAAACAACTTCCCTTCTGGTAGTAATATATAACACAGTCAAGATGCTCTCAGCCATCAAAAGTTTCAAAGCAACACGAAGACGACTTCAGCTAAGAAAGCTTCATCCACAAAGAAGAAAGAAGAAGGTAAGCAGCGATTACGGGCTCTTCTGTGGTTAAATAGCGCTTTTTTGTCTGCTGATGTTCTAAAAAGATCTTAGTCTCCTTTTAAAACTAAGCATTCAGTAGAATTGGACTGAGATTGATAGGAGACGATTATACTCCTTCTGGTTTTACTACCTAAAAGTCTGCAACTGAGAATACTAGTAGCAAACAATTTAACTCTCCCATGATTTATGGCCCGTTGACACACGAAAGATTATCTTACTGATTCACTGTAACTGTAATTTATTTCTCGTTGTTCTAACTAGAAATGGAGGTTTGCAAAATGCTACTCGCTGCCATCTTTGCCGTTACACTGAGTTCAGTGGCTCGTACAGCTCCATCACCGAACAGAGTTGAACTGCTCATCAGACTGGGTCTTTCACCAAAACTCACTAACGCCACTAAAGAGGTAAGGAACGCTACGATTTTGTCATGTGAGTTTTATACCTCCGAGAAGGCCATGGCTCTGAGATAGTCATAATTCAATTTTGTCGTGATGTGTTGTAAACTAACAGCTCGTCATTTTTACAGATGAAAACCGTCCACCCATTCATTACTTCGAACACTAATCTCCAGGACACCACGCTACTTCTAGGAACCGTTGTTACAACAACATGCTCCATAAGTCTGGTATGTGTTGAGAACTTCTGGGCATTATTTTAACAATATTTTTGCCTTCTCGGTTGATTAAGGAACGTGAAGGGTCCTATAAAATATATTTCTTGGAGTTGTTGTTGTATTTGCAGCAAGGAACTGATCAAGGAACTGATCAGAAAACGTTAAAATCCTGTAAAGCTCAATTTTCTTGAAAATATGGCCATCTTCCTGTAAATACAGCTATCACTAACACAGGACGATTTGTAAACAGTAGTCGATTATATCATATTTCAACGCTTTTCATCCTTCAAATCTTGAAAAGAGTCAAGTCAATAGATCACTTTCGATATATTAAAATTCAGCTTGGCAGCGAGGCCTAGAGGACACAAACAAAAGAAATTGAATGACATGTTTATTAATTTCTTTTGTTTCTTATGAAGCTGAATTTTAATGTATCGAATGTGGTCTATTGATCAGCTCTATTTTTAGTAAATTTTACATTAAAACCATTAGATATAGATATTGACAGTACTTGTGGGTCTGTAAGTCACAAGCGTCTAAAAATATTTCAATTTTTTGTTCTACTTTTCCTTCTACAGCCATTGAAAGACAAACTTTCTGTCCCTTACATGAAGCTCTCTTACTTTATCAGTCCGCTACACATGGCATACTCTTACGAAGAAAAACAAGGACCTCAGCACATTCAGTTGGCTCATTTGCTCGAGGATACAAGCTTTTATCTCAACAGTACCGTTACAACTCTAAGACACGAAGTAAGTAACTAGCGCGTTTTTATTTCTAATCATAAAGTCTCGTATTCAACTGCCGCTTAGCGATTTTATGCAATGAAGTACATGGGTGTATATTAAAAAAGCCGCTATGACTTCTTACGATTCCCGCATGCGTAGGATGCTAGTTCAGTCAGGGTGCCTATTTATATCGGGCAGTAAATATTTATTTATGTACCTCGAGATATGAGGAGGAGTAGTATGACAGACAGACATATTTACTGCACAACACAAGGATAATGGACATTAGCCACCTATTTGTCGCAAAGTGAAGAGCACATGTTTATTCATCTCAAAGTGTCGCTTACCGCAAAATCCGACCAAAGTCTCGCAGAGTGACTCAAGTGAAGGTATTTGTAACGCAAATAATCACTAAACCCAACATGAAAAGATATGTCGTGACCGTTCCTAAAATGTTCAGACTACTGTAACGTACGCTGCAATAGCAACTTTAAGTATGGCAAAATATTTCTTGCTCTACTTTTCGGCAAATTTCAGATCATGCGAAACAAGTTTCAACCACCCGTTGTTCAAACGGTGTCAGAGGCGGATCTGGATCATTACACTCGTCAATATCTACAAACTCTTGTGGACCACAATGTATTGGTAAGTTGGATTAATTTCGTTGAAATAGGTGACGAACCCTTGAGAAGGAGAAACAAAATAGAATCTGCTACAGGGGGATTTTCTTGTTCTTTTTGATGACGATGGTGACGATGATAATGATCGCATAAAATCTAAGTGTAATTTGGCGTTCTTGCTGTTGTAGCTATCGATCTCGTTACTAATGTTGATTTTGTTGTTGTCATTGTTTATTTTCTTGCTGTTCATCAGAATAACATTATTTCTTTTTATAGAGCCTGGTAATAACTGATGACGTGGTGAAGATTTATCGAAACTACGTCATCGTCTACTCACTGCGTGACGTCATCAGCCAAGTGTACTCGTGTGTAACAAGTATTTAATACGCCCAAGGTCGCATTGCTCTCTGGTAGAAGCAAGCTAAATGTTTTCTATTTATTGACGATTTTGAAATATTACAAGAAAGAGAAAAAGAAATGCAATTGGGTAAAATCCGTATTGTGCGAGAAACATCTACCTTATTTATTATATTTAAGTGTAATGTAGCGTCTTAATAATCAAGACGTGGTAAATTAAAAGCCATCAATTTGCTGTCTGAGTTTGTGCACGAAAGAGTTGACACTTATTTATTAAGCTACCCTGACTATCCTCTGTGAGAAGAAACGAAAAAAAAATTACAATTGTTACGGATCGTTGATTATGTTGTAACTGCTATAAAAGATTTCCTGCGGAAACTAAACCATTGTAACCGGCTTTGTTGTAAAATCAACAATAAACTGTTTGATAGAGAATACGATGTCCATTTCTTGTACAACATAGAGGTGTTATGTTTCTCTGTTATTACATATTACCAATAAGACTGGTGGTAACAGGCAAAAGCTAGTTGATCAGTAATGATTTGTCACATAAATGGTGATAAATTTTCAAATTCGGCCCAAGCAACACTTGATTGAGTTATCGGCAAAGAAAAACTCGCCATTTTTAGCTTTTCTTAATTGGCAACCCATATTTAACCAGCTTCCTGCGCGGCCCACCCCACTCCGTTTTGTTATTTCTCCCCCACTCTCCAGCCTCTCTAGATCTGTAGAAGTCCAATCGCAGCTTAGATTCGTCATTGTATGCCAGTTGCTGACGTGAACTCTCTTCAGAGTACAAGAGTAACCATCTATGCGCATGACTGTGTACCAGTGAATATTGCTTGCGCTTGACTGTACCAGTGAACATCGCTTGGGTTTACGTCACCAAACTGAATACTACTTGCGCTTACAACATTGTTTTTTGAAATCGGTTGAACTTTTATTTCATTATACTGCAGTTTTTGCAATACGAGAACAAGCATTTTATCTTACAGAATAAACATTATTGTGCTTCGTTGGTAAAGTAAACAGTACTTGCGCTTGTATTTCAAAAGTAGACATTATGCGACATTGCTTGTACTTGCGTTACAAGAGTGGACATTCGCTTGTTTTACATGTGCGACTTTTATTGTGCTTGCGTTACAAGACTTCAGCCTTTGCATGTACTCAACGCAAAGCATATTTATTTACTATATCAAATTGCCACAGATAGCTCAAACTTGTTTCTAAACGCAAGGAGTCATGTTAAGAAACAAATCCAGTTTCGATTCTGATTTTCTACAAACGTCTTCTTCCTGTATCTGCTTTTATAGATCAATGCATAACCGATAAATTAATTAGGTAGTCTTACAGCTTCTGAATTCTGCAAAATAGACGTAGTAGAGCTTAGAGCGAAGGCAGAACCCTCTGAGCTGAGTGTATTTGGTGTGTTTTCGAAAAGGAAGTTTTATCGACATCTTTACCTGTATTTTTTTTTTCTTTCTTTCCTTAATATTCGTACATTAAGGTTTTCTGGTGTAGTTTTCAATGTAGTCGGTACATAAAAATATGATGGGTGAGATGATGTGTTGTTAAGAGTTTTCAACACCAGTGATGAATCAGAGGTGTTTTATGGTCAGCTTATATTTGACAATTTGTCCACATTTAATGAGCTCCAAGCGTTGAACGTTAAAGTCTTTGAAGTAATAAAGTTAGAGAATTTCATGTTATTGTCTGAAATTATTCTCCCCTGTCATTAACATCCTTTTTGTTTATTTATTGTATTTAAGAAAAAGATTCCTTGTTGCCGAGCGTCTTTACATTAATAGAGCACAGATGGCGTCCAAATGTGGCGTCAAACTTGTTTTCATGCAAATTCTCTATCGGCTTGATCTTGTCTAATTCTGGGCTTCAAGTAATCTTCTCTTCTTATCTTTCCCGTGTTTTTTTTTTCCATTAACCATTTAACCATTTAACCTCTCAAGCTATTTTTGCCCAGTTCATTGATGGATAATGTTACCAAGCGCGTTGCGTGGATGTTTTCGTGGAAGAAAACACCCCCTCTTCGCCCATCCCTTACTCTTCACCTTCTCTTGTTCTGAACCTTAAACGTTTTATTTGAAGACGTGATGGTCATTGGATCGCCTTCTTACAGTATATTAGAAATAACTTGTTCACATTACGGGCGAAATAAATGCGAAAGTGAATTATAAGAGGGGATTTTCTGCGGAACACCAGCGACAGTTTTGTCTCCATTCTTGCTACGGCCATTATATTTTGAAAATACCAGCATGATACGAATTTCCTTTGAGTTTAAGAGAAAGACTCGATGGGGAATGTTGCCGGCCTTGGGCATCCACATTAACAACTAAAAATAAGAATAGAAGATCGACAACAAGGAGGTTTTTTTTCGTGTGACGAAGTGATCTCTTTACAAATAGGATAATTTTTGTTCCGGGTCAAATATCATCTCGCAAACTTCCAATTAGAAATTCCCTAGAAATATTAGTCTAACAAACAATGCATGATATACCAACGTGGTTTCTATCATCTGATAATCGATAGTTGGCGAGTTAATAATAACAAATAATCTTTAATGAGGAAGCCTACGTCACAAAGTAGTTTAGTAAGGGTCCTCTATTTTCGAAAGACCACTCTTGAATGCCGCTATGGTTGGCGATTCTCGGAGCGAAATGTCTAAGGAAGTCCATATATCTGTAGCAAAATTTAGCGTGGTCCAATGTCCCCATCTTCAATGAGTCGATGATTTCCGAATATAATGCTTAGACCTAGTATTATCAATACTAGAAACCAGTGAAACGGGTACATCAAAAGATTATTAATGGCCTTGGAAGCGAACATAGCGCGGTGTTCTGCCCTTCGCCGTTGTAAACGCTTCCAATGGAGCGTCGCAAGTGCATCGTTTGCAGAGGCGCGCAGGGGGAGAGCTAGAGTGCCATAAGAGTAGAGTTGCCCTGATCTCCCCATATAATGTCACTGTAGTCAAAAAGGGGTAGAATAAAAGAGCTTGGGAGCTTACAATAGTTAAGCGCAGGTAAGGCCGCAGAGAGCTTTTCTGACAGATCTATTTTTGTCTCCAATTGAACGCGTCCAACGCTTTTGCCGTTAATATGTAATCTTCTAAATGTAATCTAGGGTATCTGACTCAACAAACTTAGCTAAAAAACACTATATCTTTAATGAAAGTACTGTAAAACGCAGACACTTTCAGATATGACGTTGACATGATCTGAACTGAATAAACTGATGGAAACTGAAACGTCATCAATCCAAATATCATTATATTCCTTCTTACAAATACAAGGCAGTTCCATGCAAGGGTATTGACTATCCTTGACAAAAAGAATCCACATTCTTATGTACCAGAGGCGACGAAATACTTATTATGTGGTCAGGAGCAATTGCAACGTGATAATGTTATTATTGTTCATCAGGTCGTAAATTTATACAGACAATAAATGCGTAATATCGTGTAATTGAAACGTGCTGACAGATGCGTCGCCCCTTGCGAGATAGCTTGCGTGATTTGTTGCCCCATTTCAGACCATCTGATGATACTATTGAGAATTCTTGCTTCAAATGTTCCAATAGTCGCGTGTGTATCAATGAAGAGTTTTTAGGTGGATAAAAGAACACTTCTCTAGAATATATCACATGGTCTGTAATTAGAAAACAAATCGCCCAAGCAAAAAAAGGTCTGTTATTTGGTAATTGCTGCTATTGTTTCCTTTTCACGAAGAAAGCGTCCAGCGAAGAGCCATGGCTGGTAATATTTGTTCACAAGAAGATCAGAGGCTTACATCTGGTTCCTTGTTTATGTAGACCGTGCAATTTTTTAAAATATATTCAACTGTCTTTGAAACTTAGAGAAGCACTCTTGATAAACCACAGCTTTTATTCAACTTATATTCAACTGATTTCCTTGTAATTCAGTTTCTGGTAATCATTTATAACTAAGGCGCAAGTATAAACCTATGTAATCTAAGTATGATCGGGATCGGTCAGATAATTCTGTAATGAAACAGTCCAGGCACCATAGGCCTACCTAAATAATCCTTAGCCAGATGTACCTGAAAAATGTTTTCAAGCAAGATCAATTGTCTAAAAATTGGTTGCCAGAGCTTCAGCAGTTAATTGGTTAGAATATCGGCAACTGAGCAACAGTACTGATACCGCCCAGTGTGAATCTCTCTGGTCGACTCTTCCCTTTAACTGGTCTCGTGGCTTGGCCGGTTGTTTCAGGGTAGAACAAATCCTGTTCCCTGTTCACGGTTTCAGTTGTAAATATGGAAAACTTCCTCCTAACTGCAAGCAGGAACTCAATAACAATAGACGCTCGGCTTTACGTCACGAAACAAGAAACATCAGAATACGTTAAAAAGGTCAAGAATGATTGGAACTTTGAACTGGCGGCTTAAAGGGAAAAAAATAGATCATATCCGATTCCCATATGATTTCCCCGGATAACTTTATCCTTAACGCTTTTTAGAATGGTTACGTTGTTCTTAACAGATAAGTGACAATTATGATAAGATAAGTTCTCTGCATCAACTGAGCTCCCGTGAAGAACATTAAAACAATGAAAAACATTTTGCTACGACCACTAGCTGTCATTTCCATTGCGGAATTAGAGCGTTTTCTTTCTTCATAGGGTACAAATACGTTTGTTTTTTGGGGATAAATTATTGCATACCAACACATGCACTTCCAACCACATAAAACGTCAACATGCAATGACAAGCTAACAACAGGAACAGTTAACAAATTTTCTTAGAATGTAAAATGATTGAGTCCGAGAGTGTTCAACGCAGGGAATTCGAAGATGAGTCATGGAACTATACTTTAAAACAGGCATTTTTTGATGTAAAACAGCTCAACAACTTCCCTTCTGGTAGTAATATATAACACAGTCAAGATGCTCTCAGCCATCAAAAGTTTCAAAGCAACACGATCGAAGACGACTTCAACTAAGAAAGCTTCACCCACAAAGAAGAAAGAAGAAGGTGAGCACCGATTATGGGCTCTTCTGTGGTTAAATAGCGCTTTTGTGTTTGCTGATGTTCTAAAAAGATCTTAGACTCCTTTTAAAACTAAGCATTCAGTAGAATTGGACTGAGATTGATAGGAGACGATTATACTCCTTCTGTTTATACTAGCTAAAAGTCTGCAACTGAGAATACTACTAGCGAACAATTCAACTCTCCCATGATTTATGGCCCGTTGACACACGAAACATTATCTTACTGATTTACTGTAACTGTAATTTATTTCTCGTTGTTCTAACTAGAAATGGAGGTTTGCAAAATTCTACTCGCTGCCATCCTTACTGTTACACTGAGTTCAGTGGCTCGTACAGCTCCATCGCCGAACAGAGTTGAACTGCTCATCAGACTGGGTCTTTCACTTAAACTCACTAACGCCACTAAAGAGGTAAGGAACGCTACGATTTTTTATGCGAGTTTTATACCTCCGAAAAGACCATGGCTCTGAGATGGTCATAATTCATTTCTATCGTGATGTCTTGTAAACTAATTGCTCTTTTCTTCCAAATCCGGTCATTTTTACAGATGAAAACCGTCCACCCATTCATTACTTCGAACACTAATCTCCAGGACACCACGCTACTTCTAGGAACCGTTGTTACAACAACATGCTCCATAAGTCTGGTATGTGTTAGTAACTTCTGTGCATTGCTTTAACCATTTTTGTCACCAGTTAATGTATTTGCAGCAAGGAACTGATCAGAAAACGTTAAAATCCTGTAAAGCTCAATTTTCTTGAAAATATGGCCATATTCCTCTAAATACAGCTACAACTAACCCAGGACGATTTTGTAAACAGTAGTCAATTATATTTTCAACGCTTTTCATCCTTCAAATCTTGAAAAGAGTCAAGTCAATAGACCACTTTCGATATATTAAAATTCAGCTTGGGAGCGAGGTCTAGAGGACACAAACAAAAGAAATTGAGTGACATGTTTATTCATTTCTTTTGTTTCTTATGAAGCTGAATTTTAATGTATCGAAAGTGGTCTATTGATCAGCTCTATTTTTAGTAAATTTTACATTAAAACCATTAGATATAGATATTGACAGTACTTGTGGGTCTGTAAGTCACAAGCGACTAAAAATATTTCAATTTTTTGTTCTACTTTTCCTTCTACAGCCATTGAAAGACAAACTTTCTGTCCCCTACTTGAAGCTCTCTTACTTTATCAGTCCGCTGCACATGGCATACTCTTACGAAGAAAAACAAGGACCTCAGCACATTCAGTTGGCTCATTTGCTCGAGGATACAAGCTTTTATCTCAACAGTACCGTTACAACTCTAAGACACGAAGTAAGTAACCAGCGCGTTTTTATTTCTAATCATAAAATCGCGTATTCAACTGCAGCTCACCGATTTTATGCAATGAAGTACATACGTGTATATTAATAAAGCCGCTATGACATCTTACGATTCCAGCATGCGTAGAATGCTAGTTCAGTAAGGGTTGCCTATTCATATCGGGCAGTAAATATTGATGTACCTCGAGATATGAGGAGGAGGAGTAGTATTACAGACAGACATATTTACTGCACAACACAAGGATAATGGACATGTAGCCACCTATTCGTCGCAAACTGAAGAGTGCACTCTAGCACATGTTTATTCATGTCGCATACCGCAAAATCCGACCAAAGTCTTGCAGAGTGACTCAAGTGAAGGTATTTGTAACGCAACTAATCACTAAACCCAACATGAAATGATATGCCGTGACAGTTCCCAAAATGTTCAGACTACTGTAACGTACGCTGCAATAGCAACTTTAAGTATGGCGCAATATTTATCGTTCTACTTTTCGGCACATTTCAGATCATGCGAAACAAGTTTCGACCACCCGATGTTCAAACGGTGTCAGAGGCGGATCTGGATCATTACACTCGTCAATATCTTCAAAGTCTCGTCGACCACAATGTACTGGTAAGTTCGATTAATTTCTTTGAAATAGGTGACGAACCCTTGAGAAGGAGACACAAAATAGAATCTGCTACAGGATGGAAAATAAACGATACTAGTGTGGAGAACAGTTGAATTGTTCTGTATGTCAAAGCAGTAAAACGATAAGGCAGTTCGATGTTCTTGTTCTTTTTGATGATGATGATGATGATGATGATGATGATGATGATGACGATGATGATGATCGCATAAAATCTAAGTGTAATATTGGCGTTCTTGCTGTTGTAGCTATCGACCTCGTTACTAATGTTGACTTTGTGGTTGTTATTGTTTATTTTCTTGCTGTTCATCAGGATAATTTTATTTCTTTTTACAGAGCCTGGTAATAACTGATGAAGTGGTGAAGATTTATCGAAACTACGTCATCGTCTACTCACTGCGTGACGTCATCAGCCAGGTGTACTCGTGTGTAACTAGTATTTAATACGTCCAAGGTCGCATTGCTCTCTGGTAGAAGCAAGCTAAATGTTTTCCATTTATTGACGATTTTGAAATATTACAAGATAGATAAAAAGAAATGTAACTGTGTAAAATCCGTATTATAGGAGAAACATCTACCTTATTTATTATATTTAAGTGTAATGTAGCGTCTTAATAATCAAGACGTGGTAAATTGAAAGCCATCAATTTACTGTCTGAGTTTGTGCACGAAAGAATTGACACTTATTTATTAAGCTAACCTGACAATTCTCTGTGAGAAAAAACCAAAAATATACAATGGTACGGATCGTTGATTATGTTGTAACTGCTATAAAAGATTTCCTGCGGAAACTAAACCATTGTAACCAACTTTGTTGTAAAATCAACAATAAACTGTTTGATAGAGAATGATGCCCATTTTTTGTACAACATAGAGGTGTTGTGTTTCTCTGTTATTACATATTACCAATAAGACTGGTGGCAACAGGCAAAAGCTAGTTGATCAGTAATGATTTGTCACATAAATGGTAATAAATTTTCAAATGCAGCTTAAGCAGTACTTGATTGAGTTATCGGCAAAGAAAAACTCGCCATTTTTAGCTTTTCTTAATTGGGAACCCATATTTAACCAGCTTCCTGCGCAGCCCACCCCACTCCGTTTTGTTATTTCTCCCCCACTCTCCAGCCTCTCCAGATTTGTAGAAGTCCAATCGCAGCTTAGATTCGTCATTGCATGCCAGTTGCTGACGTGAACTCTCTTCAGAATACAAGAGTAACCTTCTTGCACTTGACTGTGTAAAGTGAATATTGTTTGCGCTTGACTGTACCAGTGAACATTGCTAAGGTTTACGTCACCAAACTGAATACTACTTGCGCTTACAATATTGTTTTTTTGAAACCGGTTGAACTTTTATTTCATTATACTGCGGTTTTTGCAATACGAGAACAAGCATTTTATGTTACAGAATAAACATCATTGTGCTTCGTTAGTAAAGTAAACAGTACTTGCGCTTGTGTTCCAAAAGTGGACATTATGCGACATTGCTTGTACTTGCGTTACAAGAGTGGACATTCACTTGTTTTACGTGTGCGAACATTGTGCTTGCGTTACAAGACTTCAGCCTTTGGCATGTACTCAACGCAAAGCATATTTGTTTACTATATCAAATTGCCACAGATAGCTCAAACTTGTTTCTAAACGCAAGGATTCATGTTAAGAAACAAATCCAGTTTCGATTCTGATTTTCTACAAACGTCTTCTACTTGTATCTGCTTTAATAGATCAATGCATAACCGATAAATTAATTAGGTAGTCTTACAGCTTCTGAATTCTGCAAAATAGACAAACAAATCTGTCTGGTCGTAGTAGAGCTTTATCGACATTTTTACCTGTATTTTTGTTTTTCTTTCTTTCCTTAATATTCGTACATTAAGGCTTTCTGGTGTAGTTTTCAATGTAGTCTGTACATAAAAATATGATGGGTGAGATGATGTGTTGACAAGAGTTTTCAACACCAGTGATGAATCAGAGGTGTTTTATGGTCAGCCCATATTTGACAATTTGTCCACATTTAATGAACTCCAAACGTTCAACGTTAAAGTCTTTGAAGTACTAAAGTTAGAGAATTTATTAAACTAATTGCTGTTGTGTAAATCTGTCTTTCAATAGGTGTGTTCTTGTATTTGGCTTACCCCGCCTCGATTAGCTTTTTCTAGCTATTTGCGGGGTAGGCCATCCACTAACTATTATATTTGGTTCAATAAAGTTGTTGTTGTTGTTGTTTCATATAATGTCTGAAATAATTCTCCCATTTTGATTCGTACTTACTTGGAAGACAGAACATCCTTTTTGTTTCTTTATTGCATTTAACAAAAAGATTCCTGGTTCCCGAGCGCCTTTTCATTAATAGATCACAGGTGGCGTCCAAATGTGGCGTCAAACAAGTTTTCATACGAATTCTCTATCGGCTTGATCTCGTTTAATTCTGGGCATCAAGTAATCTTCTCTTCTTATCTTTCCCGTGTTTTTTTTCCTTTCAGTTTTTTTCAACCATCTAACCTCTCAAGCTATTTTTGCCCAGTTCATTGATGGATAATGTTACCAAGCGCGTTGCGTGGATGTTTTCGTGGAAGAAAACACCCCCTCCTCACCCACCCCTTACTCTTCACCTTCTCTTGTTCTGAACCTTAAAAGTTTTATTTGCAGACGTGATGGTCATTGAATCGCCTTTTTACAGTATATTAGAAATTACTTGTTCACATTATGGGCGAAATAAATGCGAAAGTGAATTATAAGAGGGGATTTTCTGCGGAACACCAGCGACAGTTTTGTCTCCATCCTTGCTACGGCCATTATATTTACAAAATACCAGCATGATACGAATTTCCTTTGAGTTTAAGAGAAAGACTCGATGGGGAATGTTGCCGGCCTTGGACATCCACATTAACAACTAAAAATAAGAATAGAAGATCGACAGCAAGGAGGGTTTTCTTCACGTGACAAAGTGATCTCTTTACCAATAAGATAATTTTTGTTCCAGGTCAAATATCATCTCGCAGACTTCCAGTTAGAAATTCCCCAGAAATGTTAGTCTAACAAACAATGCATGATATACCAACGTGGTTTCTATCATCTGATAATCGATAGTTGGCGAGTTAATAATAACAAATAATCTTTAATGAGGAAGCCTACGTCACAAAGTAGTTTAGTAAGGGTCCTCTATTTTCGAAAGACCACTCTTAAATGCCGCTATGGTTGGCGATTCTCGGAGCGAAATGTCTAAGGAGGTCCATATATCTGTAGCAAAATTTAGCGTGGTCCAATGTCCCCATCTTCAATGAGTCGATGATTTCCGAATATAATGCTTAGACCTAGTATTAGTATTATCAATACTAGAAAACAGTGAAACGGGTACATAAAAAGATTATTCATGGCCTTGTAAGCGAACATACCGCGGTGTTCTGTCCTTCGCCGTTGGAAACGCTTCCAATGGAGCGTCGCAAGTACATCGCTTGCAGAGGCGCGCGGGGGAAGATCTAGAGTGCCATAAGAGTAGAGTTGCCCTGATCTCCCCATATACTCACCGTAGTCAAAAAGGGGTAGAATAAAAAGAGCTTGGGAGCTTACAATAGTTAAGCGCAGGTAAGCCCGCAGAGAGCTTTTCCGACAGATTTATTTTTGGACACATTTTGTCTCCAATTCAACGCGTCCAACACTTTTGCCGTTAATATGTAATCTTCTAAATGTAATCTAGGGTATCTGACTCAACAAACTTAGCTAAAAAACACTATATCTTTAATGAAAGCACAGTAAAACGCGGACACTTTCAGACATGACGTTGACATGATCTGAAATAAACTGATGGAAACTGAAACGTCATCAATCCAAATATCATTATATTCCTTCTTACAAATACAAGGCAGTTCCATGCAAGGGTATTGACTATCCTTGACAAAAAGAATCCACATTCTTATATACAAAAGGAAACGAAATACTTATTATGTGGTCAGGAGCAATTGCAACGTGATAATTTTATTATTGTTCATCAGGTCGTAAATTTATAGAGACAATAAATGTGTAATATCGTGTAATTGAAACGTGCTGACAGAGGAGTCGCCCCCGGCAGCACTGGCCCACTGAAAAGTGCTTACGCGATAGCTTCAATAGTTTGTTGCCCTATTTCAGACCATGCGATGATAATCTTTCAAATGTTCCAATAGTCGCGTGTTTATGAATGAATAGTTTTTAGGTGGATAAAAGAACACTTCTCTAGAATATATCACATGATCTGTAATTAGAAAACAAATCGCCCAAGCAAAAAAAGGTCTGTTATTTGGTAATTGCTGCTATTGTTTCCTTTTCACGAAGAAAGCGTCCAGCGAAGAGCCATGGCTCAGTGGTAATATTTGTTCACAAGAAGATCAGAGGCTTACATCTGGTTCCTTGTTTATGTAGACCGTGCAATTTTTTAAAATATATTCAACTGTCTTTGAAACTTAGAGAAGCACTCTTGATAAACCACAGCTTTTATTCAACGTATATTCAACTGATTTCCTTGTAATTCAGTTTCTGGTAATCATTTATAACTAAGGCGCAAGTATAAACCTATGTAATCTAAGTATGATCGGGATCGGTCAGATAATTCAGTAATGAAACAATCCAGGCACCATAGGCCTACCTAAATAATCCTTAGCCAGATGTACCTGAAAAATGTTTTCAAGCAAGATCAATTGTCTAAAAATTGGTTGCCAGAGCTTCAGCAGTTAATTGGTTAGAATATCGGCAACTGAGCAAGAGTACTGATACCGCCCAGTGTGAATCTCTCTGGTCGACTCTTCCCTTTAACTGGTCTCGTGGCTTGGCCGGTTGTTTCAGGGTAGAACAAATCCTGTTCCCTGTTCACGGTTTCAGTTGTAAATATGGAAAACTTCCTCCTAACTGCAAGCAGGAACTCAATAACAATAGACGCTCGGCTTTACGTCACGAAACAAGAAACATCAGAATACGTTAAAAAGGTCAAGAATGATTGGAACTTTGAACTGGCGGCTTAAAGGGAAAAAAATAGATCATATCCGATTCCCATATGATTTCCCCGGATAACTTTATCCTTAACGCTTTTTAGAATGGTTACGTTGTTCTTAACAGATAAGTGACAATTATGATAAGATAAGTTCTCTGCATCAACTGAGCTCCCGTGAAGAACATTAAAACAATGAAAAACATTTTGCTACGACCACTAGCTGTCATTTCCATTGCGGAATTAGAGCGTTTTCTTTCTTCATAGGGTACAAATACGTTTGTTTTTTGGGGATAAATTATTGCATACCAACACATGCACTTCCAACCACATAAAACGTCAACATGCAATGACAAGCTAACAACAGGAACAGTTAACAAATTTTCTTAGAATGTAAAATGATTGAGTCCGAGAGTGTTCAACGCAGGGAATTCGAAGATGAGTCATGGAACTATACTTTAAAACAGGCATTTTTTGATGTAAAACAGCTCAACAACTTCCCTTCTGGTAGTAATATATAACACAGTCAAGATGCTCTCAACCATCAAAAGTTTCAAAGCAACACGAAGACGACTTCAACTAAGAAAGCTTCACCCACAAAGAAGAAAGAAGAAAGTAAGCACCGATTATGGGCTCTTCTGTGGTTAAATAGCGCTTTTTGTTTGCTGATATTCTAAAAAGATCTTAGTCTCCTTTTAAAACTAAGCATTCAGTAGAATACTCCTTCTGTTTGTACTAGATAAACGTCTGCAACTGAGAATACTACTAGCGAACAATTCAACTCTCCCATGATTTATGGCCCGTTGACACACGAAACATTATCTTACTGATTCACTGTAACTGTAATTTATTTCTCGTTGTTCTAACTAGAAATGGAGGTTTGCAAAATGCTACTCGCTGCCATCTTTGCCGTTACACTGAGTTCAGTGGCTCGTACAGCTCCATCACCGAACAGAGTTGAACTGCTCATCAGACTGGGTCTTTCACCAAAACTCACTAACGCCACTAAAGAGGTAAGGAACGCTACGATTTTGTCATGTGAGTTTTATACCTCCGAGAAGACCATCGCTCTGAGATGGTCATAATTCATTTCTATCGTGATGTCTTGTAAACTAACTGCTCTTTTCTTCCAAATCGTCATTTTTACAGATGAAAACCGTCCACCCATTCATTACTTCGAACACTAATCTCCAGGACACCACGCTACTTCTAGGAACCGTTGTTACAACAACATGCTCCATAAGTCTGGTATGTGTTAGTAACTTCTGTGCATTATTTTAACAATATTTTTGCTTTATCAGTGGATTAAGGAGAGTGAAGGATCCTATAAAATATATTTCTTGGAATTACCAAAATCGTCACCATTTTTGTCACCAGTTGTTGTATTTGCAGCAAGGAACTGATCAAGGAACTGATCAGAAAACGTTAAAACCCTGTAAAGCTCAATTTTCTTGAAAATATGGCCATCTTCCTGTAAATACAGCTACCACTAACACAGGACGATTTTGTAAACAGTAGTCGATTATATTTTCAACGCTTTTCATCCTTCAAATCGAAAAGAGCAAGTCAATAGACCACTTTCGATATATTAAAATTCAGCTTGGGACACAAACAGGACACAAACAAAAGAAATTGAATGACATGTTATTCATTTCTTTTGTTTGTGTCCTCTAGGCCCCTACTATCAAGCTGAATTTTAATGTATTGAAAGTGGTCTATTGATCAGCTCTATTTTTAGTAAATTTTACATTAAAACCATTAGATATAGATATTGACAGTGCTTGTGGGTCTGTAAGTCACACGCGACTAAAAATATTTCAATTTTTTGTTCTACTTTTCCTTCTACAGCCATTGAAAGACAAACTTTCTGTCCCTTACATGAAGCTCTCTTACTTTATCAGTCCGCTACACATGGCATACTCTTACGAAGAAAAACAAGGACCTCAGCACATTCAGTTGGCTCATTTGCTCGAGGATACAAGCTTTTATCTCAACAGTACCGTTACAACTCTAAGACACGAAGTAAGTAACTAGCGCGTTTTTATTTCTAATCATAAAATCGCGTACTCAACTGCAGCTTAGCGATTTTATGCAATGAAGTACATGGGTGTATATTAATAAAGCCGCTATGACTTCTTACGATTCCCGCATGCGTTGAATGCTAGTTCAGTAAGGGTTGCCTATTTATATCGGGCAGTAAATATTTATTTATGCACCTCGATATATGAGGAGGAGAAGGAGTAGGAGGAGGAGTAGTATTACAGACAGACATATTTACTGCACAACACAGGGATAATAGACATTTAGCCACCTATTCGACGCAAACTGAAGAGTGCACTCTAGCACACGTTTATTCATCTCAAAAGGTATTTGTAACGCAACTAATCACTAAACCCAACATGAAATGATATGCCGTGACAGTTCCTAAAATGTTCAGACTACTGTAACGTACGCTGCAATAGCAACTTTAAGTATGTCGCAATGTTTAGTGTTCTACTTTTCGCCAAATTTCAGATCATGCGAAACAAGTTTCAACCACCCAATGTTCAAACGGTGTCAGAGGCGGATCTGGATCATTACGCTCGTCAATATCTACAAACTCTCGTCGACAACAATGTACTGGTAAGTTGGATTAATTTCGTTTAAATAAGTGACGAACCCTTGAGAAGGAGACACAAAATAGAATCTGCTACAGGATGGAAATAATAGTGTGGAGAACAGGCGAATTGCTCTGTATGCTAAAGCAGTTGGATTTTCTTGATTTTTTTTGATGATGATGATGATGGCGACGATGATTATGGTCGCATAAAATCTAAGTTTAATATTGGCGTTCTTGCTGTTGTAGCTATCGATCTCGTTACCAATGTTGACTTTGTTGTTGTTATTGTTTATTTTCTTGCTGTTCATCAGGATAACATTATTACTTTTTACAGAGCCTGGTAATAACTGATGACGTGGTGAAGATTTATCGAAACTACGTCATCGTCTACTCACTGCGTGACGTCATCAGCCAGGTGTACTCGTGTGTAACTAGTATTTAATACGCCCAAGGTCGCATTGCTCTCTGGTAGAAGCAAGCTAAATGTTTTCTATTTATTGACGATTTTGAAATATTACAAGAAAGATAAAAAGAAATGTAACTGTGTAAAATCCGTATTGTAGGAGAAACACCTACCTTATTTATTATATTTAAGTGTAATGTAGAGTCTTAATAATCAAGACGTGGTAAATTGAAAGCCATCAATTTACTGTCTGAGAGTTGACACTTATTTATTAAGCTAACCTGACTATCCTCTGTGAGAAGAAACCAAAAAAACACAATTGGTACGGATCGTTGATTATGTTGTAACTGCTATAAAAGATTTCCTGTGGAAATTAAACTATTGTAACCGGCTTTGTTGTGAAATCAACAATAAACTGCTTGATAGAGAATACGATGTCCATTTTTGGTACAGCATAGAGGTGTTATGTTTCTCTGTTATCACATATTACCAATAAGACTGGTGGCAAATGCAAAAGCTAGTTGATGAGTAATGATTTGTCCCATAAATGGTGATAAATTTTCAAATGCGGCCCAAGCAACACTTGATTGAGTTATCGGCAAAGACACCTTCGATACACTCCACCTTCGATATATCAATATTCTAACATGGCTCCGAGGCTTTCAGGACAAACTTCTATATTTGGTGGTGTTTTCTTTGTATCAAAGTCTCCTTTGGGAATTGTGAGACAAAAGAAGCTTAAAATAGTTACGATTTTTACCCGAAAGCATCCGAGGAGCCATGTTAGAAAATTGATATATCGAACGTGGCCTACTGGGAACCCATATTTAATCAGCTTCCTGCGCGGCCCACCCCCACTCCGTTTTGTTATTTCTCCCCCACTCTCCAGCCTATCCAGATCTGTGGAAGTCAATTCGTCATTGTATGCCAGTTGCTGACGTGAACTCTCTTCAGAATACAAGAGTAACCATCTATGGGCTTGACTGTGTACCAGTGAATATTGTTTGTGCTTGACTGTGTACCAGTGAATATTGCTTGCGCTTGACTGTGTACCAGTGAATATTGCTTGCGCTTCGCTTACAAAAGTGAACATTGCTTAGGTTACGTTGCCAGACTGAATACTACTTGCCCTTACAATAATGTTTTTGAAACCGGTTGAACTTTTATATACTGCTGTTTTTGCAATACGAGAACAAGCATTTTATGTTACAAGAATTAACATCATTGTGACGCGTTGGTAAAGTAAACAATACTTGCGCTTGCTTTCCAAAAGTAGACACTATGCGTTACAAGAGTGGACATTGCCTGTTTCGCAAGTGCGAGCATTATTATTTGTGCTTGGGTCGGAAGCCTTTAAGATGCACTCAACGCAAAGCATATTTATTCACTACCGGTATATCAAATTGCCACAGATAGCTCAAACTTGTTTCTAAACCGACGCAAGGAGTCATGTTAAGAAACAAATCCAGTTTCGATTCGGATTATCTACAAACGTCTTCTACATTTATCTGCTTTTTTTTAGATCAATGCAACATCGATATATTAAGTAGGTACTCTTTCAGCCTCTGAATTCCGCAAAATAGGCAAGTATTTTTTTAGGTTTTTGATCGAAGAAGAGCTTAGAGCGAAGTGCAGAACTATTTTCTCTAAACATTGTGTATTTGATATGTTTTCGAACGGGAAGTTTCATTGACATCTTTACTAGTTTTCTACTACATTTAGATTTTCTGTTATAGTCAGTCTGTACATAAAAATATGATGTCATGAAATGTACTGTTGACAAGAGTTTTCAACGCCAGCGATGAATCAGAGGTGCTTTATGGTCAGCCTATATTTGACAATTTGTCCATATTTAATGAGTTCCAAACTTTTAAGAAGTAATACAGTTAGAGAACTTCATATAATAAGTTAGATTCTCACATTTTGATTGGTTCTTACTTATTGTCCATTGGAGGGCAGAAGTAAAGTTGATGTCATTGACATATTTTTTTTATCATAAAGCGAATAGATTCCTTGTTGTCAACCTTCTTTTCATTAATAGATCACAGATGACGTTTAAATGTGGCTTCAAATAACCCTCTCTTCTTATCTATTCCGTTTTTATTTCCTTTAATTTTTTTTCAACCATCTAACCTCTCAAGTGCGTTGCGTGGTTGTTTTCGTGGAAGAAAACACCCCCTCTTCACCCATCCCTTACTCTTCTCCCCCTCTTGTTCTGAACCTTAAACGTTTTATTTGATTTGAAGACGCGATGGTTATTGAATCGCCTTCTTACAGTATATTTAGAATTACTGAATGAGACTGAGTGGGATATGAAGAATTCTGCAGAACAATTAAGGAGGGTGTTATCCACAGCGGCCGAAGGCCGAGGTGGATAATACCCTCCGAGATCTGCAGAATTCTTCATATCCTACGAAAGCCGAATTCATTGCTTTATTATTCATTCAAAACATTTCCCCGTTCTTAAAGGAGTTTCGCCATTTCGGTCTTTGTTTTTTCGCTCACTAAAAATAACATAATATCGTCCCCAGGTTTTCTCGGTCAACGGTTCAATAATCTGCTGCGGGCTGCACTTTTGACGTCATTTTGACGTCATCGATTCAATAATCTGAAGCGGGCTGTACTTTTGACGCCATTTATTCAATATGGCGAAGATTCTTTCCAGCAGCCGGTTATGGTAAATTATGCGTGTGGTTTTAATCAATCAGAAACGGGGAAATATTTTGAATGAATAATAATAGAAATTACTTGTCCACATTACGGGCGAAATAAAGGTAAAGTAAACGTAAGGTACATTATAAAAGGGGATTTTCCGAGGAACACCAGCGACAGTTTTGTCTCCATTCTTGACACGGCCATTATATTTACAAAATACCAGCATGATACGAATTTCGTTTGCGTTTAAGAGAAAGACTCGAAAGGGAAAGTGTGCCGGCCTTGGACATCCACATTAACAACTAAAACTAAGAATAGAAGATCGACAGCAAGGATGTTTTTTTTCGCGTGACAAGGTGATCAGTTTACAATTAGGATAATTGTCGTTCCGGTCAAGATATATCTTTATCTATCAAATATTATCTTTCTAGGTTTCTCTACAAAGTTGGCCCTGCTACTGAAGAATGCAGGATATTTCATGTGTGGTTTCTGTTATCTGATAGTTGGCAAGTTGCAAGCTACAATGCAAGTAGCCAACTATCAAAGAAAATAGCAATGGAGAGCAGGCATTGACAATGTTTTAAAGCGATTCAGTGAATAGTTATGTCGATAAAGCGGACGTACTGTCGATTTTGCATGAAAAACCATGCGCGCGAATCTTTAGATCGTTGGAGAGCACCTGCGTAGCCAGACTAGATTTCAAGTTTGCCAACTATAAGCCACTCAAACGTTAGGTTCACTATGGAACCAAAGGGGACTTGGTTTGTAAGTTCCGAATCCTCGTCGAATTTAACTGATATCATTGAGTTAGCCCAGTAACAGCTCAAAAACGTCAATAATGGAAACCATACACGTTCCCCCATCTCTGATTTTTCGTTTGTCAAGAATTTTTACGGTTTTTTTTATGAATTGGCAAACCAAACTACTTTTCTATAGTTTGAGATCAAGTGAGTGTCTATAGTAAGTGATGTAAGCCGTTTAGCACTGGGCTTTGTTAGAAATAGGTTATGTTGTGACGTGTAATTACAGACTACTGAGAAAACTACAACTTGTTATTTTCACGTGGCCAGATGCAGACAATGAAGAGAAAGTAGTTATGTACCTGCAGCTTAATTGAACAATTAAATTCTTCCAACTTTCTCCACCGTGCGGATGAGACCATATGAAACACTTTATATGACCATTTACAAAACCATTAAACTATTTAGAGAATCTGTCCACACGAGATCAATAAAGCCTTTATTTATCGAGGGTAAACAATATTAATGTCTCCTATAATACATCTCCGAAAACAATCAATACTTCGAAGCAAACGGACAAAATTAAATGGCCTAAAATAAAAAACGAAGTTATGAAACAAAACTCCATTATTCCTTCTTAGCATGCGTAATGCAGTGCAGCATTAACTCAAAAAAGCTTGGTTTCCCACGTCAGAACTCAGTGACGTTTCACTTGAAAATTCCTTCAACGCGAAATTTAATTTTAATTTCATAACAATTTTCTGAATTCTTACTTCCTTCCTATGAACTAAATTCTTGAAAACAGATATTATATTATTAATCTTATTACTACTATCAAAACAAATAAGGCAAGCATAAAGATTCTGCAACAATTCGAATCTGATCAGTAGAGTCAGGGATAAAAGTGGCAGAATTCTTCTTATAGCAGGCCAGCGTGTTTATAGCAGCGCGACATCGTGTTTTAGGGGACTCTGGCTGTGGAATTACTTCCCACCATAGACGACAGCATCTTAATTCCATCGTCCTTGTTATATAAGAGGAATCCCTTGCACGTACGATCACAACATTCTTATGTGGTTATTAATGGTTTTGGTTGGTTCATGTGCGTAATACGTATATTATTGAATACCAAACACAATTACCATCGAAATATGGTTAACATCTCAATATGTGGGTCGTATTTTCCTTGAAAAGTCGTTTGATGTCGCTCAGGAGTCACATAAATAAATCTGACGCGGAAGAAACCCTAATGAAAAAAGTTAAAAAAGGAATGATAGCTTCGTACTGTGTACAATAAAAAGGCAACGCTTCTGGCAATCAGCAGTTAACGTTTCCAGAGAGCACAAAGCAAACTTCATTCAGAAGAACACAAAGAGGTTAGTAAGCAGCAGTTAGCTCTTTCTTTTACAAATAGTAAAATTTGTCGCAGTTCATTCATAGCAATTGCGTTTTTTGATTGAAAAAGACAGATTAAATGTAAACCTGAAGGTACTAGAGATCGCTTTACAATTATTCTCGAGAAGGCTACAAACGACATCGAAAGTCAATTCACATGTTCTTCGCTTTTTCAAAAGTAAAGGATCAAGTTTTTAAATAAAGGAGTAAGTTGGTTTTTTTCAAAAACTCAGGCATAACAAATCGCGTACTGTGCCTTTCTTTCAAAATGCGAAAATTAACAAGTCATCAAACCTCGCTACAGTAAGGTAATTATTAAATTGGTGACCAAACTTCTCCTTTTTCTCCAATCTAGAAATGGAATTATTCTACAAGGCCGTGTTTGGCATCATACTTGCTATAACTCTTAGCTCACAAGTTCTCGGTGCGCCAGCTCCATCGAAATCACCAAGTAGAGTTGAAATTCTTATCACAGCAGTCCTTGCACCAAGAGTCGCTAACGCCACTGAAGAGGTAAGTTAAGTGTACTTTTTGGCTCAAAGGAAAAGTCGAGTTCACTGAAACCCTTTAATGTAATGTGCTATAAGAGCGATGTTTGAGTGTCGTAAAACCAAAACCAAAGTACTCGTTCTAGCCAATCACAAACGACACAGCAATACAATGGACCAATCAAAACTCGAGGTAATAGCCCTTTTCACTGTGTGAGGCAATTTCGGGCTATTTTGGAGTTTCAGCCCGAAAACGCCTCGCGTCTACATTGGATTACATTGTAATGCAAATGACAAAAACTGACGGTAAAAAGGGTTATCACAAGCTGTGTGAGAACGAAGCGCGGTTGGTTTTTATTTTACTTCTGATTGGATGAGAAGGTGGCGAGTTTTTTAAGCCAATCATGGGGCGTAGTAATAACCAATCACTTTTCGACACTCAAATGAAAAATCTATAATCTGTACTTCTGTACTGTATTTTCGTAATTTTAATTTTTCTATACTACCTGGAATGTTTGATTTGACGACAGTCGCCTAAACATGACTACAACAAAACCACCTTAATGATTTACCAAATTCATGACGAATACTTAATTTATAAAATCGTTAATTTTATAAATTGTTTCAAATTTTCATTTTTCGAATTAGAATGTTTTTTTCTGTTAATCGCTACTTCAAAATCTTTGCAGATGAAAAACGTGCACCCGTTCATAACCTCAACGAACAACCTCCAGGAAACAATGCTAACGCTTGGAGTCGTGGTCACAAGAAGATGCACTTTAAATCAGGTATGTCCTCTCTGTAACAGTATCACGATACTCCACACCAGGGAATGACAATTTGAAACTCATCAGTACCTTAATGATTCAAAGTAGTCCCTCTCACTACAACAACATCGCTAAAAGAGATCAACTGAACTTTTAGTATGTCAGCGTTAAAATTATGCATTACTTTAATTGATTTATGAATTTTTCTTTGTCGACGATATGAGCTCAATAGAGCTACTCTGATAATTCGAGTTGAAATAAAGTGTTTGTCTCTATGTCCCCATCATAAAAACGTCCCCCCCCCCCCTCGTCCACATGTTTTCCTTTTTTTGACGCGCGCTTCTGTTCCAATAAGCGTCCTCTTTTCCTCCAAGCAAACTTAACCGCAGTTTACGCCCCTCTCCCATTACGGTCACTCAGCGTTCTGCGTCGATCACGATTAGTTTGATCATTAAAAGATGTGTACACTAAGGGCACTCCTCTCTTTTCTCTAAGGAATGGCTGCACGCAACAGGGAATTAATTTTCAGATTTCATTTCCAGCAATTGAAAGACAAATTTTCTATCGCGTACATGAAGCTGTCTAACTACATCAGTCCGCTGTACATGGCATACTCTTATGAAGCAAAGCAAGGAGCTAAGCACATGCAGCTGGCTCAGGAGCTCCAAGACACAAGTTTTTATCTCAATACCACAGTTACAACTCTGAGACATGAAGTGAGCCCATTAATAAGTTGTTTATTATATGGCTTTTTGCTTTGTCTTTGCAGGCCCATAATCGGCCCGTGCATGGATATTCGGGAGATTAATGCCCTAGAGTTACCAAATCGGAGCGCGCGTTTATATCGGCTACAAACACAAGCCATCTAATAATATACTGTAACTGAAACGCCAATGTTTTGTATTATTAGCCTTTTGCAACTTTTCAAGGAGACAATGTATTAGCGGTTGGAACAGGTACGGCTGCAGGAACATGGGGGTATGCAGCACTCATAAGGTTGACCATGGAGACGAATGTGGCTGGGCTGCTCACTACTCCTCTATGGGCCACTTCAGAAAAGGACTACAAAGGAACAATTATCCCCCCCCCCCCCCCAAAGCAATGATGAAGGCGCAAAGGAGCAAAAACGCGCCATATTGGCTTCATTGAAATGGGAGGGATGGGTGGTCCAAATCTTCTATCTATTTTGTCCAAGATTGTAGGTTCTTGAAACGGTCTTAAAACATCCTTAGGGGAAAAACAAAGAATTTCGTTTTCAATAACGTTTCGATTCGTTTGCAAGTTCGCAGAAGTGGCGAACTGGTCCTGATTGCCTACGCCAATGCGAACTCGGGCTCTGGCCAAATCGTTATTGTCTTTCCCGTTGTTGTGACTAAACTTTTCAGGCATAAACATGACCATTTTAATGCTGATTACCGGTTGAATTTCAGTTACTGAGGAGGAAATTCTCCTTACCCGAGGGTCAAACAGTTTTGACGGAGGGACAACTGAATCAGTACACTCGTGAATACCTCGAATTACTTGTGAAGAAAAAATTGCTGGTAAGGTTCACGATGGATTCCGGAACGGGCGGCCCGGGTCCCACCCTTTGCTGGAATCACTGCGTTGTGTTCTTTAGCGAGACACTTTTCAGTCACAGTGCCTCTCCCCACCTAGGTGTATAAATGGGACCGACGAAAATATGCTGGGGAGGAGGAGGAGGGGGGGAGATAACCCAACGATGAATTTGCATCCCATCCAAGGGGAGAGAAAAATTATTTACAAGTCGCTTCATGTTCCAAAAACCGGGATAAGCTGCGCTGGTATAGGCCACCTTGCCTGACCCAGGCTTTACCTCACTTAAGTTTCATAGTATGATCACTCGGTATGTAACGAATTGAGAAAAAACAAAAGACACGTGCAATCAACAAAAACGTTCCTATTGCTGCCACTGTTTTCAGTAATCGTTTACATTACATTTTCCTTCTTTTTCTGGGTTTGTCTGTTTCCCTCCCCCATCCTGAGCAGTTTCTGGGAACGAGATTAGCGTAGCACGTAATTAATAGTCTCGTGTTAGCGAACCTGAAGAGTCTGTTAATGAACTTATCTTTGCACTGAATTCATATCAATGCGGGTTTTTACTTATTCACAGACCCTTGTCATTACGGATGATATAGTGAAGATTTACCGGAACTACGTCATCTTATACACACTACAAGACGTCATCAGTGAGGTGTCCTCGTGTGTAATTGGAATCTAACTAATTGTCATGACTAATGTATTCTGGGAGTAGCGAGCGAAATTATGTTCCTATTTATTATACACATCGAAATATGATTCCGGAAAAACAGAGCAGTGTATTTATCTGTAACATAAAAATAGGTTGAACTATTTATAACTTGTTTAATAATGATACTCTCTGTGAGAGAAATTCACTTTGGAAATTAATATTTTACCTTTAACTGAGTAGTTAAATTAATTTTGATGTTAAACAACTTATTACGGCTTACTAAAGATTGAAGATGAATTTATTGCGGGCAAATTTCCACAAAGTGGCGCTGATTGGCAGAGAATTATAGAAGCATAAATTATTATTAATTCAGAAAAGTGATATCATGAAACGGTTAATCTGTGCAACTGATGCACTCGTTCACATATATTCGAAACAATCCCCTTGTACGATTAAAAAAAACATTTGAGCATTTTTTTGAACAGAGTAATGACCAGTTCACATTCCCTTCAGAAATTTAACATACAGTAGTATGATATTGATTTTCTGTAACATATTAAAACTGGAGTTCATAATCATTTTATTCAACCCAGTCACTTTCATTAATACAACTGTTGGACACAGGCTATAGTACGACAACTGGTTATGGGAAAATATATAACACTGACTGAATGAAAGGTTTAACTTACTCAATTGACTTTCACGACCAATGCCCAAAATGTTAAACTGAAAATACTAAAATTGCAGTCAGGGATGGACATCAGAATTAAAATTTGTGTTTGACACTGACTCTTGTGAACGTTAGTAACAACGTTAATAAGGAAGCCGTCACTCAGTTGAATTTTTAAAGAAACCGATGAAGGTCAAAGTTGTTTGGTCGAAACGTCTTTGAATTTTTATTAGCGTTGTTTCTAACGTTAACAAGAGTCAGTGTCAAGCACAAATTTTAATTCTGATACCCAAAATGTTGTTCAGTCTGTAAATGACGACAGGAAAGGTTAACATGCAAGCGGACATTTAGATTTACACTGGAAATGTCCCTTAGAAATATTTGGGAACCTTTCGACTTCCTGCTTTTGATTTCTGACAAACTGTATCGAAACGAAACAAGATCCAATTGGAGTTAAGTTTTAACAGAATAATTTTCGGTTGATTGTCAAAAATGATTCGTTCGCTCGCTCTTTAGGCCTTTGGACGATCCAGTTGATAAATCACAAGACGTAAGTGGAAAATGTTCTCTAAAATTGCAGAACAGGATCGTGTTAAGAACTTTCCGCTCATAGTGATCTTAAATAGAGGGGTAACTCAACCGGCATGAACGCACTCAATGTCTCAGAGAATATAAATCCAACTTGTATTCAGATGACCGTATCTAGTAAACGGGCATGTAATGGAAGGAACAAATTCTTCGAGAATTTTATACTCGAAATCAATAGCTTCCTATTGGTCAAGAATACCTGAAAAAATAAATCCTACCTCTTCAGTAAAACTCTCAACTCAACTAGCAGACACAAAGTCCAGCTCTAAAGAATATGCTCAAAAGTAAAGATCAAAAGAAAGGAGCATGTTCTTGGAAGTGTCAGATGTCAGAAATGTTTCATTGCGATCTCAAGAACGAGACTTTTTCTTAAGGTCTCTCCTATTATAATTTTCGGGTAATTTAAAACTGTAAAATAATGTCCTTAAAAAGGTTAAATAGCTTACCACTGGTCTTTTCAAAGTTCCAGGAGAGCAAAAATAAACTAATCAAACTTCAGCACAGAAGAATGCATTCACAGGTAAAGTGGGATACTAACCCTTAATTTTAGAATAGTGTTAACTCCAGGAGGTTCTATGTAAGAAAACCCCATGTTGCGTTTTTTCATAGATACTGCACTCTATGTATAAAAAAGAGGTCAAGGATTAATGAAAAATACGTCGCAATGTTTATCTTTTGAAAATCGCTAAATAACCAGGTCGTCCAGCTTCCGTTAAAGTGAAGTTCAATGATTTAATTAAGAAATAGAAAACATGTACCGTGTTTCTACCGAGTTACAGAAACACGAGTGAAAGTTTGGGAAAACGAGAAATTTCCATAGCAATTCAGTTTCCAGGAAACGAAGTTGATTGACGGTGAAAAATTAAACTGGGACATTACAACTTTCCCTTGCTGACAATTCGAAACAAAAATCAGTAAGTTATAAGAATTTGGCAAGACGTTAATTTAAACAAGTTGAATTAGTCAGTGACGATATCCTTTATTGCCTTCATTATCGTCAGCGTTGTCGTCATCATCATCGTCATCATCATAATCTTCATCATCATCAACACCACCATTGTCATTATCACAGTCACATCATTAATATCTGTGATGTTAGATGTGATGTTAGTTTTTCCTTTTCGTACAATGGTGGAACTATTCTGAGGTCGTAGCCAGACTAAAATAACTTAAAGTTTGGCGATCAACACCCAACAAAACACAATCTCGAATCCACGTTATTCTTTAGCATGTCAGTGAATGTTAAATCGTACACAGAAGATTGCTCAGTAACGTTTTCCCTTGATTTTCCTCCGCAAAGCTGTCCTAGCTTCGCGAATACACGGAGAAAAAGCTTCGGGATGGTCTATTCGTACACACTGTCGGGTGTTATTTTCAAATACTAAGTTTACATTAACTTAAAACAAATGAGCTATTAATTAGTAGAAAACTATATAGCCACAATAAGTTTGCACAGCTCAAAAACACGTTTTGGGAATTTGAAGTGAAAAGGGTACAGCTCTTCGTAAAAATGCACGAATGTAACTGCTTGAACGCCAGCTACAGAAAAAAATTCAAGCCCTAGGCTATCACGAGTGTCAAATAGGATTGCGAAGGAAAAGGATGAAAACTTTCCCTTACAATCGAATCGAGGAAAATGAACCTTGAAGTCTTTCCCATACAGACCTTAAAATAGAAATGCGACTTGCGTCCTGGTGTTACGTTCAGGTCAATCATACAGGGCGCTACTTCCATTAAACAACATTGAACTGGTTTCAAAGTGAGAACTTCAAGCTAAAAAACATACACTGTCGACCGTGTAAGAAAAGATCCACGAATGGGATACATTGCCACAGGAACAAATGAAAGAATATTTCAGACTTGGGCGCAAGTGAGTACCATGAGTACCGTGTTCCATCCATCTCGGATTAATGACTACGTTATTGTCCGAGTTAATAGCTAAACAATGGAGATAAATGTAGATCCAGGCGAGGAATTTACAGCGTGAAACTTACTGAATTAGCGTTTCACCTTCCAGTTGTAAACTTTTTTATCCGGTCTGAAAATGACATCGCCTTTTCCGAATATGTTCACCAGGAAAAAACTAGGTTAACCTGCAGATTTTTGTTTGAAATACACCTCGAAGAATATCGAGAAGCTTTCCGACTTCCCGCTTTTCATTCGTGACTACGAACAGTATCGAAAGCAATCAAGATCGAATTCCAGTAATGGATCTCTTTTCGGCTCACGGTCAAATGTACCTGGGTTGCTATGGGTTTACTAAGCTTTACAACTGGTTTCAAAACAAAACCTCGCGTAGCACTCCCTAACCAAGTAGAGAAAGCATGCTGCTTTTCCGACATCCAACTCCGCCGCAAAAACAAAACTCATTCGTGACTTTATTTGCGCACACGTTCCTACACTTGGTGCTTGTTTACCAACAGTTTATAGTAAGTTTGTCATTAGACATCTGATAGTTTTAAATAATTGTGTAATTTGCGCTTTTTCACGATTGGTAAGTATTCGTGTGAAATATGTTTTGCAAAGATTTGGAGGAATTTCTTACAGTTGAGATTTACATGTACAGCAGCAGTTTATGTGGGAATAAAGGCACACGCGCAGTGCGTTCGACCGCTGTTTGGTTTCAACGGAGAAGCATCCCGCGAAGACACTGGAGGCGAGCCTGGACTCATTTCTAGAGCCCGCGTTACCCCTAACCATTGGGACCACTGAAAACAAGATGACGTCAGCGACTGTGATAATGACGCAAGGGTTCCGTGTAATAAAGCTCCCTCTCCACCCCGCGTTCTATGGAATAATTTTAATAGGACAATTAAAGCAACCGGATTGTATACTTGATCGGATAACACGTTAACTCCAGAAGCTTCGCCTTAGGTAAATGATATGGCTTCGTGCGGTTTTTGGAAACCACAGACTAATATGCAAACACGTTACGCTTTGAAGCCGACTAATTTTACCTCAACCTTATGTCCACGATTAGAAGCTTGTTTAAGACAGGATAAGTACAAAGCAACTGACCACTCTTCTGAAGACCACAGCCTAGAATTTTGTTCAGTTTCAAAACATAAGGGAAGAGAAGCTGCCAATGAGCTTATCGATAAACCAATTAGGTCAAATTTATGTACGACTTTGTTTTGAGTGGGTACTAATTACCAGGACACTTGTAAACTGGCCTGCTTCGAATTCTTGTTCATTCAAGCATAGGACGTAATCCGGTGAAATTAATGTCGCTCGACACTATGCTTGCCATCCACTCCTACAAATATTTCCAACTTGTTACAGCCAAGATTTTGCTTCTTTCAAACTAAGTAACCCGGAGTAACCTTGTTGAACCTGGCACAACTGAGCTGAGTCTACTCAATTTCAGATCATTAAGATGAGAGAATCTTGTTCTCCGAGTTAGCAAAACCACCCGGACAATATCAGCTACCGCCCAATTCCCAATCACTTTCGTGTGGGTATCAGTCTCAACGTTCTACGAGTTGAGACATATCCAATTTCGGTTGATTGTCAAAAATGATTCGTTCGCTCGCTCTTTAGGCCTTTGGACGATCCAGTTGATAAATCACAAGACGTAAGTGGAAAATGTTCTCTAAAATTGCAGAACAGGATCGTGTTAAGAACTTTCCGCTCATAGTGATCTTAAATAGAAGGGTAACTCAACCGGCATGAACGCACTCAATGTCTCAGAGAATATAAATCCAACTTGTATTCAGATGACCGTATCTAGTAAACGGGCATGTAATGGAAGGAACAAATTCTTCGAGAATTTTATACTCGAAATCAATAGCTTCCTATTGGTCAAGAATACCTGAAAAAATAAATCCTACCTCTTCAGTAAAACTCTCAACTCAACTAGCAGACACAAAGTCCAGCTCTAAAGAATATGCTCAAAAGTAAAGATCAAAAGAAAGGAGCATGTTCTTGGAAGTGTCAGATGTCAGAAATGTTTCATTGCGATCTCAAGAACGAGACTTTTTCTTAAGGTCTCTCCTATTATAATTTTCGGGTAATTTAAAACTGTAAAATAATGTCCTTAAAAAGGTTAAATAGCTTACCACTGGTCTTTTCAAAGTTCCAGGAGAGCAAAAATAAACTAATCAAACTTCAGCACAGAAGAATGCATTCACAGGTAAAGTGGGATACTAACCCTTAATTTTAGAATAGTGTTAACTCCAGGAGGCTCTATGTAAGAAAACCCCATGTTGCGTTTTTTCATAGATACTGCACTCTATGTATAAAAAAGAGGTCAAGGATTAATGAAAAATACGTCGCAATGTTTATCTTTTGAAAATCGCTAAATAACCAGGTCGTCCAGCTTCCGTTAAAGTGAAGTTCAATGATTTAATTAAGAAATAGAAAACATGTACCGTGTTTCTACCGAGTTACAGAAACACGAGTGAAAGTTTGGGAAAACGAGAAATTTCCATAGCAATTCAGTTTCCAGGAAACGAAGTTGATTGACGGTGAAAAATTAAACTGGGACATTACAACTTTCCCTTGCTGACAATTCGAAACAAAAATCAGTAAGTTATAAGAATTTGGCAAGACGTTAATTTAAACAAGTTGAATTAGTCAGTGACGATATCCTTTATTGCCTTCATTATCGTCAGCGTTGTCGTCATCATCATCGTCATCATCATAATCTTCATCATCATCAACACCACCATTGTCATTATCACAGTCACATCATTAATATCTGTGATGTTAGATGTGATGTTAGTTTTTCCTTTTCGTACAATGGTGGAACTATTCTGAGGTCGTAGCCAGACTAAAATAACTTAAAGTTTGGCGATCAACACCCAACAAAACACAATCTCGAATCCACGTTATTCTTTAGCATGTCAGTGAATGTTAAATCGTACACAGAAGATTGCTCAGTAACGTTTTCCCTTGATTTTCCTCCGCAAAGCTGTCCTAGCTTCGCGAATACACGGAGAAAAAGCTTCGGGATGGTCTATTCGTACACACTGTCGGGTGTTATTTTCAAATACTAAGTTTACATTAACTTAAAACAAATGAGCTATTAATTAGTAGAAAACTATATAGCCACAATAAGTTTGCACAGCTCAAAAACACGTTTTGGGAATTTGAAGTGAAAAGGGTACAGCTCTTCGTAAAAATGCACGAATGTAACTGCTTGAACGCCAGCTACAGAAAAAAATTCAAGCCCTAGGCTATCACGAGTGTCAAATAGGATTGCGAAGGAAAAGGATGAAAACTTTCCCTTACAATCGAATCGAGGAAAATGAACCTTGAAGTCTTTCCCATACAGACCTTAAAATAGAAATGCGACTTGCGTCCTGGTGTTACGTTCAGGTCAATCATACAGGGCGCTACTTCCATTAAACAACATTGAACTGGTTTCAAAGTGAGAACTTCAAGCTAAAAAACATACACTGTCGACCGTGTAAGAAAAGATCCACGAATGGGATACATTGCCACAGGAACAAATGAAAGAATATTTCAGACTTGGGCGCAAGCGAGTACCATGAGTACCGTGTTCCATCCAGACCTATATCTCGGATTAATGACTACGTTATTGTCCGAGTTAATAGCTAAACAATGGAGATAAATGTAGATCCAGGCGAGGAATTTACAGCGTGAAACTTACTGAATTAGCGTTTCACCTTCCAGTTGTAAACTTTTTTATCCGGTCTGAAAATGACATCGCCTTTTCCGAATATGTTCACCAGGAAAAAACTAGGTTAACCTGCAGATTTTTGTTTAAAATACATCTCGAAGAATATCGAGAAGCTTTCCGACTTCCCGCTTTTCATTCGTGACTACGAACAGTATCGAAAGCAATCAAGATCGAATTCCAGTAATGGATCTCTTTTCGGCTCAAGGTCAAATGTACCTGGGTTGCTATGGGTTTACTAAGCTTTATAACTGGTTTAAAAACAAAACCTCGCGTAGCACTCCCTAACCAAGTAGAGAAAGCATGCTGTTTTTCCGACATTCAACTCCGCCGCAAAAACAAAACTCATTCGTGACTTTATTTGCGCACACGTTCCTACACTTGGTGCTTGTTTACCAACAGTTTATAGTAAGTTTGTCATTAGACATCTGATAGTTTTAAATAATTGTGTAATTTGCGCTTTTTCACCATTGGTAAGTATTCGTGTGAAATATGTTTTGCAAAGATTTGGAGGAATTTCTTACAGTTGAGATAATTACTTCTATTTTACATGTACAGCAGCAGTTTATGTGGGAATAAAGGCACACGCGCAGTGCGTTCGACCGCTGTTTGGTTTCAACGGAGAAGCATCCCGCGAAGACACTGGAGGCGAGCCTGGACTCATTTCTAGAGCCCGCGTTACCCTTAACCATTGGGACCACTGAAAACAAGATGACGTCAGCGACTGTGATAATGACGCAAGGGTTCCGTGTAATAAAGCTCCCTCTCCACCCCGCGTTCTATGGAATAATTTTAATAGGACATTTAAAGCAACCGGATTGTATACTTGATCGGATAACACGTTAACTCCAGAAGCTTCGCCTTAGGTAAATGATATGGCTTCGTGCGGTTTTTGGAAACCACAGACTAATATGCAAACACGTTACGCTTTGAAGCCGACTAATTTTACCTCAACCTTTATGTCCACTTTTAGAAGCTTGTTTAAGACAGGATAAGTACAAAGCAACTGACCACTCTTCTGAAGACCACAGCCTAGAATTTTGTTCAGTTTCAAAACATAAGGGAAGAGAAGCTGCCAATGAGCTTATCGATAAACCAATTAGGTCAAATTTATGTACGACTTTGTTTTGAGTGGGTACTAATTACCAGGACACTTGTAAACTGGCCTGCTTCGAATTCTTGTTCATTCAAGCATAGGACGTAATCCGGTGAAATTAATGTCGCTCGACACTATGCTTGCCATCCACTCCTACAAATATTTCAAACTTGTTACAGCCAAGATTTTGCTTCTTTCAAACTAAGTAACCCGGAGTAACCTTGTTGAACCTGGCACAACTGAGCTGAAGTCTACTCAATTTCAGATCATTAAGACGAGAAAATCTTGTTCTCCGAGTTAGCAAAACCACCCGGACAATATCAGCTACCGCCCAATTCCCAATCACTTTCGTGTGGGTATCAGTCTTAACGTTCTGCGAGTTGAGACATATCCAATTGCATCAAAGGTGCTTTAGAAATGTCATTGAAAAAGGGCATTTTTAAAATGCGATTCTAGCAAAATTCATTTTTAATGTACTTTAGATCTGAATGGCGAAACCCTTTGATACTATGCTCTCCACTTTAAATATTTTACATTGTCCTAATAGTTCGTGGAGAACACTATCGGTCGTGATCGTATTTGACCTACGAATTAGTGATACGTGCAGTATAACTATTTTTACCTAAGTCTTTAAGTAGCTTACGGACTTCTTATGGGCACGATTTGCAATACGAACCACGGCCAACAATCCGAAACAAAACTAGACTAAAGGAATTTGTGTTAAATTATTCTTTTATTCAATAGTGATTATATATGCCATATATCGAGTAGAAAAAGTCTGATGTTTTGTGATATTACCCGGGTGATAGTTCATAATTTGTCTCTTTGGTATTAAACACATAAAAATGTACATAATAATAATTGTATTTATATAGAAAGTGAGCCGCTTGGTTAAACAAATATCTCCACGGAACGATAAAACGTGGAGGACATTTGAAGCACTTGATTATATTCCTGAATTCTCGTCTGAGCGTATTCTCCGAAATCTGCACCTGCTTCGATCATCAGAATAGCACTTTTCCAGTTTCCGCGTCGGACGGCCGCATGCAGAGGCGTCCAACCATTAGAGTCTTTTACGTTCACATCAGCACCGTATTGTAGAAGAAGCTGAATGCATTTTAAATCCGCATTTGCTGAAGCGATGTGGAGCAAAGACTGCCCGTTGGGCGTTTGAGAATTCACGTCTAGATCTTGTTCTTCCAGAATAGCTTTGGCTTCCGCAAAAGCCTTTTCCGTAATGGCGGAAAACAGCAATGTCTTGGGACTGAAAGAAATGCGTTTTCGAGTTCGCGGGCTCTTGCCGCTAAATTCACTGGAGTCTTGAGAGTCCATTGAACTGGAACTCAAGCTAGGACTGTTGTGCGGTGACAGATGATTTCTAGCACTCTCAGCTGGATAAACCTTTCTTCTGCGGATCAAGTTCAGAGGAAAGCTGTGTCTCAAATAAAGTACAACTTTCATTAACATCAAAACTCTCCTCAAGAATCCCTCGTCCACATCTATAACATCATTGTCGCCGTTGGACCTTAGCCGACTCCTTGGCGAAATCCCTTGGTGAAATATTCGGTTGTTGTCAGAATCTGTTGAAGTTGTATTTTGCGATCTCCTGTCGGCAGAATTGACCGACGTCTCCGAGCTTTGCGAGTACGTGGAATCGGAGAAAGAATCGTACGCTTCTGTTTCGGGACAGCAGTCAGAACTTGATGTTGATATTGTTGCGTGTTTACGTTTATCCAGCGATAAGTGTTCGCTTGTTGACCGACTATTAGCGCTTGTTGTCTTGGTTGTGATACGGTTTCCCACATCGATTTTTTCATTTCCTGTTGAGCTGCGTCTCCATTTCGGCGATAATTTTAAAGAATCCAAAATTCGCTCTACTGTTGACGGCGATTTGTCATTCTTTGGCGTCTTTTCCATTGTAACACGGTTTTGACATATAACGCCATTTACAACAGCTGGTTTTACAGGGCCTTTATCAGCGTCTGGCAAAGAGAAACGAGTTCCATATGATCCATACCGTACATCTGTGTCACACGGCAGACTTTCGTTGGTCATCTTGAACACTGTTTACAAACGAGTCGTCGCAGTCGCTCTTGCTCCTTTACAGTTGTTAACCTTTTGTGGCCACTAGCAAATGTTGTCTGGGTAAATATCCTTTGTGCCGACTACCTACGCGCGGATGTACAATGTAACGAAAGTGATTTGGAATTTCTCTGTCCTCACGAACGTGTAGAAAATGTAATCACGTGTCAAAGATAACAGTGATTGCTCAGATATTGTTTTTTATCAGACGAAAGCATGTCGAGTCTTGCCTGCCCCTCTCCTCAAGTGTAAGCATGCTGTTATAAACGTAGCTGCTTGAAATTAAAATTTAATAAGACTTTGCAATCAATCAGGCGCGTAAACAGAGCCAATTGAAGTCATTTGCATGTAAACCGTATTGTTATAATCCTATTGTTTCTCTTTGTGCTTCGTTTCCAAAGCGGTTTAAAGAAGGACGTCATTTGACTGAAAGCTGGCGCTAAACAAATTTTCTTTTTAGAGCGCGATAAAATCACAAGTAAACAGTGAGGTCGAAAGCCTTGAATCTATGTCAGTCTAAGCAATAAAAAAAAAACGTTTTTGTAAACTTCGCAGTTGTCTGATACGTGATAAGAAAAGCGCAACACATGAAGGTGAAATGCAATGCTCAGGGTTACACCACAGTATATATTTTTTTTAATGAACAATCTACAGTGCCTTATGAACTTTACAAACATCTTAGTTGTATAGCTTACGATAACGTCAGTATAACAAGACCTTTATTACTAAGGGGAAAAGTTACGGAAGCGCTAGTGAACTCTTATTCTATAACGAATTTACATGTACATTGTACTGTACATTGTACGGCTTTATAGAACAAAGTCGAAATTCACACAAACTTATAGCAATGTTCAAAACACAACCACAAAAGGCGCGTATGGCGAATAAGTTCAGTTAGTGATACTTCCTTCCACTTTTTTTCAGCCTACGGCAACGCCCGAGGGGTCAAGATTGACGCAACGAAGTGCGCTGGATGACGTTAAGCCTTATTTATGACTATCTAGCAATTGGATAATTAAGCGTTTTGAAGCAACCAGGATGCTAAAGAAATAATCTGAAGGCTTAGTATGATCCGGTGGACTACATCCGACGCAAGAGAAAGATGAAAAACATTTTAGAAACATTTCCGCATTTCACCCTTGAACTCCCAATTTTTTGGCCCCAGAATGGCATTTTTGAAAAAAAAAAACCAGTTGACTCGTTTTAAACTACTCAGCAACTTAACTTTTAACTGAAGCGATAAGATTGCTCTGTACAACACTTGTGTAAGGTTTTCCAAACGTCAAAATTAATAGACTTTGTTTCCTGCGCAAGTGCACATCCTTCTTCAAAGCTTTCTCTTTTTAGATATCTAGATTACATTTGATTCACTTTGAAAATTGCATTTTATTCTCATGTTTTTTCTGCTGGAAAACAGAACCTAGATAATGAAAGAAAGAAAGTGTTTTTCTCCTACATAACACTAATAGTGAAGATGAGATATGCAAGAGCGAATGTTTTTAAACATTATTTTTTTTAATAGAGTTGTGGGAACATGGAACTCCCTTCCCCTTTCCATTCGCGAGGCAACTAGTGTAAATATTTTTAAAGTTTTAGTTAGAAAGTTTTTTATGGATTAAAATTGTATTGGAACGGTTTTTTTTTCGCGATATCTATATTTATATTTATATTTATTATTATTACTATAACTATTAATTTGTATTTTTTTGTATAAATTTTTTTTGTACCATTGGTGTTCTGCTATAATATGGGGTCTTTGACTCTTTTGCATTACGTCCTTTGGCTTCTGTTATAGTGTGCCATAAATTGTAATAAAAAAAATAAAAAGGTACTTTTATGCTTCTGAGCTTTTCGCTTATAATGCTTATCCAAAATGTCCTTGTGTCGTATAAGTATGAATTGATGACGTCAAAGTTGTGTCAACATTGCGTCCAAACAGAGGAAATTAAGAGTGTAGGGTTAATAATAGCTGGAAGATTTAGCACGTCCGCGACAAAGTACGAATCAAGTTTCCATTTATCCACCCACAGGTTATGAGAATTGAGAGTCGACGAAAGTTGTAAAATCAGAGTTGGAAAGGAAATTCAGTGGATGACAGTTCGTAACAGTAACAGTAATCTTCAGAGTAAAAATTTGAGAAGTTTCAAATTGTTGTTGTATTGAGGTCGATGAGAGCTCGGCAGAGTTGGTGGTCAAACCAGTACACGTACTGACTGTTCTGAATAGGGCTTTACAGAGGGCATTCACGACCTAAAAGCGGACCTGTGGCGGCCTAATGGTTAGCGGGCTGGATTTCGGATCAAGTGGTCTTGGTTGGACACCTGGCTAGGGTCACTTGCGTAGTGTTCATGGGAAAGACAATACTCTAACAGTGTCTCTCTCCACTATCCAGGGTACCGCAAAAATTTAATGCTGGGGTGGGGGGAGGGGGTTATCTTGCGATAGATTAGCATTCCATTCGGAGGGAGTAGAAATACTTCTAGTAGATCAGGGCTACAGCAACCGGAATAACCTTCGGTTGTATGGGCCACTGCCCTAACGCAGAATTTCATTACTTACTGCCTGAAAGCGATTGATACCCACTCCAAGAAAACAACATTTTCACACCCTGATCCTGACTACAATACTCGAGAACATTACATAGATGTTTACAAGCAGAATTTTTTCTTTTTTCTCTGTTTCCAATTTGATTTTCATGTCTTTTGCTTGCAATTTTTTACGTTTTTTCGTTGAAATTTTAATACCTTTGAAGTTTCACGCATCTTGTAGAAAGCAACCAACATTCGCGTATTGAGTAGCTAGATTACTGGATAAGTTCATAAAACTGCTTGCCCACTGAATGATCGACAGCTTATTTTACACATTTTTCGTACAAAAACCAACAAAAACTTCATCGTCAGTTTAGACACACCGTAGCAATCACATAGTTACATAGTAACAGATAAATAGAGATATAACGATCAACCAGGCAGTGCAAAGTAAAGCTTTAACACCATCTTGTGTTCATCTCACACTTGACTCAATCAATCAATCAATCAACTTCACTTATACGCGGTAAAATTTAAAGCACAACAGCTTGCATGTGGGTCCGTGTATAACTAAGAATTTAAAAAGATAAATGAAAAGGGAAGTTTCGAAATATACCTTCCCCAAAGGTTAGAATATTCACTTCTAAAATACGTTAAATACTCGCTAGTAAAGTTATTTAAAAATATTCAATGCATTTTATTCAAAATATTCAATGTTTTGGTAGTATTTATTACATATTTCAGGAAAAAAAATTAAAATTCCTATCAGCTAGGCACTTGACTATATTATGCAATATGGCGTCTAATAGCAGTTTAAATTGAATTTGTGTGAATAAACAATTCATTCGATGCGTGCAATAGTTTTCAGTTGTGCCAATTGCTAACTACGTGTATGTGACTTGTTTAGTTTATTATTTATTAGTTTGTTTAACGTAATTGCGCATTAGATTACGTTGAACCTTTGTATTTTCGTATGTAGTATCATTTGTAAGCAGCTTCACATCAGCAATGGGTTCTAAATTTTAACCCAACCTTAGTTATGCGTGTATGAAGGCATGAAAAATGGAGTTTGAAAATGCTAACAATATGAACCGAAAGTTTGCGTCGAGAATAATAGAGCCAGGGGGGTTGAAGGTAGGTGGCGGCACCTACTCAATGTTTAGGCAACGAGTATTCATGTATTACCCACAACATTGCCATTTTGGGTCCTGAGTGAGCAAAGATGGGAGACAGGGATCAATGGATACTATGGGTGGATACTAAAACGGTAACGATTTTAATTACAAATGTAATAATAGGTGTTTAATGATTTGAGCTGTCATGTTAGGTACGTAAAATGAAAGGAGCTGTAAATTTAGGTGATTAAAATGATTCGAGCTGTAATTGTTAGAGAGTGAAATTTCTTGAACTGTAAATTCTACGTGTGAAATGATTTGAACAGTACATTTCCGGTGAGTGATAGGGGTAAAGCAGCTTAGAAACTTTAGAACCTTTTGAGGACGTGTATTGTTCATGTCATTCGAGTTAAATATCAATCAAACAACTACAACATAGATAAGAGCAATGACTGATCAGAGGGCAGCCTGGGTGAGTGATTCGCAGTTGAAAAACGGAACGAAAAAACATGAATCAAGCCAGATAGTAGCAGAAAACCTGGGAACTGGAGGTAACAAGTCCAGCACTCTAACTACTAGCTGCTTCATCATGTACTGTGTGTGCAAATGGTTTCATTTGTAATGTTTTGCGTATTTGAAATGTCTCACATACATGTAATATGTAAATCGGTCTGGATTAAAAAATATCATTATTATTACTCTCCAGTATAGTACCAGTAATTCATTTATTGTTCCAACAGGGTCCACATTGATAACAGTTTAATAACTGTAGTGCTGACCCTGTATAAATATATTTTTTTATTATTAATAATGGCTCTTCAGCATAATTCGTGATCATATATCGTGAATGAAAACAGCCTGTTACCAGCTTACACACTTATTGTAATGATTGTAATGGTAACACTGATCTTGCAACAAAAACAAGATTTTTCACTTTCTCATAACTTGCTACTTTTGTTATAAACTCAGGTGGACTTAGATTCCCACCCATAGAAGTGTTTGCATTCTTATACTCCATTAAAGATGGCATGGAATGTCGTGCCGAACAATGAAATTCCTTAGCACCAGATTCCTGCAGTATACGTTCCAAGTTACGCTCTTTTATACCACCACCTAAGAAAATAATACGTGACTCTTCACTTTCTTTTGAATTGTTTTTTTTTTGTTCACAAGCATTGTGCATGGGGGTGCAATCTAGCCAAACCCTTATGGTGCTATGCTGAAACATGCAAATGTTTTGATGCACTAATCTGTGTTATTGGCAAGTCCTCCTCAGTTTTCCGAGGACTCCTGTTGTTGTTTGGATCTTAAAACTTAGAGAGGGGGGTTGCCATACATGTATTTCAAAATAATCATAAATCAGCTAGCCTGCATAACAGTAGATGCAGTAGATTGTTTAACGTTTACTTAAGAACTTCGCAGAAAGCAACTGAATGTAAGTTGTTTATACTTAGTAACTATTTACAAAAAAATACCTCCATAAAAATAAAACCAAAACAAGTAAATGTGGTGGACAGATCGCTCCATCATCATTTTCTCAACTGGTTAATAAAATGTCTTGATAAGGAACAGTGGTTTAATTAGGGGGAGGGGGTGAGGGTATTTCAAAGTTTTAAAACAGGTTCATTTCTATTAACTGATGGGAGGTGGGAATAAAACTTTTCATTAAAAAAAAAAACAAGCAATAACAGAAATGTCTGAAAACTTACCAGGAACAACAATAATCCTGTCTTTTGCCTACATGAAAAGGAAACTATCATAAAAGAAAAATCTAAAACTTGTTTCAACCCTATTTAGTCTCAAGGAGGGGACAGAGGGGCACAAAGTACCCACACCAACTTTAATCTTCTCTTATAAAAACAGCATTCAAACTTGGTAGTCAAACTTTGTTACTCTACTTTTGATTTTACAAGAAAGAAAACCAAATAAGTTTGAAACAGCAAGGAGTTGAAATAACCAAAATGTTAAAACTTGAAACAAAATGACCTAAAAAGAACAAGCTAAAATTCAAGGGAAATTAACTTGAGTTCAAAATAAATACATGTTACTACAGTGTATGTTTGAATTAGACGGATCCAACTGAATGCTCTAATCTAGTTACTCAAGGACATTCAATGTCACTAGAGAAGAAGGTAATCATAGTACAAATTTGAAGTGTTTACACTGTATGTTTGGCAAACGTTAGACAGAATCATGGTTGGAGAAATTGCTTACAGTATGATTCAAATTAGTTTCTTCACTTTTAGTAAATAGATAATACTGTTACATACATGTACTAATGTACATGTACTAACACTCACCTTTTCAACGAGTTGTCTTATTGTTGGCAACCCTTCCAGTGCTGAGGAGTCTTGGCCACTAGTCAAAACACGCTCAAAACCCAATTTGATGACAATCTCTAGAGTTGTGAAAGGATCCTTAGCCATGTCAAACGCTGCAAACATTGAAAGTGAAAATGAGCCATATCTGTCAAAAAATTATATTCAACAGTGTTGTCTAGACTTGCCTAGTAAATAAGCATAAAAGAATAATAATATCCACATTTTGATTGCAATCTGTGATTCTTCTTTATTTTATTTTACTTAGACATGGGATTTCCTTCAGGACTTAACAATATTGATTTAAATTAGTCTAACTACATAACTAATAACTAACTGTCGAATAAAGCAAACAAAAACCAGATTGGTGCCTACAGAGAAGATAATTTTTGTTTAGATAATGATACCACTGATCATAAATAATTTGCTTGGCCACAACCGGGGTAATTGAAATCGGTCAATAGGGAGCTTAAGCAAAGGCGTTTTTGAGCGACGTACGGCAACTGGAAATGAGACGTTTTCTCTTTTTACTTGCCTTGGCGTTACCACATTTGTAATACTAAGTGTCTTTAGTCTTATAGAGACCATTTACTTGAAAATTAGAGCGCATCCACTGCCCAAAAATGAGAAACGTCCACTTCCGGTTGCCGTATGTAGCTCAAAAACGCCTTTGCTTAAAGCTCCCTAATAATTACAAGGATCACTCCTACTTCCAACTTTCTTGAAAAGAAGCGTGCACTCTTCCATTCATCAGGAAAAATACCAGTGTTGATTGACTGATTATCAGAGCAAGTGACCCAGAGATTAAATCTGGACATTCTCTTAGAAGTCTGGCTGACACCGAATCAAGACGTGTCACCTTTCACTTTGCATAATTTACTCAGGTGGGACAAAACGTGCAATTTTGAGTTACATGCTGGAAACTTAAACAATATTGCTGGTTTGGTTAACAAATTCATTGAAGGAGGTAGCCACTTCTTCTACATGTATATCCCTGGACAGTTTGGGACCGATCTCTGTGAAAAATTTGTTAAAACCCTCTTTGATTTTAGTTCAATTTGTTCTTCTTGCTCCATTGAGCTCAAGCTCATTAATTGCAGCTTTATCCAATTTGAAGTGTGTCACCTCATTGATAGTTTCCCATGTTTTGCGGGAATTTCTATTGTAAGTTTCAAATTTGTTATTATTTTAGGACTTTTTTACATTCTTGATCGCATTGTTCACTTCATTTTGCAACTACTTAAAATTACTCCAATCACTTGGATCGCCTATCTGCAAAGCCTTAATTTTAAGACAATAATCTCTCCAATACACTGTACAGTGTACATCAAGTTCTTAAGCTCAGGGGTAATCCATGGACTTTTAGAGGCACAAACGTGTTTAATGCAGAGTGGAGCATGCAGATCACACAGCTCTAAGAACAAAGCTTCCATCTCAGCCACATTTCATTGGGATTATCTATTCCCATTAGATCAGCCCACGGTTGAGCCAAGATGTCCTGATGAAACCCATTACGAACAAAATTTTTAAATTGCCTACATGTACATGAAACAGTACTAGTTCCCTTGACGGTGGATGGCAATAATATTTTATGACAAACATAAATCAAACTATGGTCACTGATTCCGATACTCCAGAGCAAGATACATTGTCTGTGTGACTGGTAAAAATGACATCAATTAAGGTGCTACTCACAGGTGTTACTCTTGTCGATTCGTTAATAAGTAGTTGTTTTAGATTGTAAATATCAGTGATGTTTAGTAGTGCCTGGGTATTTACATTATTCAGAGATGACGGGAGTATATTACAATCAAGGTCGCCCATAAGGTAATACTCTTTCCCTTCAACATCTACTATAGCATTCCAATGAAAGATTTAAACTCCGAGAATCATTTAAAAGGTGAATTGGGAGGTCTGTACCAAGTAGCAACAATAGAAGATTTGCTTCTTGGTTTGCTAATTTCGATAGAAAGGTTTTCCAATTGATCAAATACAAGGTCCTTGCGAACATCATAATTAATAATTTATTAGAGTGGATATAAAAGCAAACCCCACCTCTATTTCTGACATTTAGCGGTCAGTGGCGAGGAACAATATCATAACCATCAACACTGACCTCATTATCGGCAATAATTTCATGTAATTGAGTTTTATAGATTGGCAACAAATCAAGGCATTTTTTACTGTGCAAAATAATGCGAAGCGCATCAATACACATGTCTTGGAAGACTAGTGACGTTTAAGCTGGCCAATGTACATGTATGAGAATTAGAAGAAAAGCTATTACAAGGGGCAGAATGGGCATAAGAAGAGGGGTTTGAAGGAGACCCTACAAGATCCGGGCAAGTTGCTTGTCATGTGTTTTTTACATTGACACGGTAACCTAATGATTAGTGAGCAGGGCTATGGATTGAACGGAGATGGTTCAAGCCCTTGTACATGTAGCTGGGGTTATTGTGATATGCTCTTGGGCAAAAACTAAGCTTTCACAGTGCATCACTTCATCTGGATGAATAAATTAATTGGTGTCAGCATATTAAGTGTTAGGGGATTAGATCCTGTAGTGGACTTGCATCCCATCCTGAGGGGTGGGGGAGACAAGAAATACATGTACAGGAACACGTCAAATTGCATTATTGTGTGTTGCCAGCATAATAGGCCACTAGGCTTGAACCTCTGAGCTTTCACCTACATTGAGTATTCTTTGAACTGATAGTGATCAATCATCAAGCCTGAAAAATGGCACTATCAACTAACTTTGATGATCATGTACTACGTTCTTGCCTAAATTAATTGAATGTGTACAAAAATAACCCTAACCCTACAGAATCTTAAAACATGATTGGAAAAAATTAGTAGAGTTTTGTCAAAACTTTCAAAGCTCCCAGATACATCAATGCAAAGCACAAACTAACCCATTTCAACTAGCTAAAACAATAAAAAATGCCTGTACCTCTATGAAAAGTCACTGGCAAAGGACTTGCTAAATCTGAAAAAAATAAATAAAAGTCAATTCAAAAAACTGATGCTACACATTAGAGTAGATAATTCATAGGCTTTTCATAGGAGTTTTTTTGAGAGAGGGAAGATGATGCTGTATACATTAACAAGTTAATAACAATCATACCAACCTTTGAGCTCTTGGCATCTTGCAATGTCCACTGCACCCTCACTTAACAAGAGACAACAAGAAATGTTTAGCTGAAAAAACACAGAAAATAATTACACAAACTTGAACCCTGTAAATCTTTCCATGGATGAAGTATCAAAATCTTGATGTACATGTGTACAGCTGTATACATCAATCTGTTTTCACTAAATTCTATGCCCTATAACAGCAGCTTCTGAAGACCTGACCAGTGATACAGGAGTTGAAGAAAATGCAGGCCAGATTGAAAAGATGGAGTTACAAGAGAGCCAGAAGAAGGAAGAAGTCAAGAAATGCCTCTGTCTGTGATGAGATAACACATACCGGTAGCACACTTACAAACCTTGTAAGGATGCCAAACACAACCCCATCTGCTCCAGCTTCCTTCAGTATTTTGATGTCTTCCTTCATAACTTCAAATTCTTCATCAGTGTAAAGGAAGTCACCTCCTCTTGGTCTTATCATCACAAATACTGGAATTGGTGACTTCTGTTTAATAACTTTTAACATTCCTACAAAAAGGAAAGTATTAAATACGAGATGTTGATCATCTATGTCACAAGCAAGGGGCAATAATGTAGGGAAAAATCCATTCCTTGATAGCATTTGGAGCTACAGTACCGCCTGAAACTATTTACCCTTTTACCGAGGTTTTGCCGCGGCCGATTCGCAGATCAACACCCCGTTCTCGCCTCGGCAATGACGCAGCGTGCCGAAATTTTACTGAGGTTTTACCTAGGTTTGCCGCAACATAAAATACCGCGGTAAACAATAAGACGTGGCAGAGTTGAATAGGCCAAGAGACCTTTTGTTTTGACTCAATTAAACTTTACAATGCCATCTTCACGCTCCGGTGTGACAAATCATGTATTCCTCATAATACTAAAAGACCCCACTGAAGCGTTGTTAACTTCACAAGAATCCATTACTACAGTGTCGCTACATTTCATGACTTTCTTGCGGTGAATGGGAAGTGAAATGTAAGGAAATACGTTTCTTTTTTTGGTTAAAGATACGTCGCTATCAAGATAAATAGTTTGCTGTCTTTCGCTGCCAGCGCCGCGGTGCAAAATACTGTACTTACATGTAGCTTCAATGCCGCTCTATTTGGTTTGAGTATTTCATCTTTGATACAAAAGTACTTCCAGGGATAA
>OZ026595.1:22549152-22551652 GCA_964020085.1 Micromussa lordhowensis
CTTTTTTATGGTGCATTTCTTTGAGATAATCCAAATCAGGAACCAATCAATACAGTAATCCAAATATCACTGGAATCATATTGCATGGTACATCAAAGCAACCAATGAATTAATTTCATGGTCAAAGATTCATCAGTTCATCTGATGCACTGTGATCTGAATGATCTTGGGGACATTTATCCTGGTTTGGATCATCCCAAAGAAATACACCCTTATTGAAAAGAAGCGGCGCTCGAAATGAAATTCTGGAAATAGGCTAAATTTTAATACCCTGTTCTCAGATAGCAAATTAGTGAATTTCAGTAGCCAACTTTGTACAGCACAGGGGTTGTAACAGTTTTGTTTGCGGTACTTGTGACCTATTAAGAAATTTGACATATCGCAATCATGTTATAGTTTTGCTTACAAGGGAGATAACATTACAACACAGTAATGTCCCACTTTTTCCAGTGTGATTGATTCAAAGATTGAAACTGGCATTGCGGCACTGAAATGGGTTGCCCACATGCACTTCAAATTGCAGGACTTTACAGTGAGGAATCGTTCTTACTTCTTGCCATTTGTACAGTTCAAGCAACTTTTACTGTATGCTACAGCTGTAGTTCATCCCTGCAAGCTACTTAATGTAAAAGGGAGCTTTATCTAGGCAATGAAAGGCAGATAACTGGTTTTAATTATTAGTAGTTGGTTTGGGAGTCATTGTGTGAGCTAGCTCACACGAGATAGCGAAACCACTTTTTGAGTGTGAATAAAGATAAATTTGTTTAAATTCGTCCTTTTTTCTCTGCTTGATACTTTGCAAAACTTCACTTAGATACACTGAATGAATGTTATAGGCCTTTCCCATATTCCAACACAAAATGCTGCCACATTGAAGTTAGAGTGGACAAAAATAAAAGAAATGTATGAAAATGTCCAGTTCAACCTTGTTCTGGTACTATTGTTCAAATGGGCTGAAATGTCTTATCACTGAACGGCCTCATCCTAGACTTGGCCTACACATGTAGATCCACATTGATTCTAACTGATATTCAATTACATGTGGAGCACACAAATAGCACTTTCCACAGTAATGGAGCCTGAAAGCAACTTTTATCCATGAATCATGGTGGTTATGTTACATGTAAATGTACATGTACATAGCTTGTACTTATTGTATTTTATTTTACCTTTTCAGGTCATTGTGCTCTGCGTCTTCTAAGTCATCATCTGAGGAAGTTGATGATGAAAGTAAGCCTTTCATTTGTGCATTAGTGCATTTGTATTTTGTTTAAAATGTTTATCTATGTTATCATTAAGTTTCAGATTTTCAATCATTATTCACTTCTCCCACAAAAAGGTAAGTTATTACACGTACATGTAGCATTAGTGACCAGAATTTCTAACCTACATGTACATGATGTATGTAATGCAGGGAAATAACCTTTTGAAGTGAGGAAAGAATACAATTGAGTTCGGGAGAGGACTTACTTGAAATCATAAATCAAAGTATCAAACTCAGCAATCTGTTTTACAAAATTTTGTAGTCCAGTATGTGACTCTTAATGTTCACTTTCTCAGTATCTCTCTCTCCAACCTAGAAGTGTAATTGGGTACTGGTGAATTCTGGGGTGAATTCTGACTAACCCTTTGAAGAACCGCTACCCCATCCAAGGGGAATAGCAGTGATCCCAGCAGCTTCATGCAACAGAAACCAAAATCAAGCACTGGCACTTATGCGTGCATGACATTTACATCTAACATGAAATGCAATACGCAACCCAAAAACTACACGATGGTTGTATGTCAGTGTCAGTGAAGCTGTTTCTTTTATATCTAGCCCTTTTCAGTAGATTCTTGCTATTTTTCTATTGAACAATGTACAGTTTATTTGTGTTTAAAGGAGAAATAGAATTTTTGATCACATTAGGTATGTCACATGCAATTTTTTTCCTGTTGTCATAGAGATCCTATGGCTGTATTGAGAGCCTTGGCATCAACAGTGCAGCCTGTGAGTATCTAAATCTTGTTTTATTTTTTGCATTATTTGAAATAGTGGATTATCTCTGTCCCATTCATTTGTACTTATTGGTACAGTCAAAAGTCTCCTCATGGGCACATCAGTAATACAGGCAGCTCTTAACATTATGGACAGTTCTCTTAGCTCCAGAGAAACCAGAATTAATTATATTCATATAATCTTTGCAGGGCTCAAAATAACGGCCGGCCACCAGACAATGTCCGGCCAAGATGACTATTTGTCCGGACAAAATTTGGGTTTGGCGGTCATTTTGACCGGTCAAGTACGCGGTTTCCAAATAATTCACTAGAAAAAAATTATTCTTTATTTCTGGAAAATATAAACAGTGAAATAATAGAATATCTCAGCGGCTTGTACATGTAGTTACAAAATAGAAGAATACCGATGAGATGGTTATGATCGTCGGCTTCGTGAATGCTGTGGCATCTTAGCGGCTTGCTAAAATAACACAGGAAACATCAACCTCTGTAAATACGCTAA
>OZ026595.1:22554152-22561652 GCA_964020085.1 Micromussa lordhowensis
GTTTGCTAAAAGCTAAATACCTTGACACTTCAATAAAGTCCTACTGGTACTGTAATACTACTACTACTTGCCCAAGAGCAGGATACAACATCCACAACCAGAGCTCAAACCCTGCCTCTTGATCCAGAGTAAAGCACACTAACCACGAGACCACCATGCCTCCTTGTTTTAATAAACTAGTGTTAACTATTACAACTATTTTGGAACATTTATTTGTTGATTTTTTGGGGGGGGTAAAGTGCATAATATTGTCTTGTAGAATGCTGCCTTGCATGGGCCATTTATTACATGTATATTTAATAATACACTTGTAATAATAATATAAATTGAAGTACCGATCAGCAGTTTGACCTCCAAACATGGCAACTGACCCTTTCATCTCATTTGTATGCCTTTTATTCAAGAGAATGTTTGACTGCTTACATTTGCAGCAAACATGAAATTTTAGCTTTCACATTTGTAGTTAGCAATGAATAATACAATAAAGTTGTGAGGTACAAGGAGACATACAAGTGTTTGTGTACTTGTGTTTATTTTGTAACTGTCTATTAGATGCATTCATAACTGCAAAGATCTTTCATGTAGTATTTCAACTAAGCTTTGACCATATAATAATTATTCCATGAGCCCGAGTTGGATATGCAGTGATAAAATAACCAACGAGCGCGTAGCACAAGTTGGTTATAATCACTTCATATCCAACAAGGGCGAATGGAATAATTGTTTTAGTAAATTCTCAAACCAGGTTTTGCTGCCGATTTTTATTTCAGCCATTATAGAGGGCTGAAGTTGAAAACTTTGTGCGGAAAATTTTTAAACTTGGCACACTATTTTCCATATGACGTAAAACTCCGACCATTGGCTCATAGTTGGAGTTTTTTAGCCAATCAAAAAGCTAGAAATGCAATAGTCGGAGCTGAGAATTTACTAATAAAATATCATGCTCACACACCTCTGGGAGCCACAGTCAAGCTGACCACCGCCAACTGACTCTTTTATTTCTCAAACCAATGCAGCCTAGCATTATACGTAATGTAGGCAAAATACAATAATGTAAAACAACAGTTATAAGCTTAGTAAGACTCCATGTTGACAGTCTTAATAAAGAATATCTAACAAACAAACTGTATGTTATCAACTTAATGAAGGGTTGGGTGGGGACTGGGGCTCAAAAATAAACGTCAGCAATGGCAGACAGCAAAACAGCAACTGACAAACACTGAGCATGTGACTCAAAAAACACACCCTCAGGCCCAGGCCCCAGAGGTGTGTGAGAAAACATTTTCCACTTATTTTGTTCCTCAGCCAGTGGAAAATACAACATATTTCATGTATTTACTTGCAGACTTACATGTACACCAAATAACATTATTGTAGGCTAACCTTAATTTCTTTGTTGTGCACAGGCAGAATGTTTACTGGCCAAGAAGTCAGGAAACGAAGCTGCTAAGTATGTGATTTCAAAGTGTCCTGGGATTTTTCCACTCAGGAAACCAAACCCTGTAAGTTCACTGTCGTTGCATTCTGATTTTCAAGTGATCTTTGTTTAAGTTTGTTTTAATTTCAGAGTTCTTGTAATAAGAGCACATTGTGATAGAGTATGCAATTAGTAATAAAAATTAAAAATCAGTGAGAATAAATGATTATTCAAGCTAACCCTTGCACTATTCAAGCTGACCTCTGCACTATTCAGGCTAACCTTTGCACTTTTCAAACTAACCATTGCACCATTCAGGCTAACCCTTGCACTATTCAAGCTAATCTTTGCACAATTCAAGCTAACCCTTGCACTATTCAAGCTAACCTTTGCACTATTCAAGCTACCCTTTGCACTATTCAAGCTAACCTTTGCGCAATTCAGGCTAACCCTTGCACTATTCAGGCTAACCCTTGCACTATTCGGGCTTACCTTTGCACTATTCAAGCTAACCCTTGCACTATTCAGGCTGACCCGTGCACTATTCAAGCTAGCCTTTGCACTATTTAAGCTAACCCTTTCACTATTCAAGCTAGCCTTTGCACTATTTAAGCTAACCCTTGCACTATTCAGGCTAACCTTTGCGCTATTCAAGCTAACCTTTGCGTTATTCAGGCTAATCAGGATGCTATTCAGGCTAACCAGAGCCAGACACAAAGTATTTTAAATACACTGTCTGGCTGCCAGACATCTCAACACAGCAAAAAGAAAAGCCAGACACACAGATACTAGCAAACAAATTATGAGTTGAGTTCAAACTAACCTAGTTTGAAACAAATTGACCTTATAGCATATATATGTATGTGTATGTTACAGTGTATGTATCAATGTCGTAGCATGTGCACATGTGTGTATGTTTGATGGTACAATGCAAGTTTTATTTGGTTATCCCACATGTAGGAAGTAAGGTCAAACTGCTTTTATCAACCAATTAAACACAAGTTGAAACCACAAAACGTGTTATACATGAAACTGCTGTTTCTCATTTGCCTCATTTTTTTATGCAGATGTGGGAAACAGAGGATGTTACTATTGACATTGCAGATGTTCAAACTGAAGAGCAATTAAAAGGTGGGTTGGCTGGCTAACACAACAGGAGACTGTGAGGCTCTCTTTGAAAATTTTGATGACTGCTATTTCAAAACACAATTCTAGAGACTACTGTATGGATACAAAATAGATTATATTAACAGGATTGAATGATTTTTTCTTCTAGATTTTATTAAGGTGCAAAATGCCAAAAATGCTGTGCAGGCCTATGAAAGACTCAAAGAACAAGGTTAAAACAATAATTGTTTCATAATTTTTTCAGTTTAGACTAATTTACTTGTCTGAGTAACCATTAAATACAATAATTATCAGAATTTTTTTAAAGCACATAACTACTTACATGTACAGTGCTGCTCAGAACCAAGTAAGTCAGGTAGATATTTTGATCCCTAATATCGTTACTCTCATCAGCATCCAGTATTTGTAAGAAATATCAAAGTGCAGAGCTCAAATCATCTAGTTCCTGACTCAAGAAAACGAAACAGCAACTGTATAAATTACATGGCTTGTGGGGTACTGTATGTCTTTCAGGAGTGGAAGTCTCACTAGAAACACAAAATGAGTTACTTGATCTTGCTGCTCAACATCTGGGAGATATACATGCAGAAGAGGCTTTGGAGCCTGTCAAGGTATTAAAATGTTGCCCATTCAAATCAAATGCTTGCTATAATTTCAAGTATCACCCAATATTGGCATATGTTTAGTTCTGTGGTAGAGTGGTATCCACTGAAAGGATTATGTAACTATCCATAATTTTTGAAAAAAAAACACGAGGTGTCTTCAAGGCAGTGCCTACATTATTGAGGTGTACAGCTTTAGAGAGCTGCCTGTTTAATAACCTGTGGTGACTGTTTTAGAGAGGTGGCCACTTAATAGCCTGTATAGCTATCTGATTTAGAGGTTCCCCTTTTAATTAATAGTCTGCTTTAGAAAGGTGTCAACTTATTAATTATACTCAGGATGTGTCTACATTGGGCAGGCAGACTGTGGTGTCTCCATTAGAGAGGTAATAACTCAATAGCCTGAGGAGTCTTCTTCAGAAAGGTGTCCACTTAATCCCTGAGGTCTCTGTTGAAGAGAAGTGTTTACTTTGCAGCTTGTGTATAGCACTGTCTGCTTTCCAAGTGTCTATTAAAACATGGTTTACTTTCCATTGTACTTTTTGTTTGTAGACAAGGTCAAGTTTCTTAACTATTGAGACAAAAGAAGAAAAACCCGACATTGATGATGGAGAGTCAGATTCAGACTCAGTAGATGAAGGGGTAAATAAAATATTTATCTTATCACAATAAAAATGCATTGCACAATGGGCTAACTTTAGTCTGTTATTGATACATGTATGATTGTTGAACCTAAGAAGTATAAGGTTCACGCCATTTTTTATCTCCACTGTAGCGCTTAGCCGGCTTAAGCTTCAACTCATACAATGTAGCTCTTCTAGCTGTTATCTGTCATGGCATGTTGCTATTTTGCAGCTCTTAGTGCCTTTAAATTGTGATGCAATGGGGAGTTGTCTGTCATGCCAACCACTGAGCTGTGTTCCCCCGATTCATGCCAAACGTTTCCTTGTTCTTTCTTAATTACAGTATATTAGGTCTTCATAAACACTAAATTAGTTAAGTGGAACTTGGACATTAAGGAAGTTTTACAGGGCCATCTGTAATACGCTATTAATGGAGTGTGATGCTCTGGTATGCTGTGACATAATGTGACTTGTACTCTGTTAGAGGTTGAAACAATGTAGCAACTTAGTACATGAATGTACCTTTGTATTCTTTGTGTTGTTGCCCTTGGATGGCCTCTAGCTAAGCATGTTGTAATAGCATGTTGTAGTTGTACTTTCTTTCATCCGTATTTAGTGGTTAAAGCAGTGAATCCTCCTTTTATGTCATCATGTATATTACATAGCATCCAGTCTTGCTATGGTACAGGTTTTTTCATTGGTTTGAGCCACAGGCTCTGTCTAGCTATAAAAGATCCTGTTCAAGGTCCAAAGGCATATTTCTTAGTCTGTCTTTAAAGATTCTGCTCACACTTTCAGTGAATTTGTATTTCTATTCCCTCCTCCCTCCCCCAGTTTTATGCTTTTCGACCTGCCAATACTCTTGTCTGATCCAGCACTGCTAGGGAGAGGTGTAAGTGAGGTTTCATCGGTTGGCGTTCAGTATATCTTTGCACGTTCCTGGCTTCAGGTTTGAGCCATTTTTGATCCACTGGAGCACTTGGCCGGCCTAAGCTTCAGCTCGTAGCGCTTCTAGCTGTTATCTGTCATGGCACATTGCTGCTTTGCAGTTCTTAGTGCCTTTAAATTGTCACGCAATGGGAAGTTGTCTGTCATGCCATTCACTGTGCGGTGTTCCCCCTATTCACGTCAAACATGTCTGTGTTCTTTATTAATTATATTAGGTCTTAGGGTATTAAACACTAAATTAGTTATTAAGCGGAACATTGACAGATAATTATTGTTTACAGTAAAATTCCTCTAAGGTCTTATATAACTATAGATATTTACATACCAAAATAGGAGTACTAACTTTGATCAGATTGTAGAATTAATAATTAAAATAAGCATGAATGTTGTAAGTTATTATTTCTTATAGTTTGATAATGAGGCAAGTAAGGAAGACAATGAGTACAATCCTGTGAGAAATCGTTGGAAGTGAGTGAATTACATAACATTTGAACATTGGTGTACATACATGTACAGTAATTCTGTTTATTATATCTTTTAGTCACTAGTGCACTGTGATTGGTCAATTTAGCAGACCGTATTCTAGTGTACAGCCTGCTAAGATTTGAAGCTGTTTTTGTTGCCAAAATGTTTCGTGATTTATCGCCAAGTGTTCTTAACTTTTATAGCAAGTAAAAGTTGGAAACTTTCTTTTACTTTAAATTGTGTATTATTGCTAACGATTTACATGTAACAACCATTTCAAAATGACTCATTTTGCTTTTGACATATGTACATCAGAAATTTGAAGCCATTCCGCGTGAACAGAAATCAGTCCTGAAACCTGTCAGATACACTGTAGAGATATAATAAATATCTTGCTAACCTTGTCTTCTCAGTCCATACTGTAAGTTACTGATCCTCTTATGCACTGTATTTCCGTTTCGGTTTATGGCCCTCGTGCTCCATGCTTGGGCCATAAATCGAAGGTGAAAAAACTTACAGTACTGACCTCAAACTCGGTTAGTAAGAGGTAAAAACAAGTAGCTGAGTTATGTCAGAAACTGCAATTTTATTATCTAGTTTATTTCTGGATTAATGAAAATCTTGGCCACTTTACCCTGTAATTATGAGATTTCATGACCACCTAAATATCTCAAAAATTAGCCAAACAGTAAATGTATATGAAAATCCATCCTTGCCGTACATTGTAAGGTTTTGTTCTTTGAAACTGGTTGTTATTAGTAAGTTTTGATAATTGTATTTGGAGCCTTCGTTCATTTCTGTTGGTATTGGTGTTCACAGCCCTTCTAGCTGTTTCATGCTTATCTACAACAACTGCTATGTACACTTTCGTTTGTGACCAAATTTTCCCTTCATAATTTTATATGACAACATTGTCAAATCCTACACAGTATTCCTACACCTATGCTTGCATTGGAGGTGTAGACTCTGTGACTCACTCACCGAGACACATTTTCCAAATCTGCTAACATGGGTAGCTGCTCAAAATCAGAAATATAGGGCTTTATGCATTTCATTCTATGATCAAAGACAGGTCATGACAATGAATTCACTGTGAAATGTATCTACATGTATATAACAGAAAAGGCAACTATGCTGACCAAATGTTTGAACGCATGACAACCAAAGATGGCAGCACATATGAAATCATGGTTCTCGGATTAGTAAAGGTAAAAAAAATGTTTATTGTGCACACTGATATTGATTATACAAATACATTATATTTGATATATTATTATTATAAGTTCCATTGCTCAATGGCAGTCCAGGTTCAAGATCCTGGCCAGGAACATTGTGTTGTGTTCTTGGGCAAGACACTTTACTCTCACAGCTCCGCTCTCCACCCAGGTGTATAAATGGGTGAATTTAATGCTGGGGGTAACCCAGCGATGAACTAGCATCCCATCTAATGGGGACTAGAAAAACTCCAAGTCACTTCATGCAACAGAAGCTGTCTAGAGATAAACGCTGGCCTGATGAGCCTCTTGGCTTGTATGCAGACTCCTACTCAACAGACAAGTTACCACATACAAAGAAGCTCTTGCATGTTCCTCTTGCCTATAATAAATTATTATTATTTTTTATTACATGTATACGCCACCCAAGTGAATAGTGTTTGTGGTGTACGCTGATTGGCTAGCTAGAAAGTGATAAGCAAGGACTATTCATCTTTGAGTAGTACCAAAATCACATGTCAAGAGTTTGTAATCTCCAACCAGTTTTTCAGTTTGTTGATTTGACAGAAGTGATTGTTTGATTCGTGTGTCATACATGTATATACTAAAACAATGATTATTATTCACCTCAGTGTTGATGAAGGAGGTGGATATTCAATATTAACTTTTATTGTTGTTAAATAATTTCAAACTATAAATCTATAGTGACTTTCTAAACTGTACAATGTACAGTATGTTTAATACAAGGTGGTCTTGTTTACAGCATAGCAGTGGTTCTGAAGCATATGAGTTGTTCAAGGAAATGAGAGCAACTGGACACCAAGGTGAGATTTTTATAAGTACTGGTATTCAATTCTGGGATTTCTCTTGATTCGCCAGGTAGATCATGTGAAAAATACTGAAGTGAAGTATTCTACACCAGCCATAGTAAAAACCTTCTTTTAAAATTATTAAGTTATACTGTTTCTGATCAATTTTTTATCAGTACTTTACAGCATTGTGTTTTGCCAGAAAAGTAATGATTGATATCACTCCCAGGTAAAGGCTCTCTGGTTTGAAAAGTCCCTCCCATCCATCTGGAAAATTCTGTCGTGTGTCATACA
>OZ026595.1:22569152-22661652 GCA_964020085.1 Micromussa lordhowensis
ATTTGTTGCGCACACAAAATGTTTCTGAAAAAAAATCAGAAACATATTTTGTGTCCCGGACACAACTAGTTTTACTTGAATGTTTTCCATTTAATGTTATCTCTACAACCCAATAATAGCTGGCAAACATTAGAGTGTTTGTACATTGTTTAATAGGTTCACGGCTGTACAACCTTTCATGTTTACATTACGCACGCGGCCGATAAGACATCGATAAACTTGCGAAGAGTGAAATAATTATTATAACGTTGCTCTGAATTATAGTCCGTTTGCAGTACACTGCTTTTGATAATATTTATTCCGCTTAAGGAATTAATTTATACGCAGGGACAAATGTACAACTTGAAAATTACTAATAAAAGTGGAAATATTGGTAATTTTGTGACCGGAAGTGGACCAATCCCGATGCGCGAATTGTAAACAACGACTCTAGTTGCATGTCACTAGCGTTTCATATCAAAGTTCCGCAATACACAGCGACTCGATAAATAACAACTGAAACAACTGAACAGCAGGAACCTTAAATTTATTTCATTTTCAATACGATTGAATTTTGAACGGTCAACATGACCGGCAAGACGAAAGTTTGACCGGTCAAATCCCCAATCAGTCCGGACATTGTCCGTTGACCGGCCGTTATTTCGAGCCCTGTGTTTTTATGCTCGAAAGAGTACTATCATTAAATTTAATATTATGCATGGTTTTGTGAAGCAGCCACTCAATACTAAAAGAAACTTGACACAAAACCTACAATAACGTGACTGGTCTGTTGCTGCCTATGAACAGCAAATCACGCTGCTATTTTGTAGAGTCGTTCTTTTGTTTTCAGCAATTTGATGTGTCTTTCCAGTGTGTTATTTACAAGGTTCTCTGCCATTTAGAAACTGAGACCCAAAGACCATGTTTACTCTTCATTGTTCAATCTGGCCAGTAGAACCAAAATTCCAGGATTAGTTCCAAAACTCTACGACGGTAAGTTGTTCAATTGACTTTATCTAAACTTGTTAGTGTAATCCTCAGTATCAGAGGCACTAAGTTCTCGCAAAAATCGTGGCAAATGTAAGCAAGGTAGTTGTCTATTTAACTTCAAAAGTTTCTGAAAATGCTGCTGTGATATAAAACGCCAAACAGCTCAAGAGGAGTGGCTTGTCCCACCGTCCTCAATAGCGAAGTGGGATTGTATTAAGGGGAGGGGGATATTATCAGAAAACGTTTTGTGTCTAAGACTATTTACTAGGGGGAGGACGGTTCTCCAGGGAAAGGGGGAGTGGCTAGTATCGGAATTTCATGAAATTTTGTTTTTGTTTCCTGACCAGATATGCGCTTAAATCAAGTCACGTTAACAAAGAATGTAGCCGTTGCTATGTTCAGAGCCCTTAGTGTAACTGAGAAACCTGAGGTTAGTTGCTTCTTGTTGTGACAAACATAAACCCTGAAATAGTTTTACGTTTATCCTAAAGCTTCATTTTTAATTTACAAGCGTTGCGATCATTTCCTTCTTGTTTGAAGAAATTCATCTCAGTTCGACATGTGCTCCAATCAGTCCAAGAATCGTACTTTGGTACCGACTGCACTTGAATCAATGGCTTAAAGTGCACCTGACCCTAAATATTTTTTTTCGCTTAAATGACTCTTTGCATCTGTTTGAAACGCATTGCGCCTTTTTGCCCTTTTCTAGCCCTAATCTTGACTTTTTACAGGCGGTAAAAGTTAAGAAATCTGGCCATCGTCTGTTCCACGACCGAGCAAGTAAGGGGAATGGGTTTATTCCTGGGTTGATGTCATAAACTTATTTGCATGCAAGTTTACAAAGACTTAATACGATGCAAATCAGTCTGTGACGTCAACCCAGGAATAGACCCATGCCCCTTACTAGCTCGGTCGTGCAATAGATGATGGCTAGATTTCCTAACTGTTACAGCCTATAAAAAAGTAAAGATTTAGTTTCAAAAGGCGCACTGCGTTTCGAACAGGTGCAAAGATTTATTTAAGCGAAAAAAATATTTTGGGGTTAGGTGCACTTTAAGGGGTTTGAATATTGGAGCCAGTGTCTATGGGAAGCACGCTGGCTTAATGGTTTGCGCGTTGGTATCCTTTTCAAGTAGTCCAAGATCAAGTGTTAGCTCGCACCATTGTGCAGAGTTCTTGTCAAGAAGCTGCACGCTTACTGTGCCTCTCCACCCAGGAACATAACTGGGTTCTATAGGGGAATCGGAGATTCAGTTTCTGATCAAGCTACAGAAGTTTCAGTTCTGAATATTGAAAGGGCGTAGCATGATTAACTGTCTTAAGGATTTGAGCCCAAGGTATTACTTAACAAATAAAGAAGCCTAAGCCGTGTATTACACTGTGATAAAACACGACGGGCATTTGAGAACACGAGGGAAATGTAGAAAACACGAGCCGGAGGCGAGTGTTTTCTTCATTTCTTCTTCAGATTTTACGCGCGCAAAACAATAAAGCACGCTTTTTCTATGTTTTATCAATAATAAAACATGAGTTTTTGACCAATCAGAGCGCGCGCAGGGTCCTATGTATGTTGTAAAAAGAATGAACCAATAGCTTAAGGGGCTTGATTATTGGAGACTGTCTATAGAAGCGCGCTTGCGTAGTGCTTTGCGCATTGGATTCCTTTTCAAGCGGTCCAGGTTCGGGTTCCACGACCTTGATTGATTGACAGGGTCACGAAACCAGCTTCTGCAAAGAACCTATTCAGTGGTTTATTTTAACTGTATATTGCGCACAACTCTAGGACCTCAAGGTTCACCTGAATATCATGGTTGACGTCTTGCGTTGGATGAAGTTCTTCAATTTGAAGTGAGTTTAATCGCTGCGCCATAGCTGTTGCTGTATTTGCTATTAAGCCCGCGGCCGCGGCCTTCTGCTGTTTTCCTCGTCTGCGCATGCCTCGTTGTCATTATATAATCCCGCGCTTTTGCTTGTTCAGTATTGTGACATTAAACCTGGAGTTCGTCTCAATTTATTGGCGATGTTAAAGTTGTTTTTTCTAATGCCCCTTGTAGACGTTGTTTTACGGCATTGTCGCCAACTTAAAAGGTGGGATCAAATCGTGACAATTGATAAGTATAAACCGGTCAACTGGCGTTTAGAAACTTAAGCGCTCTTATTCCTTTTGAAAGCCTTGAAATCTGAATCAGAATCCAAAGGTGACAGGAATACCGAGTTCATGGCATTAGTTTGCCTTAAATACTGTTTCTCTTCTGACACCATGGGATCACTGATGTAATCATCTTCGAGTGGGGAAGGTTATATCTTTGAATTGGGAAATGGTATCGCACTATAATAATTTGTAGTCCTTGCTATAGCTCTGGCTTGAAGTTGTTTCAACTTGTTAATGGTGCACTTCATCTTTTGATTTCTTTTGTAGACCAACATCTTTTGTGATCTCTCGTGCCATTACCATGTACTGTTTAAACGGCAAACTGCTGGAGGCCTGGTAGGTGCGGTGAACATTAACAGGGACGGCCATTTCTTTTTTCGTAGTGTGTTCGAAAAGTAAAAGAACTAGTTATTTCTCCGCGTTTCATCAAGATGATGAGATGGGGAGAACTCGAAAAAGCTGTGAAAACAGTTGTTCCACTCGTCTCTCTATAACTCAACAGAACCTTCTATTCCTTTAATAATCGCCGAGTACCTGTCAGTGTGCCAAATTAGTTTGTTATGCGCGTGGCCTAAATTTTTCAAGTTCGTGGTTTGTAATCCGTTTTAATCTTTTCCATCCTTAACCATCCTTGTTCTTTTATGGTTTATTATTTTCTCTTTGGTGTTTTTCTATGTAGCCTGTGTACATCCGCCCGCTCCCCTCAAAGGGAGGAGGCGGCTGTACACAGGTTATTTTCTATGTTGGTAAACTACAATTTTCAGGTTTCCTTCAATCTAAAGGTCAATTCGTACGTTGCCAAAACAACTCGAAATACCGTGACTGAGCTCCTTTACTGAGTTTCCCTGGGCCGGGTTGTTCGAAAGCCGATTAACGCTAACCCAGGGTTAAAAGTTAGCCGAAGTGATACGTTTTCTTGTTCAAATATGTCTTTCACTGCTTATGTTTTGTGTCGTTAAAGATTATTCACACTAAAAACTGAAGTACAAACAGAAAGACTCACCAAAAAGTTACAAATTCACAATCAAAATTCGCGCTAACCCTGGGTTAACTTAACCGGGCTTTGAACAACCCAGCCCTGATTACCTAAGGGATTAATTTCCTCTGTCGAAGTAGGTTAATGTACATTAAGCTCACGACTGAATAGCAGTAACGAACATGGCGTTAATTGCAGGAATGGCTCCGGGCACCTTTAAGTTTTTTATCTAAACAAGGAAAAAAGAAGAAAACAATTTTAAAAGCCAAAATCGAACCCGGGTCATTTGGGTCATGACCAAGTCTCATGACCGCTACACCACCAGGGAGCTGACTGGCTGAATATATCGTGTTACAAGTATTAAGAGCTAACCGAGTAGGCTAACCGGAACGCTAGTTAGGCTAACCAGAGTGAACAGTAGGCTAACCTGAGTGAAAAGTAGACTATCCGGGGTGCTATAAAGAGCTAACCATACTTGTTCCCAGTGCATTCGGAGGTCGGAGCCATTCCTGTAATTAATCGCCATGCAAGAAAGACCGAGACACCATGACTCTTGAAATCATTCTGGAAGACGATTGTGTTAGATAATTGATGTTTCGATCTTTGGACTAAGGGTTGACTGGATGTTGTTCTTTCAGGAAAATGTTGGACATGTTCGAGAAAAACAGATATCCACCAAGGTAAGTGTGAATGTTTCTTGGCCATATCTTGTATCTTTTATTTGTTTACGGTCGCCTTAGCAGCTCAAAGAAGATTGTGAGAAGAGTCTCTCTCTTCCGGTGTCCTCGATTCACTTTAACGATAAATGTGGAAGATGGCGCTTTCTCTGATTGGTTGTCCTGTTGGTTTATACGAGAAAGAGCCTATAAAATGCGTGCTATGATTGGCCGAAACACGGGAAATGTGAACGCGGTTATAACTTTTCGACTTAGCAGTATCTTTGTCTTTGTATGTAAGTAAACCCAGCGCCAAGACGCTATTATTTACTAAGGTTTTGCATTCCTTCAGCTCGTTTCAGGTTGATTTGACTGAAACTGGAACTATCCATTTCTTTTTCACCTTGTTTCTAGCTTTACTGCTCTCAGTAGCATACTGAATCTTGCAGCGGAACAAATGGACCAGTCCAAAGTAGTGGTGAGTGTGATGCAAAAAGACTGAAGGTTCCCGGTACACGTAAATATAATCAATGTTGTGATTCCGTATCCTCCTAATCGATTTTGGTTTTGTGTCGATGTGACCGCCGTATGGTTATTTTTTGGAAAGAACGTGCTCTTTTTGGAGCGGTTATCAATAGCGAAGCGCGCGAGGACTAAAAATAGAATGCAAATGATTATACCCCCACGAGGCTCATACAACATCGGCGTATTCTGAGAGAACTAGAGGGAATCCAGGCGAAGTTTTCGTTTAAAAAATGTGTTTTAAGAACACCGGCTGTTTTAGAAACTGTTTTAGGAAAATCGTCCGCCATTCCGGTTTGTTTGTCTGAGTCTTGTCTGAGTCATGACGTCACTCGCGCGCTTTGCTATTGAGTGTCGTAAAGCCTAACCCAATGTTATCACTCTTTAGCCAATCACAAAGGCCATAGTCAATACATTGAACCAATCAAAACTTGAAGTAAATGCATGTAGCTGACGTGAAACGTGGGAAAACGTGTGAAAAAGTGGCTCGACTTCTTTAATGCAAAACCAATTACTTTTCGATGCTCCAATGAATACTGCTCTAAAATGAATTTCAGTTAACGTTCATCAGTGTAGGTATAGGTATAGGTTTATTAAAGATTCATATAGCAGCCTCTAAGGCTGAATTGCATGAAATTACAGTATAATTGTATAAATGCAAATTGTAAAAAATTATGTAATATATGCTATAAATACTAAAAATATAAATTCTAAAAAATTTATAACCATAATAACTAACTAATACTAAAACAGCTCAGTAGCACAGCAGCTCAGTAGCGTCTGCACATCTGTTTGCTTTCTTTAGAGGAGTATGTTATAAGATTGGCATCGTATTGTAGACGTAAAAGTACATTCAAAAGTGCTTTGTCCGTTTATCTGTTTGTTTGTTCGTTTGCATCTTCGTCGATTGGTTCTGTTATTATTAATGCATTTCTAATGGTTTCTCCACAGAGATGTTTTGAAATGCTCAGCAAGTTTGGGTATAGCTTCGGCCATCAAAGGCGAAGATACCTTTACGATAAAGCGAACATTCGTCGATCTGAAGCGTAGGTGTTTTTATCATGATATCAAACACATAACAACTGGGTAAGCAGGAAGAAGAACGCTACCTAACTGGCATTGCATCATTCAAAATTTATAATTCAGTTTTAACAAAAGCTGTTTTGTCTAATGCCTTTGGTTGTTGCGGATAACATGACAATGTTGTTAACGTAAAAAAGTTCGACTAATTACAACGGTCAGTCGTCAACGAAAATTATCGCTTTTTAGCTATACATACAAGCAAGGGTAAAATCCAAACTAAACGGAAAGTTTCTTTTAGAATTAAACAAAGTTTTGGTATTTGATTTGCTATTTCTGCGAAACACACCATCGAAGTATCAATCCTGTTCTTTTTTATCAGGAAACGTTTAGACGGTCTTTTCGAGGACATTAACGCTCTGGGTAAGAATGAGTCTTTTACTTTAAGCCGTTGGTCCATTTATCATGACTATATTAAGAGCTTCCGGGAAGCCCTTAATATAGTCACAAGTCTCAGCTGGCTCGGATATGGAGGGCAAACCCATCTACGTATTGACATTAACAAATTGGTTGATGATTATTTTAGTTTTTTAGATCGACTGTTTGTTTGTTTGTTTGATTAATTGATAGATTGACGGATGGGCGGTCGGGCGGGCGGGCAAGCGGACGGACGGACGGACTGACAGGCGGACGGACGGGCAGACAGACAGACAAAACGACGGACTGACGGACGGACTGACTCACTGACTGACTCACTGATGGACAGACTGGGACGGACGGACTCGCTGACTGACTGATCGATCGATCGATCGATCGATTGATTGATTGATTGATTGATTGATTGATTGATTGATTGATTGATTGATTGATTGATTGATTTGCCTGACACCTATTTCAAGTCTCTTTTTTTGTTATCTCTATGGCAGACGCTCGACGTAAGAAGTACGATCAACAGTACCGAGTTACGGAGGATCCCAAGACAAGGTAGGAATTAGCGTTGAATCTCTATATCGATCTGTAATGTATTTTAGTTGGGTTTATGTGAGTTTTTAGGTGGTTAAGACAATCGAAGAAAGGAAAGGTTGTTCTTGTTGTTACTAATGAAAAGTCAAATGGTAAGACTGCCGTCTGCCTCACGAGTTCATTTCTTTTGTCGTTTCCTATTTTTGTCGCCACCTAGGTGCTCTTGCACTAGGCCATTTTTTCTTGGAATTGGACTCACTCTTTTGCTGTGCCAGACGTTACATGAACGTTGCTAATGTAACTTCTCCTGAAGTGAAGGTGACTGGCAATGCAGAATCAAGGTCTTCTTGTTGTGAAACATGTTCATTTTAGGGGCTGTTACACTGGGTAAAGTTCCCTGCAACTTGCCTTGTGGACAAGCGCCTTTTTACATAACCACTGAACATGCAGCACTTTGTATCTTGGTTTTAATTCTTTTCACTAGTGAATTTCCATGGAACTCTAAGGAGACGCCCTGAAGAGATTCTGGAACGTTTGAAGCCCTAACGAATCGCAGGAAAGAAAACATGGGAGGCTCAAAGACATGCTAACTTCATTACTAAATCAGTTGTGACGGAAATGTTTGCACAACTTCGTCACAGATTTTCCGCTGTTTCCACTTTAGAGCGGTTTTCGTATTGCTCGTGTACAACTTGAAACAAATTCAGTTATTCGTTAAGCATATTTCTTGAACCAAATTCAGTTATTCGCAAAGCATATTTCGCACAGCTCAAAAAAAGAGTCGATTCATCAGCAGCCAGTCACAGCGGAAGTGCAAACAAAGAAAAATCACCCAGTGCAGGTGGAGAAAAGCTGATGAATATGCAAACGTGAACATTATGATCTGCTGCTTCTCAGGGAGTGCGGAACAAACATTAAGATTGATTATTCAGCTAAGATTTTTTGTGTAATTTGGATGCCAAGCTAACTAATAAAGATGTTTCAGTCTTGTTTTGTATTTTATTGATTGATTAGATCACGTTGTACAATTGTACATCTTGGGAAAACCTCTCTAGACATACTACTTCAAAGTAATAGAAACAGTAGCCTGCGAAAACAGCCGTCCTTCTTCGATCCCGGCCCGAGTGGCGTCCTTCTCGCGAAACGCCAGTCGGGCCGAGAGCGAAGAAGGACGGCTGTTTTCGCAGCCTATAGAATCAGATAAGTAATGGTAAATGGACGCAGTGGAGTCCAAATCGGTCTGTAATCATGCAAGTGATAACAAAATCGGATTTGTTTATCACGAGTATGATTACAGACCGAATTGGACGACACGAAGTCTTATTATCAATTAATCTTAAAAATTGAAATTTCCGAGAAAAGAAAAACCAAGTTATAAAAGAAAGGGAAAATTTGCATTAAAATACTGGCAAAGGAGGCATGAATTGTTTCATGTCGCTCTGAAATTGAGATTGGTTGATTTAAACTACCACTTGAACTGTCCGATGACAACTAACCAATCACAATTAAGGAAATTGAAATTTTATGATTAGTAATAGTAATTGGACCTCGTATCGTACAATTCAGGGAGTAATGGAGCGAGTAATTTCAAAATCGGACGAGCGCGAAGCGCGAGGCCGATTTGAAATTACGAGCACGATTACTCCCTGAATTGTACGATACGAGGTCCAATTACTAATTAATCATATCTATAACAAACTTCGAAATTTTTTTTTTTTTTTTTTTTTTTTAGAGAAGTTATTTTTTTTTTTTTTTTTTTTTTTTTGAGAACTTCTTTTGAGCGAAAACGTCGGTAGCGCTTTTCCTAAGGTTTGAAAACTTTGCTAAGGAAACCATTAAAGCGCGTGTAATTGACGTGAAAATCACGTGGGTATCAAATTACAGGTGTCCGATTACAAAATGTTCAAATCGGACACCTGTAATTAGACACCCACGTGATCGCGCGCCGACAAGTGGGCGCACGGAGAACCAATCACGATCGAGAATTTTGTTATAGATACGATTAAGAAAAAAATCATCGCTTCATGAACCTGCTTGTGACAACAGGGGCCTTTACCAGCGGGGGAATTAATAGGAATCGCAGTCAATTCATTTTGTAAAAAAATGACAACCCGTAGCATTTTTTAAAAGTTTCAACCCTGTTCCGAGCATGCTGTCATGATTTGAATTTCCTTCTCATTAACTAGATCTCCCTCACATCAGTTCGATTGAATACAAGTCAAGGAGTTGAACAAGAACTTTCCTTTTGTCTCATCACCTTTTTGGGCGAGTTTCGTTGACCAATGCTTTATGTCTGATAGGTGTAAGAACCTACAATTTTTGAAGTCCGGCAAAATATACTCTTGCATTTTGGAGTAGTTATTGGGAATTTAAGCAGGTACTTAATTAGGTTCTTAATTTCTGTGAAGTATGAAGTATGCCCCACCAGTGATCAGTACCAAATTTCTTTTGCCGACATCAACACTTCAGAAGAACAACACAGGTGGTCTCTAGGTAATGGAAAGGAACCAATTACTTTCTTGTCCCTATTTATTGCAGTAGATGGGAAGTTTTTGATTACAAGAAAGTTATTGATTGCTTGCCATTACCAAGATGCCATCTATGTTGTTCTCCTGAAGTGCTGATGTCAGCAAAAGAAATTTGGTACTGATCACTGGTGGGGCATACTTCATGGAAACCAGGAGCCGTGATGAATTATATTTTACTTTTGGCCAATAAAACCCACGAATACCTTTCTTGCTTTCGCATAGATCTCGGATGCATACGAGCTAAGTGGCTCATCAGTCCTGGGCATATCCTGTTTCAGTAGCATGAAGTGACTAGCAGTATTTTCTACTCCCCCTGGATGGGATGCTAGTCCGTCGCAGGGTTACCCCCAGCAATATTCGCCGGTACCCATTTATACACCTGGGTGGAGAGAGGCACTGTGGGAGTAAAGTGTCTTGCCCAAGAACACAACCCAATGTCCCAGGGCTCGAACCCGGACCGCTCGCCTCGGAGTCGAGCGCACAAACCATAAGGCCGCCGCGCCTCCCTTAGTTAGGTTGTTTAAAATTGTCAGACTCTTACAGGACGTGCCGACAATCGAACTGAGAGCAGAAAAACCCCTCACGGTCACACTTAGCTTTGTACAATTATCTGTCGTTCTTCACCGCTCAGGTAGTTGTGTGCTTTATTGATGATTAGAAAGTAGCCCAAAGAAAATTCGCGCGCTGATTGGTTTTAATTTTCTTCGAGGAACTGTCGGCTGATAGTTGTCGCGCGGAAATTAAATGTTCTTAAAACAAATATTTGTCCGAGAAGCGAAGCTTCGAGGGCAAAGATGTTAGTTTTACTGAAGAACATCAAATTTCCAAGAGGTAACTATCAGACCGATAGCTCCGCGACAAAAACACTGTATTATCTTTATTGTTCACCACTAAATTTTCTTCCGTTCAAGAATCATGTTGAATTATTTCCAACTTTTTAAGACGAAAGTCGTGACAGCCAAATGTAAAATTTGGCACAGAAAACAGACAAAAACCAACTTAATACAATTTCACAATTGTTTATTTTCTACAAGCCCGCTTATTTTGCCTTCACTACACAATCGAACACACTCACTTGAGGCATGGGCGCGTTGGTCAGCCAGGCCCAAGATCTGTTTAATTGCGACAATAAGCTTACAACAAAATGGATAAGATACAACAAGTAACGTCCTACATGCGCCAAAGCCGGACACGTAAACCACAAAACCCTTTTGTTAGGAAAAATAGGGACCGTGTACCCCCGACCAAATGCAGTGGCGCTACCTTTGGGGTTTTAAGGTTGGTCTATAAACAAGAGAATGAAAAGCAAATCATATGACGCTAAATTACACAATAAAAATAAGTCTATATGGGAAAATGCTTGTAGCAAGGCTGACCGTAGAATGTCACAAGTTTCTCAACCGTCTCTTTTTACAAACGTACTACCCATGAACCCTAGCGTACTACGCTCGCACCCAGTTCTCTGTTCGGTGTCGGCAAAATATTAATTTATGTCAATACCGATTATCACAAATTACATGTTTACAGAAAAATTTTCACGGACGAGTACCATCCATCCGGGTATTTTCGGCGTACGGGCACAATGGGCTGATACAAGGGCTGATACACTATCGCGTCACGTGATCAATTTAAACCAATTGCTGGTTTTCACATGACGTCACTAAATTTTAAACTTCAGAAATATTGATCCTCCTGAAATTTTACTTTCATACTGTATGAGAGCAGCTAAAAACTAATATTCATGCATATTTTCACTCCGAATGGGTTCTTGGTTTAGTGATAGACTACCCTTGAATTTCTAAGCTTCTGCGTGACGTGACATTTACATGACGGGCGAGAGAGCTGTTATGTTGGTTTAAAAGGTGACTTATTTCGGGGAATTCTGCTATCTGAACAGTTCTTGTATTAGAATAAAGTACTATTGTTACGTTTTTGAGTTATTCGAGAGATAAATTCACTCTTTCGTAGCAAAACTCAGTGACAGATGTTTCTGCTGGTTCCGGCCGCCATGTTGGTGCCCATGTACATGGGCACCAGCATGGCGTCTCCATACAAATCTCTATAAATCTGGGGAAAACGTTTCTTCGCATATCTTCCATGAGAAAAATTGCTGTGATCTGAATCTCGGCGAGAGTCTTTGCATATGTACCTTCTTTCTATTTCCAGATTCTGGACTTAATCTATTAAACGGTTTTTATTTTTTATTTTGGTCAATTTTGAATGGCGTGACACTGAAAACCAGCAATAAGAATCGGAGAATATTTAGTGGCGAACTATAACTATAACGCGAACTATGACGAGGGCGCAGCCAGAGTCAACTATCGAGAGCGAATAATGTAATTGGTTTAGTACAAATCTACTCGTCGGTCAAAACTTTATTTAAATCCTCTTCACAGACACCCCGAAAGCGCTGGTTTCTTGTGGCCCCATGCCCCACCGGGGGCAATAAGGACTAGAGAGACACCGAAATCCGCCTCTGCCAATTCATGTACATTCAAGTTGGAGAGACACTAAACGTCATTCCTTGCCCAAAGTCTTCTCTAAGGCGAGGGGGGGGGACGGTCGGGGGGGGAAAGAAATCAAGTGAAATGTTAGGAAGTTTAAAGAGGGATTAAAAGGGAAAAATGTTTTGGACCACCACCAGACAGTTGAACGCTTCCCGAAAGGGCACCCCAGGTTGGTGGACAACTGTTTGGTGTACGTCTACCAATTTTTAACTTTAATTTTTAATTTTAAAACAACATCAAAATTTCCTATTTCCATAAATTTTGCTAATCCTTTGAGAAAAACTATTAATCCCCAAATATGCACCAAAATCACCAATATCACTGGGATGAGCAGCGATTTTTTCGACTGCTTCAAACGTGAACGAGATATTTACGTTAAAACCATAATACCCAACAAAAAAAGGGCCTACGTGTTAACCCTCAAGAAACTATAAACTTCAAGTCAACCGCTCTACACGTGTCATGGAACAAAAGTACAACAAACCACGTGACAAGAAAATTTATTTTCACTTTTTAGTTTGTTTACTAGTCAAATATATGCACTAAATTAAATGGCTGCCGTGCCACACTTGCATTTTGCTGCGGCAAATTGAAAACAAACAAAGATTTATGCTTTTTTATTGCCTAACCTCGTTCCCAGGGCTTTTCCTTTAAAAATTCTGAAAAGCCCTAGTAACGATGTTTGTAGTTGGTTTCTCCGGGGCAGCATTAGTCCAGTTCTGGACCCCCTCTCCTGTCACGCAACGCCGGGGAGAGAGGGTCCCTCTCTCCCCGGCGTTGCGTGACAGGAGAGGGGGTCCAGAACTGGACTAGGGCAGCACTAACTGGGCGACATGGCGAGGTGGCTGCTGAAGGGAAGTTTCAATGGCAGTTAAGTGTATGACGCAGTGTACGGCCGGATGAAATATCCCGGTCGTTGTTCATGGAGAAGACAGCTTCGACTGTAATTCCTGTAACATTGACGCCCTAAAGACGCTGCAAGCCAGTTTGGATTAGGTGTAGTGTCAGAGAGAAAACTGGAACAAACACCATGTATGGGATGTAGAACTCTAAAAAAACACATCCAACCTTCCCTTCGGACAAGTAGCTCTACAATTTTGCTTTCCCTGAGAAAGTCTTTGTTTGCTCTTTTCTGATTTAGTTGACTGACAACATGCCTGAGCCCTTGCCCATCGGGCAAGTGAGAATGAAAAGTTACTTGCCCGGCAAGAAAACCTGCTTGTCCCGGACAACGGCAGTTTTTTCTAGTCCTGGGAAGTTGACGTCCATATGCAGCTCATTGTGGCTGGTGGCCTCGGGACACGTCCTTTTGGAGCATCCACTCCAGTCATGACCAAGAGTCAGTAACTTTTCTTTTATTTTAATATTAAAGTGTTTTAGGCAGACTACTCGTAAGTAATTGTTAAAAATGTTCCGCCATCATGAGTACCACTAGTGAGGACCACCCAGTGAATGGATGCGATCCTTTGCCTTGCCCAACACCGTCATCATACTGTTCCCAAATGAATCCCGACCTCTGATACTCGCTAAAGATGTTCTTGATTAAATTTTGCCGTAGATCCGTGTAAATTGCTTGAGCTGTTTCTTGGTAAGGCCCCGGAGCACTGGCGTAATGGTTCAGCGCTCTGACAGCCAGGAAGTTAATGTTGATCCACACGGCACCCCTCCAATAAGGAGCGTCGTGTTCTGTGTTATACTTCTTGTAGATCGGATCACTCTTGGACAAGGACCGCAAACCGAACTTGCTCCATAACTTTTCAGGGTCTTTTAAATCCTTTAGGACTTTTCCGAGTTTCGGCGAGGTGGGATCTAGGATCTGCAGCAGGAATGGAAACAAGCTGACGTAACCGACTGCATTGACGTACTTGAGAGAAGGGCCCTGCTTTGAGGTAACAATGCGAACCGTCTTCTTTGGTGCGCCTGGTTGAGCTGGCTGGATTACTCGCTGAACAAGCTTCACAAACTTGGTGTGATTCCCATAATCGCTGTACGACTCTGCCTTGGAAGACCAGTGATACTTGTCTAGCAGTGCATTGTCTGACAAATAGATATTCGTGGATCTGTACAAGACAGCATCCGATGTTTCACCCACTGCTTCAGCAATGTCGGCCATCAGCCCAGCAGCGAATGCCATCCAGCATCGCAGATCAACATGCCTCTCATCATCTGACGGGTGTGACGCCCGGGGGTAGTCATCCAATCCGGAAGTCAGCGTCTTAGGGTTCAGCTCTTTGTCAGTCTTCGCATCCCTTCCGTGCCATCTGTAACTTGACGGCAGGTTGCCTAGTTGGGTGGTGTTAAACCAGTTGAACCAAGCCTTCAGTCGAGGGAAGATCTTTCGCAGATACACTTCATCCAAGACGCCTTTATCCACCATCGACTTGATTGGCAGAATCAAAGTTGGCGGGTTAGCGTTTTCGTTATGTTGCACAACAAAATCTGCAGGTACTTTCGTTCGAGCTTCATCGCCAAGAATCTGTTCCCTTGGAATCCAACCTTCGATGTTGATCAAATCCAACCAGTGACCGATGATATCCTTGCTGATATTAGTGTCCCACTGGCTGATGAGCAATTGATGAAAGCCTTCATCCCAGAGGAACCCGCGTGGAAAGAACGGTCGCGAAGGAACCGCAGTGTACAACGCGCTATCCCAGTAATCTGCTGGTTCCTTGAAGTAACGAGAAATTACTCTCGAGCTGCCATAGAAATAGCCAATACCTCCAACCATGTTACTCAGCGCTGCCTGCGCGAACTGGACCTCGTCATTGCCAAACCCTTTTTCCTTCAATGAAAATCTTTCTTCAAACTTTCGTTCAAACTCAGAGCTGTATTTGTCTCTAAGATTCAAGAACGAAGGCCCCAACAGCCTTTCCCCTCTGGTTATAAAACTTCCAGACTCGAATGCGACCTCCACGTCGAATGGAAGCTCCAGAGTCCATTGCTGGACAAATAAGTTTACCGGTAGCTCACGCCCTTCCTGGTCACGTTGTGTCACGTGACCAGCTAAGGCAAGCAGCTGCACTTTTTTTTTCTCCTTGAGTTTTGCCATGCGCATATTCTGCATGACGATATCCTTAACAGAGTGAACGTGCGGTGTGTGGGCAGCCAGAAAAGAGGAAAACACGACTTTAGGAGGTCGCGGGAAGTGTAGCGTGAATGAACCAAGTTCTGGCGAGTTACCTCGCAGAGCAGTGAGCGTGTTCTTTTGAATGACAGGCTGCAGTTGAGAGTCTCCTTCATGAGTAGCATAAAACAGCAAGGATACCACTTGCTTAGGGTTGCCCTGCAAAATAGATACAAAGTCAAACAATAGGGAAGATACATGTACATGTAAACAAACATTGTTGTCCAACAACTGAAACAAAAGATTTTTTTTTTGTTTCACAAGCTACATGACCTAATTTTATACCCATCTTTGTCTGGCATAAACTGAACTCGCTATTGCTAAAAAACTTAGTTGAGAAAATATAAAGTGAGACTGAGGTTGTAACTCATAACAAATTTTGTTTTGTACAAACACAGGTACCAACTGTTCACTGAAGCAGTGTCTAAAGCCATGTACTTGATTGAAATACATACTACAGTATATGGGACCATGGTCTCCACTTATGTCCAGATATGCACCCAGTAACGAAAATGGCAGATTTGACAAAATGTTGTCAAACTGAGTGAATGTTCATGGATTAGAAGATTTTAGTGAATCAAATTTATCAACTCGAAATAAGCTTGCCGAAATTGACGGTTTTGGTGACTTTTCGCCAGCCAGAATTGTTCAAATTATCTAACATGTTAGCAGATTTGGCGACTTTTTGCCAACAAGATTATGCAAATATCATGTTGGCAAATTTGGCAATTTTGACCAAGTAATATTTGCTTAAACTATCTCAGTATATACTTCCCTCATTATGAACGGATGTTGCCCAAGCCCTGTGCAAAAGGGAAAGCAGTATGAATTTCCCTCATTGTAAAGCCCGGAGAGAAACAGAAGTAATGCACATTTCTCTGGGACCAGTCTAATGAAAATTTACAACCAGTACTTTCATTATACAAGTACCAGTACCAGTACATGATACTTTATTTTTCAAGATTTTGCAAAATGATAGTTAATTTGGAATTTCTTTCAAGATGGAACTTGGACAACTTTTCAGAGGTTGAATTGAATTCAAACCACCAACCATTGCCTTTCCAGAGATCCTTGCAGTCCAGTCTCCTCCATGATCTCCACCCAATTTCTTTACAAAATCTGTTGTCAGTACAAAATCCTTGTCAACTATCTCTTGTGAGCCAAAATTAGTACCATCATGTTTAAGCCAGCCGTATTTACGAAGCCCATCAGATTGTTCACAGGTGTGTCGAATGGCTAGTTGTCCATCAGGTGCATATTGAGGAAACCACATGAGACCTGTCATGAGGGACTTAGGATTCCTTGTTCTGTAAGGACAAAGCAGCAGTGCAGGCTATGTTAGCACAATAAAATCTCTAACAATTGACACCTTTCATAAGCAGATATCTCTCCAGAATGCACTCTATGTTGTTGTCACAGACATGTGGTCACTCCTTATAACTGAATGGTATAACCCAATGTAAGCAATGACCTTCCATAACGCAGGGGTTTCATTAATGGCCAGGCACTGGGCAAATTGACCGGCTGTGAGGGCAATTTTTGACCATCTAGCAGAAAGTTTTTCTTACAAAGAAGTTCAATTCTAATAGCTTTGCCAAACCTGTGAAAACCAGTTGCCCTCCTGTTGAAAACATTAACAAAACCCCCAATAAGGTGCCACTTGTTATATTTCCATGGGTGTCTGTTCAGAAAGGTTTGACTATACATGAAACCCTCTTAAAAAGTTAATCAACAAACTCCTAGGAAAACTTCCCTACAAAGGTTTAGGGTTATGTCCTACTGTGCTTTCAAGTCATTTTGTCTACATTTACATGTAAGTAAGGAGATTTCCAACATTGGCATAAAAAGGTCTCCCAAAAAATGCCATGGCCATCGTTATAAATAAATAAATAAATAAATAAATAAATAAATCAACTTTGTTTAACGAGGGTGAAACACAACAGTGTTCAACTGATAAACCTGTGGCCCTCAAAGTCCCACTGGAATTGGAATTTAGAAATGTCGGTTTTTGAGGAGGGAGGAAAACCGGAGAACTCAGAGAAAAACCCTCAGAGCAAGGGCGAGGACCAACAACAAACTCAACCCACATATGACGCCAGGAACCCGGGACACATTGGTGGGTTGAGTTTGTTGCTGCTTCTCGCCCTTGCTCCAAGGGTTTTTCTCCAGGTTCTCCGGTTTTCCTCCCTCCTCAAATACCAACATTTCTAAATTCCAATTCGATCAGGAATTCAAGGGCCACAAGTTTACCAGTTGAACACTGTTGTGTGTCACCCTCATTAAACAAAGTTGATTGATTGATTGATTGGTGGGAGGCGATCGCTATCACCACTGCGCCACCCATCGTTAGCAAAGCCCTGCTATCAAGGATCACTATGCTCATGGGTTACACTCAAAAATATCAAACCCTGATCCACAATATGGAGCATGAGTGATGAGTGGTACACAAACAGTCGCAAACAGTACACAAACAGTCGCTCCAAGATAGCAACCAGGCAGACAGTTATTGTTGTTCATAACCAGCAAACCTGCTTCACATTAAACTTCATTGACAGAAGCTTATTGTTAAGTAGGGGAATGCTTGGTGGGGCAAATACTGTTTGGACTTTGCAACCTGTCTGCCCGCAGTTCAAAGACAATTCGTAGCTAAGGGCTCTGGTGAACAGACATCCAAAAACCTGTAAGGTTAACGTACACCTTCAGGGGTGTCTAACATCCAAGTCAAGTAGTGTGTCCGGTTTAAGGTGTAGATACCTAAACCCCCATGTCAAATTAAAGCTTATAGTAATAGAGCTGGCTATCAAACTATACCAAGAATTTTGAAATAAAATGATTGCCGAATATGACCACGATTCACCTCTTGAAAGCTACAAGTCAAGCAAATTTGTTCTTTGCCAATTTAATTTTTTCCTCGGTTTCAGGACCCAGAGAGCTTGCAGTTGCCATATTCAACTGCAGTAATTTAAAAATAAACAATTTGCAGACATGTGTTCGTTGTTATATGTTAAACTAGCTACTGTTTAAATTTGAGGGTAATCGAACAAATTCCCTTTGAGCTGTAACTCTTTAAAGTGTCTGCTTCAAGCAAAAAAAATTATTCCAGAAAACAGCACTAAGAAAAATCTCTTGCTTCGCAAAACAAACTCTGCCCACCAACACCTTCAACTGGGTTCTCAGATAACTGAGCCAATCAGTGCAGGAAAAGTTTACTACTGTTAACCTCATGGTGAAATTTATGTGCAAATCACCAAAAAACTCTTGTGTTTTGCAATGTGCTCAAGGTGGAGAAATAATTTTTCCTTAGCTTGGTTGTTCTTGAAGCTGATCTAGCAAAGTGGGGAAGATGAAAATGGATACAAACACTAGAGTGGCTGGGTGAAGAAAACAAACAAAAGAATGCTGATTGGAGCAACTGTGCATGGATAATCTTCCAATGGATCTCAATGAGTCCAACAATTTGTTGGTATCAGACTCATTAGAAGAGTTTCGCATCGCTGTTATTTCTGTCAAGTTCCCAAATTTTTACAGAACCTTTCTCTTCTCTTGACTCAATATTTTTGCCTGCTTGATATGATAGCTATAGCTTCATCCACGACGCCAATTTGAGCTTCTTCACTCATTGATAGATTTTCGTTCGCTCTTCCTTGTTTTTGCTTTTTTGAACTGCTCCACAGAGTTTTCCATGCTCCATGTTTACTTAATTACAACTTAATAGAATTACACCTAATAAGAAAAGTGCTGGGTAGTCAGAACAACAATGCTGATCCACTCAGAAGCCAAATTGTGACATTCGTATAGGTAAAATTCCTGCAAAAGTCATCTCGGTTGATTGCATACACATTATAGGGCTGTCAATCAAGAGGGAAACTTTTACTTCCAGTCATAACATAAAACCTCCATTTCTCCACCAACGGTTAGTCTTTTTCAATTTTTTTCAGAAATTAAAGATTACTCTTTGACCATTACTTTGACCCAAAAATCCAACTTTGAAAAAAATTGCCAAATATCTGAAGGTATATTATTCAGTAGATTTTAGACTTAACCACCGATTAACTTTTGTGTTCAATTCATCGGCAGATTTTCATCACATGCTAAGCAACAAGTTGAGCAAGGGGCTCTAATTTCATTCAGGAACAAGCAACTAAAAGCCATGTTTGGTGGTTTATCTTAGGGTTACGTCTTTATAATTATCGAAGAGTTTTGGTGAAAATGAACCGTTTAAGTCATCTCGACATTTATTTACACTATGGCCATCTATGCACTGTCAGATCAGATAAGAAAAACTTCATGAGGCTGGATTCAACAACTTCTTGCATTTCTTGCGGCCTCCAGTTAGAATCTCAACTTCTTGTGTTTCCAAATGTTCTTGCGGGGGCAAACCGCAAAACAGCGCATTTTCACTTCTTGCGCTGGCTTATGTGTTCTTGTGGTGCAAGAAATTCTTGCGCCACTTCTTGAGCGTGCATTATTTTTGGGCTGTACTGTATGTTTCTGGAAGTACTGTAAGTTAAACATTATATCCCCATTTACCAAAAAATAATCTTCAGGGCCTTTAAAGATCTGTAGGTTCAAGAAGGTTAAACTGAAACTGAAAGATTTAGTTGAAGCCTATTATTTAATCTGAGTTAATCTTACTTATGTCAATTAAATCTTAGGCTCATTACCGTAAGCTTACATTACTTGTTTAACCTTACCTTAGTCCAAAATACAAATTTGATCGATAGGTCCCCCAGAATCGGCTCATATCCACTTCAGTCTTGTTTATAACTAATGGTGCATTAAGTGGCGTGTAAAGACGTGCAGATAATCTGTAATTCCAGAGTTTATACGCTCCAAGTAAACACAAAGGAACTACAAGGACAGCTGCCACCAACAGAAATGGTTTGAAAGAAGATTCCTTTCCTCGACGGCGACTGAATTTAGTCCTATCTGCGTGATCTTTTGACGGATCCAAACTATGTTTCCCTCTCCTTTGTCGCACCATTTTCGAAACTATATATGAACAAAGAAAAAACCAAGGTCTTACAACGATACAAAACTTGTTACAGATCATCCGCCATATTGCCACGATGTGACCGCGTATCGGATGTCAGCTGGAAAGGCCTAGGCACCAACTTCGCGTTTTCTCTTTCCCAGATTTCTTGTGGGCGGTTTCGGCTTCGCATACAAGAAATCTGGGAACAAGATTAACGTGCGCTAATTGACGTCAGTTTTTCATCCGCAGACCACTTTGACAATAGTATGACGAAATTCATTGTCAATAACAGGACAGAGACATGAAACACTGACGTCAATTTGTTTCTTAAGCGCGCGAGAATTTCTGCAGTTGTCGTAAAAAACAAGGGGGTCATTTATGACCATTTATCGCGATGGGCTCTCAAAGAAATGTGTTATTTGACGGCTGGGAGGTCAGTATAGTGAAAAACTGTGATGGAAATGCTGCCTACGCCGGTAAATAAGTTATATATTTTTCACTCTCTCAAATCAATTGTTGCGTTTTTCACAAACACAAGTTTGGCAATCGTCTTACCTAATACCTCCTGACCATGCGAGACAGTAACGCGTTGATTATAAGATAGACCTTGTCACGGTTTCGGCAGTCATCTTAGCGAACTTGCAAGTGGTTTGCAATGTAAAAGTTTGCGCCACGACGCGAAAAAAAAAATCAAACAAATGTATGGAAAATTAAAAACGTGACTGGACGCTGTCTAGCACTGCTACATCCCTCAAATTTGGAGCAATCCTTTGTTTTGCATCCTTACCTGACTCATTCATTGTTAAGAATTCTTTTTTTACAAACATTATAATTTCTGACGCATGTTGCCGACCCGTCAAGATGACCTCCAACACCGTAATAAGGTTTATTCGCTCCGCTGGACGATGGTATAGCAATCCCATGGCTTAACTTATTACAACATGTCCTCGATTAACATTGAATATTTGAAAGCACAGCACTCCAAAGACATTTATTTGCAACTTTTATTATCTACTCTCCCATGAATTTACATAGGTAGGTCATTAAGAAGCCATCAGTGACCATCAAGCTAATTCTTGAACAGATAGTAGTATTATAGGCACAGAGACTCGACCCAAACTATTGTTTATAAATAAAAAATCCAACGGATTAATTGGATTAAATTATTAAAATTTATAGCAAGTCAAGAGTTGAGTGTCATTACTCAAGTCTCTTATGCAGGGGAATACAGAAAAGGTGTCCACCTTGAAACAAGGTACTGTTTGACGGCGCTTCCATCTGAGGGGTTTGCCCTTACACTCTTTGGAGGGGCTTTCCCCCTATGAGAGGTATCCACATTAGGGCTAATTAATAAGTAACTGAGTGAAATGCGGCCCCCGGCTCCATGAAAGGAGTTACTATATTACCAGTTCAGGATCAGAAGCTGAGGATAGATGCGAGAACAACTTTGCACTCTTTAAACTTTTCAGTTCACATTTCTTTAAAGTTTGCAAGTAATTTTAGTCATTCCAGTTGTGGCTTGCTGCACACCCTGAGTACCACCTGCAAAGACTTTAACGGGACAGGTTTCGCTTCTGGTCAAAAGCTGTTTAAGTCCCAATTAGTGATGTGATGGAAATACTCCCTAGACAGGTCCAAACCATACTAATTAGCTAAGATGTAAAAGCTTGATTTTGTCTAGGAAAAGTTTTAAGTAAGCGCTACGTGCTTTTATATCCATGGGTACTTGCTCATTCCCTTATGTCAAATAAGTAAATGTAATTCTGACTTGGGTGGGACAATTTCAGAAAGACGCTGAAACTCAACAATGTGACCACAACATTTGAACGATTTCTGTCTCCCTTATATAACCTATAAGCCTCTTTTCTTCCTTTACAATCTTGTACAAAATGCCAAAAAATCCATATCCCTTCTAATCCAAAGTTTATATAACACCAGCAATTTTTTAGAAAGCTTACCAACACAAAATAAAACCCTCACATCTATATCCACTCCATATATTTCTCCGAGTGAATTTCCCTATCAACAGCCAAGACCCAATATGTCAGCATTAAAATTCTCCTTACTGTCTCTAGTACGTTCTCTGTGGTTTAAATTGGAAGAGATTGACCAACCTACCCATCTCTGGACCTCTTTGAGCTAATATGTTAAAAAGTAAAGAGAATTTGCAGTTCTTTTCACTGCTGTATGGGGATTGCAAGGTTAATTATTTATCGCCAACAATCGGGTTTGACTGTCAGAATGATATTTCAAGCCCTATTGTGGAACAAAACTATGACGCGAGAGCCCATAATTATGTACAATAACAAGAGGCTTTACTTTATCTAGCTGATCTATATAATTTAAACAATTGAGAACGGTCTAAGATAAGTTAGAAGGTCTTCCGATGAATGGCTCTTGATCCCTCATCGTCATATTCTTTTTTGGAAACCCACATCTTCTTGAATGTGTCTAGAGACGCTAAAATAGAGCCCCTGAAATATAGACAACATTAATGAGAATCTGTGTTGCATTTGACCCACAGAATTACAAAATTATAAAATAACGCTATTATTTAACCTAAAAACGGCACGGCATTTGTCTTAGTTTGATGTTAGTTTGTGATGTATGACATCAATGGGAACTCTAAAGATATCTGTGATGCTGAACCTTTTCATGTGTACATCATTCAGTTTTCCCATTACTGCTGTTACAGAGATGGCATCCCAGATAATGATAATAATAATCATGTTTTAATAACTAGGGCATAGAGTTTGCTTAAATAAACTAAAACCGTAAGAAACAAATGCCAGAAGTTGTGAAAGCAAAGCAATAATGTACAACTAAAAGGAAAATGTAATTGCTAAAAGATTCAAAATGCCATCACGATATTACATGACATTTAACAAAATAGGAAAAACAACTTCCAATAACCAGCTCAGGCACTGTCCCTCTAACATCTGCTGAATGCAGCATATAGGAATAATGCAACAAGCCAATCAGAACACAAAAAGAGGTACATAACCAGTGCTAGTAAGTGTGGGAAAAATGTGGTTAAGCCTAGTTTCATGTTAGTTTTTTTTTTGCTCCCCTTCAGACTGTTCCTTCAGATTGGTTAGAATATTGAGCTGCAAATATGTATAGCTAAGTAATTGCAAAACTTAATCATAACAATTACAATTTCCTCAAATGTGATTGGTGCTGCTGTATTTTGCTTAATAATTAATCTGCAAAGTTGTAATTGGACAGTGTAATCGGACAGTCGGCTGTAATTGGACACCTGTATTGAGACAGTTACATGAGCCAATCATTTTTAAGTCCTCTCCACTAAATCCACCAATCACAACATTGATAATTACTATTCATAGTAACCAATTCAAGAGCTAACTTTGTAAAACTGAGGAGGTTCAGTCTCCGGTGACTGTTTTGAAAGAAACTTAACAGCCATTTTGCAAGCTATTCTCCATATTTTTAATTATGATATTTAAAAATGACTATTAAAAGCTCTTTTTCAAATGGAACTTTTACTTTTGTGGGAAATTGTCATGGTTCAACAATTGGTGACAGGACGTTGTGTAGTCCAATTAAGTTTTTAAGCATACTAGTTATTATCAAAATTGATTTTGTTATTCACTTGTATGATTACAGACCGGATTGGACACCACTCACTCAGTCCTCTTACCATAATAATTATGGTAATAGGACTGTTATAAATTATTAAATTCCATGACATAGCCCCACGAACTCACCACCTTGAACTTAACCAGTAATCAGTATCCAAACATGTTGTAATTTACAACAACAAAACAAAAGAGCTCAGGAAAAAGAAAAAAACAATGATCAATGCTAACTAAGTAAGCTTACCCAAACCATGTTGAATAAAGTCTCTCTGGAGGAGCAGAAATCTAAGAAGAAAAAATGGGCATTTTCTTGTTATACCACATTGCTATACATACAGTCGTGAACGGCCATAGAAATGACTAGGACATTCCGTAATCTAATTAAAAAGTGGCGTGAAAGCTTGAAAGTACATATTGTAAATCATTCAAAAACTATCTTTAGGAGCACATAGGACTTGGAAATGGAGTTCAGATTAAATCTAACTTACCCTAATTTTGATGTCTTTTGGTGCTATTTTCTTTACTTCACTCAGTAAACGATCTCCAAATCCTGAAAAAAGAACAGAATTGTCTAAGACAAGATAAAGAGCACAGATCATAGGTTATCAGAGGAATGAATCAACACTGCCATCACCTTTGAATAAAGTAGAACCACCAGAGAGCACAATGTTTGAGTAAAGAATTCGTCTAAGATCCATGTCTGATTTTTGAATAGCAAATGCCAGGACCTGGATACAAAGATAATAATATTTTTAGTCAAGCATGCAACAGCAGCTGTTTTTTTCTTTGTTTCATACATGTGTACTACATCATGTTAAAACCAACAGCTGAAAACACCAGCAGCTCATACAGGCTTGCTACTACACTGATAAGAAGAAGAAAAAAGAGAACATACGACCGAACTGAACTTAAAACGTATGACTGAAAGCGAGATGTATCTAAAAAATATATTTTTTACCTCATGGATTCCCTCACATTCCTCACCAACAAGATCAGGTCGAAACAGAAGTTCTGGTGCTCTGAAACGTGCTGGTCCAACCTAAGCAATGAAGAAATACAACATTGCTGCAAATTGAGAGCTGTCTCAACATTACCTCCACCTTCAATTTATTCTTTATGAAAATTGTGCTGACCAAAGTTTCAAGATGGTATTTGCACTGAATGGTTAGCAAGAATCTTAATTACACACAATCCATATAATGTTATTCAAGTTATTGTTGGGAAAAAATATTTAAGGGGTACTTGAGAAAGATGTTTATTATGGGTTTCTGGTGTTATTATATTATGTACAAACATAAGTTCAGGTTTAGAATTATGACAGTCATTAGAAGATCACCGATGTGGTGCTTAAGAGTATGTCCTTACCTCCAGCATGCTTCCATCAGGTAGTACATACTGCATTCTTTCTCCTTCTAGTGACTCCTGTACATTTTCACAATATTTGCTATTAATTTCTTTCATAGATACTACAGAAAATCGTATTACAAAATTTATTTCTTGACAGCATTTACATTATGAAGTTTTTTAGATCATGCGGATATAGCCTTTTACTTACCTCTTTTTGTGGGTTTATTGCCAGGTAGCAAGTGCGCTGAAATAAAAATAATTTAACTTTGAATAAGGTAAGGAGGAGTGCATTCCAATTTCAGTAATTCATTCACCCCTGGATTTAGTAGCTTCAAGCAACTAGATCCAGAAGTTCTGCCCCTGAATCGGATTGCTAGCCCAATACAGGCTACTTTTAACGTGGCTGGAAATAGTTCCAGTATTTTCAAAGACTTATATTTTGATCGGTAATTATATCCACTATACATTGTATATCAGTCAATGCCAAAATCATGGTATCAAAAAACTGCCCAATCATTGGTGAACAAGTAGCTGACAATTTTCTGGCAAAATAGGTTACCATAGCAACAATATGACCTGCTAAAAAACACCCTTAATTTTAGCTTAAAGCACTTGTAACTCAAAAACAAGCTCGGTGACCCCCATTTTTTATTATCGAATTGTAATTAGCGTGATAAGATGCAACTTTTTGCAAAGTTTTAACAAATTCTACAAAGGGGCCACCTTAAATTTTCAAAAATTTAAGGTGGCTCTGAACCCCCTACATAGAGCGTTTTTAAGCTTTGCAAAAAGTATGTCACTGTACATATAAAGTAGAACACTTAGTGGGCCATTACATTAAACTCAGTCTGTTAGGCACCATTTGCACAAGCTGGTGGTATGGGGATGACTGACTGACTGTTAGCAGTGATAAATGTAGGATTGATTAACAGGTCTTATTGTTCAGTAAAAAAATACAAATATGTAAGAAATGGCATGTCACCAGTTCCTGTAGTACATGCAAGAGAATATATAATCCAGCTAGTATGTTTATGGGAGTGTTTATTAGGGAGGCACATTTTGCAAAATATGTTTTCACAATCCAAAAACTTATTTCCTGACCTCTTTAATAGTTCTCACTATTTCCAGCTCTGAAGAAGAATGGAAATTGAAGCCTTCCTTTCTTAAAAGCAGTCTTAGATACGCTGTTACATCTCTGTTAACAGAAAGATTGTAATATTATTATGAAATGAATGAAAGACATCTCTCACAACCAGAAACTTCCCTTGAAAAAGCTGGCAATGTCAACTACTCCATTTTAATCTTTCTTCTTAACATTTGGACAGTGAACCCTACCAACCCACAACAAAAGTATGAAGGTAAGAAAGGTGTATCATACTAGGCAGGTTGAGAAACATTGTCTTTCCCCTAAAACTGTACAGATTTGCTTTCAGCCCTGACATCAAAATAGAACAAAAAAGGTTGCGTTTGTTGGTGGGTCGCATCCAATTGTATCAGGACCTTTCCTATCTCTAAAAACACCCACATTTCAAATTCCAATTCAGCCTTGTCCTTGACTTCTTTGACACAGATATGTTAGTATTAACTAAAATGTTCATTAGACATGTAAGCAAATCTTATGTACAGTCACTGACCTGCCAGCAATATCTGTTCTCATAATAGAATGTGGCATAGCAAAACCTTCATAGATTGGGACTGAGTGAGACACCCCATCACCAGAATCTAAAACCACACCTGTTGTTCGACCAGATGCATATCTGTAGATGAACAAGAAATTGATTTAATAGGCCATGCCATGCAAAACTAAAATTTGCATAATAAATCAGTGCACTCAGGAAAGAAGTACTACTTGTGCACATGTTTTTTCCACTGCTTGTATCTATAACCTACAGTAGTTTCTATTGCCCTCAGTATTATGATTTGTGGTTTCTTTAATGAGAGAGAACACATGACACTAAAGCAAAAGCTGACTAAACTACTCTAAACTCCACTATACCAATAGAACAATGAGACTGAACTAATTACTATGTCCATGCAAGGCTAAACATGCCCATTGAAGAGTATCATCATGGCACATACATGTACATGTAGTTTTAGGAAAGGTCTATGGAACTCTTTGGAAAGCATAATGATGACTTTGAGAACGTAAATAAACAATAAAAATTATGACTTGTGTTCTTATGCTAATTGGGATCCAGTCAAACCTCCGCTAAGGACACCTCCCGCAGGTGGACACCAGTTGTAATTGGGCGCTTATTAATGGTCCTAGACACATACAAATAATGCACACTCAACCTTCCTTAAGCAGATGCCTCTCCTAAGGTAAGACTTTGGTCCCAAGGGTGTCCTCTTACAGGAGATTTGACCCTTAATGGTTTTGCACTCTTGCTGGGGACTCAAAATGTTTCTTTTTGAAGTAATTAATTGTCCATTATTTAAAAATTGATCCATGACGTTGACTCTCCACTCCAGTGTGCCAACAAAATAATGCTGTTGGAAAGTGTTCAAAGAAAAATTTCTACTTACAAACTAAGCACTGCTTGCATGGATATGAACAAGGCTGGAACATTAAATGTCTCAAAGAATATCTAAGAAAAATACAACAAATAAAACGTAAGAAACACATAAATACAATCATGTACATATTAGAACAATTTTTAAATAAAAATAGTACATGTAAGGCAGCATTCCAGGCTGTGACTAGTTAATTGACATTAATGAAGTAATTATATTTATTTAGTAGATGTTGGTCAATTTAGCGGGCCACATTCTACTGTATAAAATTTAAAGCTGTTTTTGGTCCCAAATTTTTTTGTGATTTATTGCCAAGTGTTCTTAACTTATTTTAGCAAGTAAAAGCTTAAAACTTTCTTTTACCTCTAAAATTGAGTAACAACTTAAGAACTTAAGAGTCACTTAACAACAGTTTCACATTGACTTGTCTTGCTATAGAGATGCATTGTGTGAATAGAAATCGTTCCCAAACCTGTCAGACACGCAGTAGAGATATAATAAATATCTTACTAACCTCATTTTCTCGGTCCATACTGTAAGTTACGGATCCTTATTTTTCACCTTCGATTTATGGCCCGCAAACTTCACACTTGGGCCATAAATTGACGAAAAACACTGTTCGAAACTTACAGCTCGAACTAAATGGTATTCATAAGTTTTGGTTGATGAACTACAACTACATGTGTAAACACTGTAGTATATCGGCAAAAAAGAACAACATGTACCATTTTGGGCTTGGAATGGAATGAATTAATTAAAATTCACAAAAAGAACAGTTTGATTGTCTTAGTACTGACCTCTGCAGATTTTTCTCTGTTTCGCCGTGGATTAAGGGGAGCTTCTGTCAGTAGCACAGGATGCTGAAGAAAAAGCAAAACAAACATTTTCTTTGAGAATGAAGTCCCAAGAAAGGGTTTAGAATGTAAGAAACATGTGACCATTAAATAAGGTTTACCTCTTCTGAAAATGTCTGTAGCTGATCCTTTGAATAAATATACTTAAAAAGAAAAGACAGAAAATAGAAGTTAGCGAGTCTGTCATAAAGCAAAAGTCAGAAGTAAAAAAAGCCTAAAGCCATCTTCCTGTACAGTACCTGCCATATTCTTTCCATGTCATTCCAGTCTTTTACAACACCGTGCTACAAATATGGATAAAAGTTATACCAATTATTTAGTTCCTATTTTTGGCAGGCTAACTGAATCCAATGTGGTATAAACAAATTCACTTACCTCCATAGGATATTTAATATTTAAGAGTCCTCTGTGTTCCTACAAAGAAAAATAGTAGTCACGATTATATCCAATAGGCTCAAGAGCAATAAATGAATATAAATTTCTAAATAGTAATAAGAATAATAACTTTATTATTTATATAGCGCAAAAATTCATTTAAATATGATCTAATGCACGTAGTAGATAATAGGGACTTTAGATTTGAGTATGAGTATGAGATTCAGTATGAGAATGACTTTCCAATTCTAGTTTGCACTTTCCACATGAGATCACATTACATACCCATCTCATCCCATGAGCAACCCTCTCTACCTAAAACTAAATTGAAAAGCAACAGCTCTGGAAACATCACTGGTTTGAAATTTGAAAATCATACTCATACTCAATTTCGTACTCATAGTCCAATCTAAAGGAGGATTATCAGAACACCACTCCGACTACACTTTTCTACCATACTATGGAAAATATAGCCAATCGTCATGCAGGAAAGCCATTGTATACTCAGTAGATTGCACCCAACCACCCTATCATATACAAGATCTTATTCCTGCCAAAATTTAGTAAGCGGCGCTCCTCCATGGAGGGCAGCATAACATGAAGATTTGAACAACAAAGCACTACTAACTTAGCAAGATGATTGAAGACAATAGGAAGCCAATTCAAAGCCATTCAAAATGAAGTCTGCACATATGTTGCATTGATTAGATTGGCCATTGTATTTTCTATGGCACAATATACATGTAAATAATTATGCATGCAACAGGCTGGCCCAGGTTGTTCGAAAGGTGGATAACGCTATCCACCGGATAAGTCACTATCCAGCGGAGAGCGTGGTTTATTTTGTTAACAGTTATCCACTGGATAGCGATTTATCCGGCCTTCAGCGATTTGTTCAGCGATTTATTCAGCCTTCGAGCAAGTGGCGCCTGGTGTGTAAAACAAGAAAACACAAGCGACTCAAGGGATATTCCATGGTATACCATACATAGTTTAAATGCTGGAGGAAAAAGGTAAATAAAATGTCTGCAATGATGTGTCCACATTTTATTTAGAACTAAATCTAGTTAAAGGTCTTCTCTGCAAGTTTCCTATCTAGTGAAAAGAGATTCACATATCATTGGTCATGCATCCTCTACCAAGTGAAGGACTTTTACAAAGTCTAACAGGATCCATGTCTCTTAAGAATCATTCCACGTACCTCAGCTTTAGGTCCAATAAAAATATCACCTTCCAAGGCACCAGCCATGACCCGAATATGTTTAGGACGACCGACACTAGTAAACAAAATGGAAAAGAGTTATCAAGATCTAGAATCTCCCCACAAAATCAGTTTATACAATGGTAACTGGCCATTGGTAGCCAAGGCCTTGCATTTTGATTACAGCGAAGCTTAACTTACGCCTAGCCAAACACAAATTACAGTATTGTTACAGTGTAACATCTCTTCAACATGTATACCTGAAGAACGTAATTTTGTTTCAGGGCAGCCAACAACCTATCAATAACTTGATATTTAACAATTATTCCGCAAGCATGCGTTGGACATGAGATGGTAGATAGCTAACGAGGCGCATAGCAACGAGTTGACTATAATCATCTCATATCCAACAAGGGCGAGTTTTATTTAAAACGCCCCAAAAATAAAGCAAACTAAACTTTAAAAAAAATTACGCGTCGCTTACCATATTCGTAGAGCATGGTATAATGGCTCATAGCCCATGATGGCTAAGCTAATAAAAACTCTCAAATTGCATTACCCAATGATCCAGTTTTTAATAATATAGGATAATTGCCTGGCAGTAAACAGACCCCGAGACACTAACTGGTTGGAGTTAAATTTGCATACACTAGAGAAAGCAATCAGATTTTCACAACTTCATATATTACTCCAAAGTAATTTTTTAACAGGTTTTTCCTTTTTGTTGTAAAACATGTGTCCTTTAAAATCAATAGCATGAATGAGCGTGGGTGAGGCAAGTTCACTACACAATGGAAACAGGGACATTCTATTTTTTATCAACACCCCCCACCCCCTCTCCCAATGGAGGTAACCTCTGGCACAGAACCTGTCAGAAATGTTTTCAAAGGAGCGGAAAAAAATTTTGACTACCTTGTATGCAAACTTCAAAAAGGCCAACAACAAGAAGGTAGACTAGACTGTCAGAATCTGCTCTCCATAGGGAGGCGGGGTGCAGATGAAAAATGGAATCCCTCATTGCACCAACAAATTGCAACTTCTTTTAATCTAGGAGATCTACATCCTAGCCATATCGTGGACAATAAATTTAATGTATTGTCAGTTTAAAGTGCTTAAGCTTAATTTGAAGCCTAAATTTTCAATCATTTTCAGACCCTCGGCAGGGGGTAAAAAATAATACTAAAATTACAAGTTATTGGATTTTCGTGAAGCAGAAATAAAAAGCTATTATTATCGCGTCATATTAATAATAAAATCATAGCATTCATCATTTCAAATAAGTTCAATCTGTTAATACACTCAAAATTAGCTTAAGTTATATTGTTTGTTGTAGCATGTGATATAAAATTGACTGCAAGGACAAAAACAAGAGGCTACTTACTAGTTTGGAAAATGGTACTTGGGAATTTGATCTCCGGCAAATCCTGCCTTGATGACTCCTGATCCCTATTAACATTAAAATAAAGGTTAACAAAAGAAATCACGACTTCGTAAAGTTAACCACCCATGTTTGTTGATAAAAAAGTCGATACAAGGCCCAAAAATTGCCAGTTTTTTTCTCGTGCCAGAAATAAAATGTACTAGGCAAATATCCCACATACGTTATCTATAACTATTGGCTGATTTGCTATCACGTCAAACTGATCCATAGTTTTTGATCGAGAGGATTATTTACACCATTAGACTGGACAAAATCATGAGCTTCCGTTCAAAATGGAAAATGGCGGACATGCCTTTTCTTCACGTGATCAATTCTAACCAATCATAAGCTATTAGACAAAAACTGAGCCCAAGTAAACAGCGCACTTGATCAGCGCTCACCCAATTAAATATGGTAGATACTTCATGTATGGGGACATATATTGTACCGGGATGTATATTTCATACCTCTATACTTTGCTTACTATCTTACTTGAGGTATACTTTGCTTACTATCTTACTTGAGGTGCTTCTCTTACTTGCGCTGCGTGGCTTACTTGAGATACTTTGCTTACTTGAGATCCTTTGCTTACTTGAGCTGCTTTGCTTACTTGAGATGCTTGTCTTACTTGAGTTCCTTTGCTTACTTGAGATGCTTTTCTTACTTGAGCTGCTTTGCTTACTTGAGGTCCTTTGCTTACTTGAGATACTTAACTTACTTGAGATGCTTTGCTTACTTGAGATGCTCGTCTTACTTGAGATGCTTTGCTTACTTGAGATGTTTGACTTACTTGAGATCCTTTGCTTACTTGAGATGCTTGTTTTACTTGAGTTGCTTGTCTTACTTGAGCTGCTTTGCTTACTTGACGTGCTTGTCTTACTTGAGATGCTTTGCTTACTTGCCGTGCTTGTCTTACTTGAGATGCTTGTCTTACTTGAGATCCTTTGCTTACTTGAGATGCTTGTTTTACTTGAGATCCTTGTCTTCCTTGAGCTGCTTTGCTCACTTGAGATGCTTGTTTTACTTGAGATGCTTTGCTTATTTGAGCTGCTTGTCTTACTTGAGATCCTTTGCTTACTTGAGATGCTTATCTTACCTGAGATGCTTGTCTTACTTGAGATGCTTTGCCTACTTGAGATGCTTGTCTTGCTTGAGATGCTTTGCTTACTTGAGATGCTTGACTTCAGGTGCTTTGCTTATTTGAGACGCTTGTCGTACTTGAGCCGCTTGTCTTACTTGAGATCCTTTGCTTACTTGAGATGCTTAACTTACTTGAGCTGCTTGTCTTACTTGAGATCCTTTGCTTACTTGAGATGCTTAACTTACTTGAGCTGCTTGTCTTACTTGAGATCCTTTGCCTACTTGAGATGCTTAACTTACTTTGAGATGCTTGTCTTACTTGAGATCCTTTGCTTACCTAAGCTGCTTGTCTTACTTGAGATCCTTTGCTTACTTGAGATGCTTTGCTTGCTTGAGGTGCTTGTCTTACTTGAGCTGCGTGTCTTACTTGAGATCCTTTGCTTACTTGAGATGCTTGTCTTACTTGAGCTGCTTTGCTTACTTGAGATCCTTTGCTTACTTGAGCTGCTTTGCTTACTTGAGATGCTTGTCTTACTTGAGATCCTTTGCTTACTTGAGATGCTTGTTTTACTTGAGCTGCTTTGCTTACTTGAGATGCTTGTCTTACTTGAGATCCTTTGCTTACTTGAGATGCTTAACTTACTTGAGATGCTTTGCTTACTTGAGATGTTTGACTTACTTGAGATCCTTTGCTTACTTGAGATGCTTGTTTTACTTGAGCTGCTTGTCTTTCTTGAGCTGCTTTGCTTACTTGAGATGCTTGTCTTACTTGAGATCCTTTGCTTACTTGAGATGCTTGTCTTACTTGAGCTGCTTTGCTTACTTGAGATGCTTGTCTTACTTGAGATCGTTTGCTTACTTGAGATGCTTAACTTACTTGAGATGCTTTGCTTACTTGAGATGCTTGTCTTACTTGAGATCCTTTGCTTACTAGAGATCCTTTGCTTACTTGAGGTGCTTGACTTACTTGACATGCTTGTTTACTGAGATCCTTTGCTTACTTGAGATCCTTTGCTTACTTGAGGTGCTTGACTTACTTGAGCTGCTTGTTTAACTTGAGATCCTTTCCTTACTTGAGATCCTTTCCTTTGAGGTGCTTGACTCACTTGAGATGCTCTGCTTACTTGAGATGCTTTGCTTACTTGAGATCCTTTGCTTACTTGAGATCCTTTGCTTACTTGAGATGCTTGACTTACTTAAGGTACTTTGCCTCCTTGAGGTGCTTTTCTTACTTGAAATGCTTGGCTTACTTAAGATGCTTGTTTTACTTGAGATGCGGGTCTTACTTGAGACGCTTTTCAAGCATCTCAAGTAAGACAAGCATCTCAAGTAAGTTAAGCATCTCAAGTAAGTCAAGCAATACACTGAGTAAGTTAAGCATCTCAAGTAAGACAAGCAATACACTGAGTAAGTTAAGCATCTCAAGTAAGTCAAGCAATACACTGAGTAAGTTAAGCATCTCAAGTAAGACAAGCAATACACTGAGTAAATTAAGCATCTCAAGTAAGTCAAGCATCTCAAGTAAGACAAGGATCCCAAGTAAAACAAGCATCTCAAGTAGGCAAAGCATCTCAAGTAAGACAAGCATCTCAAGTAAGATAAGGATCTCAAGTAAGACAAGCATCCCAAGTAAGTTATTCATCTCAAGTAGGCAAAGCATCTCAAGTAAGTCAAGCATCTCAAGTAAGACAAGCATCCCAAGTAAGTTAAGCATCTCAAGTAGGCAAAGCATCTCAAGTAAGTCAAGCATCCCAAGTAAGACAAGCATCTCAAGTAGGCAAAGCATCTCAAGTAGGCAAAGCATCTCAAGTAAGTCAAGCATCTCAAGTAAGTCAAGCATCCCAAGTAAGACAAGCATCTCAAGTAGGCAAAGCATCTCAAGTAAGTCAAGCATCCCAAGTAAGTTAAGCATCTCAAGTAGGCAAAGCATCTCAAGTACGACAAGCATCTCAAGTAAGACAAGGATCTCAAGTAAGACAAGCATCCCAAGTAAGTTAAGCATCTCAAGTAGGCAAAGCATCTCAAGTAAGACAAGGATCTCAAGTAAGACAAGCATCCCAAGTAAGTTAAGCATCTCAAGTAGGCAAAGCATCTCAAGTAAGACAAGCATCGCAAGTAAGATAAAGATCTCAAGTAAGACAAGCATCCCAAGTAAGTTAAGCATCTCAAGTAGGCAAAGCATCTCAAGTAAGACAAGGATCTCAAGTAAGACAAGCATCCCAAGTAAGACAAGCATCTCAAGTAGGCAAAGCATCTCAAGTAAGTCAAGCAACTGAAGTAGGCAAAGCATCTCAAGTAAGACAAGGATCCCAAGTAAGACAAGCATCTCGAGTAAGACAAGGATCTCAAGTAAGCTAAGCACCTCAAGTAAGACAAGGATCTCAAGCAAGTCGAGCATCTCAAGCAAGCAAAGCATTTCAAGTAAACAAAGCATCCCACGTAAGACAAGACAAGCCAGGAAGACAAGGATCTCAAGTACGACAAGCATCTCAAGTAAGCCAAGCACCTCAAGTACGGAAAACATCTCAAGCAAGTTGAGCATTTCAAGTAGGCAAAGCATCTCAAGTAAGACAAGGATCCCAAGTAAGACAAGCATCTCGAGTAAGACAAGGATCTCAAGTAAGCTAAGCACCTCAAGTACGGAAAGCATCTCAAGCAAGTCGAGCATCTCAAGCAAGGAAAGCATTTCAAGTAAGCAAAGCATCCCAAGTAAGACAAGACAAGCCAGTAAGACAAGGATCTCAAGTACGACAAGCATCTCAAGTAAGCCAAGCACCTCAAGTACGGAAAGCATCTCAAGCAAGTCGAGCATCTCAAGTAAGCAAAGCATCTCAAGTAAGACAAGCATCTAAAGTAAGCAAAGCATCTCAAGTAAGACAAGCATCTCTATTAGGACAAGGATCCCAAGTAAGACAAGCATCTCGAGTAAGACAAGGATCTCAAGTACGCAAAGCATCTCAAGGAAGCCAAGCACCTCAAGTACGGAAAGCATCTCAAGCAAGTCGAGCATCTCAAGTAAGCAAAGCATCTCAAGTAAGACATGCATCTAAAGTAAGCAAAGCATCTCAAGTAAGACAAGCATCCCAAGTAAGTTAAGCATCTCAAGTAGGCAAAGGATCCCAAGTAAGACAAGCATCTCGAGTAAGACAAGGATCTCAAGTAAGACAAGCATCCCAAGTAAGTTAAGCATCTCAAGTAGGCAAAGCATCTCAAGTAAGACAAGGATCTCAAGTAAGACAAGCATCCCAAGTAAGACAAGCATCTCAAGTAGGCAAAGCATCTCAAGTAAGTCAAGCAACTCAAGTAGGCAAAGCATCTCAAGTAAGACAAGGATCCCAAGTAAGACAAGCATCTCGAGTAAGACAAGGATCTCAAGTAAGCTAAGCACCTCAAGTAAGACAAGGATCTCAAGCAAGTCGAGCATCTCAAGCAAGCAAAGCATTTCAAGTAAACAAAGCATCCCACGTAAGACAAGACAAGCGAGTAAGACAAGGATCTCAAGTACGACAAGCATCTCAAGTAAGCCAAGCACCTCAAGTACGGAAAACATCTCAAGCAAGTCGAGCATTTCAAGTAGGCAAAGCATCTCAAGTAAGACAAGGATCCCAAGTAAGACAAGCATCTCGAGTAAGACAAGGATCTCAAGTAAGCTAAGCACCTCAAGTACGGAAAGCATCTAAAGCAAGTCGAGCATCTCAAGCAAGGAAAGCATTTCAAGTAAGCAAAGCATCCCAAGTAAGACAAGACAAGCCAGTAAGACAAGGATCTCAAGTACGACAAGCATATCAAGTAAGCCAAGCACCTCAAGTACGGAAAGCATCTCAAGCAAGTCGAGCATCTCAAGTAAGCAAAGCATCTCAAGTAAGACAAGCATCTAAATTAAGCAAAGCATATCAAGTAAGACAAGCATCTCTAGTAGGACAAGGATCCCAAGTAAGACAAGCATCTCGAGTAAGACAAGGATCTCAAGTACGCAAAGCATCTCAAGTAAGCCAAGCACCTCAAGTACGGAAAGCATCTCAAGCAAGTCGAGCATCTCAAGTAAGCAAAGCATCTCAAGTAAGACATGCATCTAAAGTAAGCAAAGCATCTCAAGTAAGACAAGCATCCCAAGTAAGTTAAGCATCTCAAGTAGGCAAAGGATCCCAAGTAAGACAAGCATCTCGAGTAAGACAAGGATCTCAAGTAAGACAAGCATCCCAAGTAAGTTAAGCATCTCAAGTAGGCAAAGCATCTCAAGTAAGACAAGGATCTCAAGTAAGACAAGCATCCCAAGTAAGACAAGCATCTCAAGTAGGCAAAGCATCTCAAGTAAGTCAAGCAACTCAAGTAGGCAAAGCATCTCAAGTAAGACAAGGATCCCAAGTAAGACAAGCATCTCGAGTAAGACAAGGATCTCAAGTAAGCTAAGCACCTCAAGTAAGACAAGGATCTCAAGCAAGTCGAGCATCTCAAGCAAGCAAAGCATTTCAAGTAAACAAAGCATCCCACGTAAGACAAGACAAGCGAGTAAGACAAGGATCTCAAGTACGACAAGCATCTCAAGTAAGCCAAGCACCTCAAGTACGGAAAACATCTCAAGCAAGTCGAGCATTTCAAGTAGGCAAAGCATCTCAAGTAAGACAAGGATCCCAAGTAAGACAAGCATCTCGAGTAAGACAAGGATCTCAAGTAAGCTAAGCACCTCAAGTACGGAAAGCATCTAAAGCAAGTCGAGCATCTCAAGCAAGGAAAGCATTTCAAGTAAGCAAAGCATCCCAAGTAAGACAAGACAAGCCAGTAAGACAAGGATCTCAAGTACGACAAGCATATCAAGTAAGCCAAGCACCTCAAGTACGGAAAGCATCTCAAGCAAGTCGAGCATCTCAAGTAAGCAAAGCATCTCAAGTAAGACAAGCATCTAAATTAAGCAAAGCATATCAAGTAAGACAAGCATCTCTAGTAGGACAAGGATCCCAAGTAAGACAAGCATCTCGAGTAAGACAAGGATCTCAAGTACGCAAAGCATCTCAAGTAAGCCAAGCACCTCAAGTACGGAAAGCATCTCAAGCAAGTCGAGCATCTCAAGTAAGCAAAGCATCTCAAGTAAGACAAGCATCTAAAGTAAGCAAAGCATCTCAAGTAAGACAAGCATCTCTAGTAAGACAAGGATCTCAAGTAAGAGTAAGAGAAGCAGCTCAAGTAAGATAGTAAGGAAAGTATAGAGGTATGAAATATACATCCCGGTACAATATATGTCCCCATACATGAAGTACCTACCAAATATGATATTGCACAAGAAAATATGTCCAAGATGGCGGCCAAATTAAGACAAGGGTCTTGTCATTTATTGGCCGAATTCGGAGCAAGAATGATCCTTTTCTCCATATTCATGTAAGTATTTACTTTCCTATTAGATTTTGTCTCATGTAAAGTGTAAATTTTCCTCGAAACAAGTTTTTCTCTATCTGGATGTGTTGAAATAAGTCTGAGTGAAACTAAGCTTATAGCTTACTGGCGACGTGTAAAAAGCTGTTCAAAGACGCGGATGTTTGAAATGATTGTTCTTCACGTTTGGCAATATTTTTGGTCATCTTTTTGTCTGTACGGTCATATACAGACGTTTTGATAATCCCAGGACAAAAATGTCTTATATGAAAATCATGCCGCATAAATATGTTGCTTTAGGTTGAGCTTATTGATTCTGAATTCTGTTTTACTAAAACTAACTTCGATTATGTTCATCTGTCCATGATGCAAAGTACTAGTATATATAAATAATTCCAGCTTGTGCTCTATAAGTTCTGTTTTTTTCCATACTTACACTGCTTTGTCAGTGACCTTTCCTTATGTACATCTCATTTGCCCTTTGTCAAGTTATAAGATTTTCATTTTATTATTATTATTTTTTTTTAATTTGCCATAAAAAGATAAGATTATGAAGTTTATTGCATGTACGCCATGAGCTTAAGCGCAAGCAATATTTTAAGAAAACAGTGCACTTGCTCCTGCTTCATTATTGAGCTGTATGTGATTCCTTAGTATTGCATTGTGCATGCCTACTGCACACGATTTTTGCGTCATCAGGGCGTAAAATTGCGCCTAATACAGGCGCCAATGCGACTAAATGTTTCACTTTGGCGACCAAATCCTGAGAATTAGTCACCAAATTGGCGTCTAGAATTTCTAATCACACCTTACCTAAAGATCCAGTGATTGTTGAAGATTTGTAAAGATAAATCTGCAGCAAAGTTCCTCGTTAAGCCTACCAAATCCCAGCACATGCACGATTTCGAAACGTAAATCTATCGTCGCTAGACGCCATCTTGGATTTAGGTAACCTTTCACGTTGTATATGATCCATTCTAGTGTCCTCTTTGTAGGTCCTGTAAATTTTGACCACCAACTTTTTGGAATTGGCTACCAATTTAAAATATTTAGGAGCCAAGTGGCTACCGGTAAAAAGGGTTAATTTTACGCCCTGGTCATTAACACGTGCACATGAGCATGTACGCATACAAAAATTTCAAGGGAATTACCTTAAGATCACTCAAGAAGTAAAAGAAGCACTTAGCTCCACCTGCTGGTGTGGCTTCTTCAGCGCATCTATATAAAGTGTGATTTTAGCATAAAATAAAGGTTAATGTTGGCAAGCAACCTTTTCTAGACGAGCCCACACTCGTCTCGCTGCGGTAATTTACAACACATGCCCATAATAGCCAAAAATGGCGCACTATTTTCCACCTCTCTTTCCCCAAAGGGTCCCCTGATAGCCTGAACGCCAACATCCCACTTGATCTTTTCACCCTACAATACATCCGCATTGACAACGCGATCTCATTGGTCCTTGAACATGGCCCCGGCTGTTTCATGACAAAAACGGATATTCAGTCGGCCTTCCGCATTATCCCTGTTCACCCCGATGATTGGGAATTATTGGGTATGTCCTGGAAAGGTCTCTTCTTTTTCGACAAAGCTCTCCTCTTCGGCCTTAGAAGTGCCCCCTACCTTTTCAATCAACTCTCCGATGCCCTGGAATGGCTAGTCAAAAATCACCTCTTGCCTCCTGGTCCTCCAAAAGATCTTGCCACCTACGTGACCTCCAATCTCTTATTGGGACTTTACACTTTGCCTGTCGGGTTATCTCCCCGGGTCGTCCCTTCATGCAACGGATTATAAATCTTACTCGGGGCGTCCGCCACCCTGGGCATTTTGTTTCCCTCAACCAAGAATTCAGGACGGACATTCTTATGTGGCAAATCTTCCTTGACCACTGGAATGGGGTTAGCCTTTTCCTTCCCCCTTTTACTGAGCCCTCTCCCCAAATCCACCTTTTTACAGACGCAGCCGGTTCCCTTGGCTACGGGGGCTTCTTCAATAACCTATGGTTCCAGGGTAAATGGCACCCTTTCCATCAGCTCAACCCTGCCACTGGCATAAGCATCCAGTGGCAAGAGCTCTACCCAATTTACCTGGCCTGCATGCTCTGGGCTCCCCTATGGGCTAATAGGAGAATCTGCTTTCACTGTGACAATCAAGCATCTGTTGCCATTCTCTCTGCAAAGAGCTAAAAAATACCCCGCATTATGAATCTTGTTCGCCTAATCACCCTGCAGACCTTCAAATTCAATTTTACCTTTTCCGCCAAACATGTCCCAGGCCTTGACAACGGTATCGCTGACCACCCGCTGCACATATTCCTCTGGTGAACGCCAATTTATTCGCTTCTGTTTACACCATGGGCTTGTTTCCCCCCATACCCCTTTATTACCCAGCAGTGAGGCTACCTTAATTCACTTTGTTACCCACCTTTCCAATACAGTTTCCTATGCCACTATTAAAGTTTATCTGGCAGCAGTAAAAAACCTGCATATTGAGTTTGGTTGTCAATTGGACTTTACCTCCATGCCCCTCCTTTATAAAACTTTACGAGGCATAAAATGTTCACAGACTGTTTCTAAACGGGCACGCTACCCCATCACTATTACAGTTCTCAATCTAATCTACTCTAAGTTACAACCCTTTCATTCCCAAGCTGTTGACTCTTCCATGTTATGGGCTGCCTTTACGCTGGCCTTTTTCGGTTTCCTACGAAGCAGTGAATTCACTTCCAATGGCACATTTGACCCCCATACTCACTTATCCAGAGCAGATATCAGCCTTGAACCTAATATTTTCAGTCCGAAATTCCTCGAAATTACTATTAAATAGTCCAAGACTGACCCTTTCCGCGAGACAGCCAAACTCACTATAGCTAGGTCAGACTCCAACGTCTGCGCGGTCACTGCCCTTCAAGACTATCTTCTTCAGACACATGGACAAAGTACCTCTCAGCCTCTCTTCAAATTTGCTGATGGGCGCAATCTTACCCGCGCTTCACTTACCAACAACCTGCGTGCCCTACTGCTTGTTTGTGGCCTGGACAGCGCAAACTTTGCCTCACACAGTTTTCGTATTGGCGCAGCCAGGACAGCAGGAGCGGCTGGACTCCCTGACTGGCTAATCAAAGTCCTCGGCAGGTGGAAATCTAATGCTTACCAAACCTATATCAAGACCCCCAAAGAGGCTATCCTCCAAGTACCCAGGAACTTGGCATCCTGCCTTAAGGAGGCTCGAAAGGGTTTTTCGTTGCTATATTGCTTGTGAAACAATGGAAGATTACAAGGAAGGATGTTTAATGGTGTGGGCAAACTATATGTCTCCTTGCAACTCTATTATTGGGCTATACTTTAAGGGTACTTGTGACGTCATATCAGTTACCATGGCAATGCACGAGGTCCACAAAAGCGTCCTCTAAATTTCAGATTTTGTAAATTATCTGAGAAACTAATTCAGTGACCTACCATTTTTATCTCTTTGTTGGAAAGTTCCCTAAATTCTTTAGCTTTTCAGACAGTATGGAAAAATTTTATCTAGTAGAATTAAATATATTTCAAGAAAACGCGTTTTATGGCTTACAGAAAATTCCACTAGATAATTTTCCCCGAAACTTTTATATCTGAAGTGCCATCGCGAATGGTGCGTGTATGCAAAAAATCAAGATAGGTCACCGAGCGAACTTTCGAGTTATAAACAAACGTTTTCCACAGATTTTATTTCCGGTTCGCGCGATTTTACGCAGCATTAACTTCCGGTGTGCTGATTTTAATGCTACTGATTCAGCTGACGCGTGCATCTTAGTAATTGCGTGTGTAGATTGCGCGCGCGCGTGCAGCTAAAAACCCTTTCGAGCCTCCTTAACTGACACCTATTTTAGATACATTGAGAACACTGCGATGTCCCCTTGTAACTGTTTTTATTGTTGGGTTTATAGTTTGTTACTTAATTTTTAAGTGTATTCGTGTATTACATGGGCCCTGGGCCATTCCTCCACAGGTGGCCAGCCTCGCTGTCACTCCCCCATTTGGGGCCAAGGTCTCCCTATGCCTAATCCCTTGCACCTCCTGTGGAGATCTGGCCTGGGGCTACCCTGTCTTACTTAAATTTATGGGCCCCACACAGGGGACTTTCTCGTTACACTCGGCGTTCGTGGACGGGGAATTGCTGCCTGCGGCACCCCTTCAGCCCTGTGCTGGAGCCCCGTCAGGGAGGGGACATCTGTTCTCTGGCTGGGTTAACTTGGCCCCAGGTAATTTTTTCCAGCAACAATGTCCTCCTTGCAGTACAGGCATGGGGCACCCCCTCGGCATGGCGCCATGTGCCGAGGCCCCCCCCATCCGGTGGGTTTCATCCGGTCAGTGGGTTATATCCGAGCCTTGCCAGTATATTCCCTGCCCACTATTGCCCACTACATCATCTTGTGTCTTGTCTGCACGCCATAACATTAAGTGTGATTTTAGCATAAAATAAAGGTTAATGTTGGCAAGCAACCTTTTCTAGACGAGCCCACACTCGTCTCGCTGCGGTAATTTACAACACATGCCCATATTTGGCAACTGCTATTTAAGCATAGCATGTCATGCGAGTAATCAGTTTGTCCCTTCTCTGAGACCTGCAAGTTTGTAATTTGCTCCAATTGTAACCCCTCCCTCCCACCCTCTTATCTCGTAACAAGCTGCATGTACCAGTACTTCGAAACTCTTTTTCTGTCCTTGTCATTAGGGCTTCAAGCCCCCAGTTATTATGGTTAAGGTTTGTTACAATCATACATCTAAAGAATTTAATAAATGTTTACGGGCGGGGAATTGCTGCCTACGGCACCCCTTCAGCCCTGTGCTGGAGCCCCGTCAGGGAGGGGACATCTGTTCTCTGGCTGGGTTAACTTGGCCCCAGGTAATTTTTTCCAGCAACAATGTCCTCCTTGCAGTACAGGCATGGGGCACCCCCTCGGCATGGCACCATGTGCCGAGGCCCCCCCCCCCCCCATCCGGTGGGTTTCATCCGGTCGGTGGGTTATATCCGAGCCTTGTCAGTATATTCCCTGCCCACTATTGCCCACTACATCATCTTGTGTCTTTTCTGCGCGCCATAACATTAATCAACAATTTCCTTGCGCACAGTAACTGGTCCTCTATGATCATTTGTATCAAACACAGTTCAAGGTGTGCACAGTGCTGGAAATAACAGTCACATTACATTGTGATCAGATATCATGACGTTGATTATACTCTCAAATTAAAAGGCCTACATGTATGTCATAACATTGGACTCAAAGTAAAATCAAATTTAATGTTAATTGTGGCTAAATGTAATTTAGGCTAAGTTAAATGCAAGACAATGCTGGCCAGCAGTATCTCCCAGGGTTCTGGTGCAGGGTGGACGGGGGTTTTGTGCAGGGGCCCCACATGGCTTACAGCTCGGCTTCAGATGTCAAGTCATTTGCGTTTTTTTATTGCTGTCAGATAGTTTGCACTGTGATTTTATCCCCGGCCTGCCCCTCCCTCTTGCTTTGGTAAGTGTGTGTTAAGTATTTGTGTTTCCACTGACTTGTCGGTGTGACAGTGCAGGGTGGGAGGGGCTGCCACTCACAGGGTTGTCATGGATACCCTACGCATTTGGCTCGGTTTGATTCATAGCCTCACCCTCCTTTCTAGGCACCATTCCCCAAGCTATCTACTGTTGATGAGTTTAAATTATTCTAGAAAATGTTGATCCCTGTAGGTATGGGTGTAGATGGGAATATGTTTTTTAACCCTGCCCTCCTCACCCTCCCACCCTGTGTTGAAATTCATGTTCCTTATCAATGACCTTCATTGGGGTGGATATGAACTTTCCTAGAACTGCAATTGAAGATTGTGTATATTTTTCTATTCTTTCTTCAGGGCTTTGGAATATACTCCAGCATTTATACGTGTTATTCATGATGAAGAGATGTGGTTATACAAGAATCCCAAATCTCAGAACACAATCTCAACAGAATTGCTGTTTGTAAGTGCCATCTTGGTTGGAATGAATCATCTCGTTTGAAATGATACAGAGCTGGCAGCCTAATTAGAGACTTGATGTTTGTCTAGATGTTATTTTCTAACCACTTTCCACACATTCTTTAGTAGTCGGGGCTATATACATAGTCTGGGTTACTTTTTCATACATTAGGTCAAGACATTTTTGGTCGCACTGATTTGATTCACTCACTCACTCATCCTCTTCGCTCCTTGGGTGGAGCATAAGGCCAGGCAACAACAACTGCCATCCTTCACGGTCTTTAGCTACCTGCTTCACTACATTCCAGCTAGTCCATCCTAGTTTTTTTCCGTTCCCTCTCAATAGTGTTCCTCCATGTAGTCTTTGGTCTTCCATGCTTTCTCTTGCCCTCAGGGGTCCAGGTAAGCGCAACTCTACAGTTGTTATCTTTCTCTCTCCTTAACACGTGACCGATCCATCTCCATCGTCTAACCTTCAAAGTTTCTGAGATGGGACTCTCTCTGGCTCTTTCATAGAGATCACGGTTGGATATGGTGTATGGCCAAAATATGCCAAGGATTCTTCTTAGGCATTTTCGATGGAAAACGTCCAGGCGCTCCAAATCTGTTGATGTAACCCTCCACATCTCAGCGCCAAACAGGAGGATAGAAGTCACGCAGCTCTTGAAGATTCTCAGCTTGGTGTGCTTGCTGTATGTCTTAGACCTCCAGACAGGATTTAGAGTGGCATATGCTCTTCTTGCGATTGACAGCCTGTGCGTGATGTCTTCATGTGACCCACCGGTTCTATGGACAGTGGCACCTAAGTAGATGAAGGAGTTGACGTCTTCAACTTCTAAGCCATCAATGGAAATTGTGTCAGTGACCTTGGCATTTGTTCGTAGCACCTTTGTCTTGGTGGTGTTGATACAGAGTCCGGTATACCTTGAGACCTGTTGGAGGCGGCTGCACTTCTCTTGAAGATCTTTGTGTCGGCTGGAGAGAAGGGCTATGTCATCTGCATAGTCAAGGTCCTCTAGGACTGTTTTGAACTTCCATCTCAGACCTCTCCTTGCATTGGTGGTGTTCCTCATTACCCAGTCAATAATGATGTTGAAGAGAAAGCCAGACATAACGCAGACCTGCTTGACTCCTGTCTCTACAGGAAACCAATCTGATGTTCGTCCGTTATCAACAACGCAGCTGGTGCTTCCATCATAAAGCTCTTGTATGATGTCGACGAAGTTGTCAGGAATGCCATAATGCCTGAGAATGTTCCAGAGTTTGTCTCTTCTCACACTATCAAAGGCCTTCTTGAAATCGATGAAACCTATGTACAAGGGTGTTTGCCATTCAGCACTCTGTTCTAAGATGTTCCTAAGGATGAAAATCTGTTCAGTTGTCCCTCTTCCTGTTCGAAAGGCAGCCTGTTCTTGCCGTAATTTCTCCTCGACTCCTTCCTGCATCCTCATCAAGAACATTCTGCAGAAGACTTTGTATGGCACTGAGAGTAAGGATATCCCTCGATAGTTGTTACAAATAGATGCTGGTCCTTCTTGGGTATTTTGGCCAGCAAAGCTCTCCTCCAGTCAGATGGCACTTTACACTGATCAAGAATCTGATTGCAGATATTCAGAAGCTGGCACAGGGCAATTGGAGGGCTGGCTTTAAGCATTTCTGCACTAATGTTATCCACACCAGGTGCTTTGCCGTTCTTCAGCCGAGAGATTACTTTTCTCAGTTCTTGGATTGTAAAGGGGCCAGTGTCCATCTCGATGGGATCTTCGCAGTCACCAAGCTGACACCCTTCCGGAAGATCACTTTCTTCACAAGATACATTCAAGATCTCATAAAAATGCTCTTTCCACCTTTCAAGTACTTCTTCCTCTGTGGTGATGACTTTACCCTCTTCCGTCCGTATTCAAGTACTTGGCTTCTTAAGGCACCCGCTTAGTACCTTCGTCTTGGTGTAAAGCTCTTTCAGGTTGTTTTGGTGCGCTGCCCTTTCTGCCTCTTCTGCAACTCTTTCCAAGGTTCTCCTCTTGTCTGCTCGTGCTCTCTTTTTCACTTCCTTGTCTTTCATTTGGTACATCCGCTGTCTGTTTTCCCTCACTCATTCTGAACGGCAGTTCAAAATGCTCTGTTTTAGCTTCCGTCTTTCTTCAATACAGTTCCAGGTGGAGGGGCTCAACCAGTCCTTTCGTGACCTTGCTCTTTGTCTAAGTGTTTCAGCTGCCGTGATACGGTAGTTGTCTTTGTATTCTGTCCATGTTTCATCCACGCTTTGGTTGTCATTGTCTAGAGCTTCAAAACGGTTCTTAAGGGCTATGCTGAAGCCCCGCTTGTGCAAAGGATCTTTTAGCTTTGCAGTGTCGTAGATGATCCTTGACACTTGTTTCTTTCTGTTTCTTGCCAGCTTTAGGCGTATCTTACATCGGACAAGGTGATGGTCACTTGCTGCGTCTGCTCCTCGTTGTGCTCTGACATCAAGTAGCGATCTCCTAAATCTTCTCCGGATCGCCACATGATCAATCTGATTCCTGTCATAATCATTTGGTGATGTCCACGTATACTTGTAGATGTCTTTGTGCTTGAAGCAAGTGCCACCAATGACAAGACTGTTCTCAGCGCAAAGATATGCAAATCTTAGGCCATTATCATTCACAGTGCCGAGTCCTTCGTTACCCATGGTGTCTTCCCAGCCAGTGTTGTCAGATCCCACCTTGGCATTGGCATCTCCTAAAATGATCACTGATTTGATTGGATTAAAATAAGTGTTTTAAGTGGCATGTCTGAAGGTAAATGTATTTCTCCTCAGTAAATGTTTCAAGCACTACAAGACACTGAGTTGTTGTGTTTTCTGCAAAGGTGGAAACAGTAGCACCCTTGTGTTTAAATGTCTTAGATGGTAATTAAGTAAATAAATAGAATCCAGCTAATAACTTACATGTATCTGTCATCTTATTTTTTGTTGGCAGGTAATTGCTGCAGTTGTTCCTGTCACTGTAATAATTATTCTGGCAGTATTAAGAAAAGACAGGATTGATGGCATACAGGCCCTCTTTGGTAAATTTCAATTAGACATTGTTGTGTTATATAATTTACATTTACTTCCCTATTATTTACATTTACCTCCCTAAATCACAATCTTTTGACTTTGATTTATTTATATTTTTACAGCTTTGACATTAACTCTTGGATTAAATGGAGTTGTGACAAACATTGTAAAAATTCTTGTTGGCAGGTGAGAAAAAAATTGCACTGCTGCGACACTAAGTGCCCATGTAATGATGATGTACCACTAATGTTTTTTCAGAGTTTTATTATTTCAAATGACTGAAATAATGAACAGTTCCTTATATAACTTTTGGTTAAATCAGTTATTTGCATTCCATTCATGTCGGGTAAAAAAACAATATTTTATCCCCCAAATTGTAGGGTATGGCGTGAGTTGATGTCAAATTTTATCCTGGTTAATTCTGCAGGCCTCGTCCAGATTACTTCTGGCGCTGCTATCCCAATGGAGTTATTCCTGCAAATGTCCAATGTGATGGCAACCCTGATGAAATAATAGAAGGCAGAAAGAGCTTTCCTAGTGGTCATGCTTCATGTAAGTTCTAATCAAAGATGTACATTGTTTAGTTAAATAACAGAGAGGTAGCCATGGTGGAGAATGTCTGAAAATTCTGATGTGTAGTTAATAAAGTTTTAACTTACCCTTCAGTAGAACATTAATATTCTGTTACTTATCAATGCACATTTAGTATTTTAACACCTTGGATGAAGATTTTGATTACTCCATCTCTGCCTGAAATGTGATCGGTCATGCATCACTGAGGCTACAGTAAAGAAGCTTTGGCAGCCAATATGTTTGTGTTCTCAAGATCAAGTTCACTGTGTTTTACTTTGTAAAAACAGAACATCTATGAGAATAATAATGTACACAATCATTTGCCTCAGAGAGGTGTCTATTTAAAAAACTTTTAAAATGAGGCATTGGTCCCAGGACTGTGGAGGTTATATAAAAGAATCTACTTTAACAGAGCTCGAAAAAAGTGCTGTCTGGTTGTCCGGGAGAAGTAGATTTTCCTTCTGGGCAAGTGGCCTTCCATTCTCACTTGCCCAATAGACCATTTTACAGTTGTCTGCTCAGTGACCTGGCCTTTGAATGGCAGTGAGGCTGAAGGTGACCTTGCTTTCATAAAGACCTCTCTGCTTTTGTCATGTAAATGCACTGTAAAATGGTCTATTGGCAAAGGGTCAAGCAAGTCGTTTGCTAAGTAAAGCATTAAAAGAGCAAACTCAGACTTGCCCAGGGCAACTAAAACTTGCCACAAGGGCAAGCTGGAATCCCAGTTTTTTTCCAGCTCTGCTTTAATCTATTTGACTGACCGTTACATGTTGGTGTCACACAACACACCATGCATACATTATACCTTTGCTTATATAAATACTCAAACAATAGCTCTTACAACTGAAGCCTAATATGAGAATATAGCGTGATTTTGCATTTTTTTTCCATGTAGTTTCCTTCAGTGGCCTGGGTTTTTTGTCACTTTATCTTGCGGGAAAGTTACACTGCTTCCAAGCACAGGGAAGAGGACAGGGATGGAAACTGTGTGTTGCTTTGGTACCTCTTATAACTGCCACAGCAATAACACTCACAAGATACTCAGATTATCGTCATCACTGGCAAGGTACTTTGAAGTAGAATCAAGAGTTGTTCCCTTCAAGTTTTTCTGGTGGTGGTTGTTGTTGCTGTGCCCAGTGACAAGCCCTACTAAACACGCTTCTTTCTTTCTTGCCCCCCCCCCCCCTATAAAGAGTATAAAGATTTGATTTGAAGAAAGTTGACACTGATAGTGCATATGGCCAACGATCATGTGTCATTTCTCTGATTGATTCAGGCCTCAATTCTGAATTTTACTGCAAGTAAGGTGCCAGACAGAAGTCGCATCATGCATCAAGATGAACCATACTTTGTAATGCATCCTGAATGACGCACTAAGAAAGATAGTTCATCTGGATGAATAATGTGCCTTGTGCTCATTTTTGTGCTAGAGACACATAGCCAGACAATCTCTAAATGTTTGCCAAGGTTTGTCGAGACAGATAATGTGTCTTTAGTATAAAAAACAGCCATTATGTTAAGAGTAGTTTAACTGTAATGTTAATTTGAGTTTTAGTTCTTGTATAATCTGATTTCCTTATATTGTTGTTCCTTTTCCAGACATAACGGTTGGCTCAATACAAGGTGAGTTGCATGTAATTTTTCATTGGGATTTGGCCGAGTGAAACGAATAAGTAGAAAATGTTTTTCTCACACACCACTGGGGCCTGGGAATAGCTCATGCGACCTTAGACGGGCAGCTTGGCATGTGTGAGAATAACAATTTTGTCTGTCAAAATTCAAATTAAATTATTAATCATTCTTCATGACAAAAGTGTTTGTCTGTTTGTTGCAGGCCTGTTCTTCGCTTATCTTTGTTACAGGCAGTACTATCCCGCGCTCAACAGACCACACTGTCATATGCCATACTGCACAGTCACACCAACCAGGTTTATCGATGAACACGATCACATGTTACCAATGACCGCACAGGACATCAAGTTATTACATCCGGTAGTAGAGAAATCACTTTGACCACCACTGATCTGTCAGAGTTAGGTCTTATACATACAGGGAAATTAGACTACCTTGCTATCATTGTTTCTAGAACTAGACCAGCAAGATGTGTAGAGACTTAAAAAGGGCTGTGGACAGTTTGGTCACGTTATTTACGACCATTGTTCCTAGCCTACGTTGCTTAGTTCTGTCCGATAGTGCACGAGGTGCGTGAAGAAAGTAAGCGTGAAAGACGGAGCTCGAAAAAATGAAAGAGGAAGGTCAGAAAAATAGAAGAAAAGAAATATTATAGTTTCCTTTCCTTGATCGCCCTCTTTTGTTTTTATTTCTCTCGGGTTTTAGGTTTTTTGTGTCATTCCCAAGCGTTCTTGCGCTTTTAGATGAGAAACAGTCGTCTCTTTTCCTTTTTTATGACAGATCTAAGAAGGCCACATCTCGGGGAAACCGTCTTGACACAAAACTAAATTGTTCCTTGTGGTACATCAAATACTGTGGAGATCATTTTGAATTTGATCGAATTCTGTAAAAATATTTGGCACAAAGTATTGCGTTTTGTTTTCAGCTGTCGACAGACGTACCAAACATTTGTCACCAGAATCAAAGATGTTTTATTGTAAAGATGCCCGAAAGAAAATTGAAAGTAATATATTTATTTAACGACGTATTTTAAATACGCCTCTATGGAAATAATACCTGGTATTGTATTAACGCATTAGAAATAAACATATATTGTCGCAGAAGCAGATGTTTTGGTCTGTCTATATGACCCCCACCTCCCGTCATACCGAAAACAAAAAGTGTATTGGACACAGGGACTTAGTCAAGAGCCACCATTTCACCCGCTAGTAGAGAGCTTATCACCGGCCGAAATTCATTTTGACGATGCGCAGGCCAGTAAAGCCGGTTGAGCTTGAAAGTGAGCTTCCGCATCCCTAGGACAGCGCTTTTATCAAGGATCAGGAAACTACAGTGCACGCTCAGTTGTTGTTCAAGCTCACCATGGGACGCAAACTTTGTCATGATACATAACTTGCGATCATACCCTCCCTCCCGGCCCTATACTCAGACTTCTCCCTTTCCAAAGAAATAAATCCCTGACAGCAGGTTGCGTATTATGGTACGGCGCTATCAATAAGGCGCATAGAAAGTACGGGTCGTGTGACAGACTACACTGAAGCAGAGCCTCTCTTTTCCCTTACATTGGTTGTCCCCAGTACTCTAAATCACTAAAGAGATGATCGGTGTGAGTGGAATGAACCGAGCACGGACTGGGGATTGCTGGATTGTATCCGGAGCGCTTTCCATTTCCGTGGAAAACCGATGAGAATTTTCCGCCAAATAGTACGGGACAAATGTATAAACAAAATGAGACAGGGATGTGTACTAATTGACACCATCTTTAACCTTCCTGTCGAAAGGACTGTTCCATTTCATTTCCCACCGAAACGACTTCGTATTTCATCAAGGAACATGGAAGCAAATGGTACAGTGATTTTTCCGATCATTCCAGTAAAAACGCGAAAAAAGGAATACCTCTGACGGTATTCCAAATTTTCTGAAAAATTTCCAGCGTAAAGGCCCGTTCCATTTGGTTTCTAAACGAAAATAAACGGTTTTTCCATACAAAAGAAAAGCGCCCCGGGACTGCGATCTTCCATTTTCTGTCCGCTGAATATATAGCGTAATAAAAAGTTCACAGACTAAGTCTTCAAAATGTTTTAATGTTAACAAGTACCCCAATACCATGGTACACCACAGAATTGATTTACTACTGACTGAAGTTACTTCTCGAAGTTCTTGCCGATTCAGTTTCTTTAAGTTGAAATAAATATCAAAAGGTTTTTGTTGTCACGATAAGCTTAACCCTTAACAAAACCGATGTGTCAGTGATGTACCAAATTAACGATAGCTTGATGAAAACCCAACTAACACAAACATATATAGTGACGATAATCAACTCTCGTTTGGTCTTACTGATAACTGCAAGTTTGAATTCGCCTTTTCTACATGACTTGGAGAATAACTTTTAACTACGTAACTCTGGAAAATGAGAAATCTGTCGACTGAGGCTGTCTTACGGAAAGGTTATGAATGGCGCCAGAACGGCTGTAACTGTTTGTAAATTCGTTAGATTTATCTCTGAAAGATCAACGCCGACTGCAACGATTGGTCAAATAAATCTATCACTTAAGAAGTAAACGAAGTTTACTGCGACTGAAAAAAGCTGAACAACACGGGGAAACAAAATGTACTGTATGACGCCTACAAGGGGTTCTTAAAAAAAAATGAACTGGGATGACACTATTCTGTTTGATGAAAACCAAACACCTTCTTATTGGTTACATCTTTTTCTTCACCCGTCATTCTGGATAGACTGGACACTCTCTTCATACCCTTGCCAGGTGGGACTGTTCCAGCAAACAGGACCCGGGAGACTGGTACTACTTGGAAATGTTGCGGTGGGTATTACGGACAATAGCCTGACGTTGGGTAACCAAGGCAACTGATAGGGAGAACTGGTGGCAACGAAAGGCGCGAACTGTGGGCCACCAATCACAGAGCTTACACCTGGATAGTTGAAACAGTTGTTCCACAACACTTGTGGCGATAGGTTAGTGTCAATGCTGCAATTAGAAATAAGTGTCGGGGTTACTGCTGAAATCATGCAACAATTTCCCCTGCTTGTTTGCAAATAGTTTCGGTCGTTTCCACTCAAGTTAGCGATCGCAGGAGGCGGATAAAATTAAGTCGACCAATCGATCAAATACATTATTTGCGCAAGAAAGCCATTTAAGAGTCTTAGGGCGATCCTCTTCTCACCGCGCAAAGTGGCTGAAAATATTGAGAATTTAAGTGAGAAACGCAGATTGTTTCTTTTTAACTAAGAACAAATCATTCCCTTATCTCTATTTAATACGTCCTTTATCGCTTTCTCTGGAGCGGCGCTTAACATTCTCCGGTTTTGTTTGTTTCGCTTCCATTATTTTGAAATTCTTTATAACTATCACGTCCTCACCCGTTTGCAGTTTTTTAGTAAACTGTGACTTGATAACGTAAGACGTCAAGGGAGGGGGGAGGGTTAACATGAATTTAAGTGAAATTTTAGAAAGTTTAAGGAGGGATTCAAATGAAAAAAATAGTTTTGGAACACCACCAGACAGTTGAACGCCTCCGAAATGGTAACCCAGGTTGGTGGACAACTGTCTGGTGTAAGTCTAAGTCTACCGATTTTTAACTTCAAATTTAATTTTAAATTAACATCAAATCTTCCAAATTTCCTATTTCCATAAATTTTACTAATCCTTTGAGAAAACCAGACATTATGGCCAGACATAATGTAATTTATATCAAGGCATGGTGTGCACGTGATGATCCGTTGGATATAGGCTGTACCAGGTACGCGAAATTTGGGGGCGTTGCTACCTTACCAAAGGTCAACTTCCAAATCTCAGAAGCGTGGCGGTATATTACGGCTAGTTCCGATGCTATTCGTCCTTCTTTCCTTTGCCATCGACAAAGACAGATCACCTGAAAGAAAAATCTTACCCGCCTCCTTCCCCTTCACCTACCAACGGATTATTATTGCCGTTTCATTTTGCTTCTTGTTCCTAGTTGATATATTTGTTAGGTAGTTTGGCGGAATTTTGTCGCCCCACTTTTTTCAGTTACTTATGAATAACTTTTGTATAGATCGCTGTGTTGGGATCCTGTTACATTTGATGTGATTAAACTTGCCACAATCGTGGCCAGATTTATCCAACACAGTTGTTTGTGTGAATAATCTCGTATAATTGCAAGTTACCGGGTATTCAAGCAAAGCTCGCGCTAAGGGATGGGCCACTGTTTTTGGTCTATAACATGCCTTGATATAAAAACTATTTATCCCCCAATACTTAACAAAACAGCCCAAAAACGTAGATATACAGGATGAGCAAAGAGATTTTTGACTGCTTGAAACGTGAACGAGATATTGGCGTTGAAACCATAATACCCAGCCAAAATACGGCCTTCATGTTAATCACCACCTTAAAAGGAACCGCAATTCTTTAATACCTTAGAGGTTGTTCCAGCTGGGTTCCGCTCAAAGATAAAGTTAAACTCTCCTCTGACTGGTTAACCGAGGGTGTTTCGTCTTCCGTCGGTTTCCATCGTCGTTGGTGACGGAGATTCTTCGAGCATTCACCTGGCGTGTCTTTCCGGAGACGTCTTCGGGCATTAGCAAACCAATTCTTAAGCTACAGTAACAATAAATAAAATCAGTAATGAATGCCAATAATTTTATTGGCATTGTGAAAGTGGTCGCGATCGCTTACGAGAATTGGTTGTCTACAAGAGCAACTGATCACATCTACAACAGGTTTTGATTATAGTCAGTTTTGACTGCATGGGAAAATTTTAACATATTGAGAAATGGTCGCTTACAGGAAGTGATCGGACTCTACATAAGACTGCTGAACTGCTGGAACAGCTCATCTCATTGGAAATATAAACTTTGTGTGTGAAGCGTCACTAAAGCCGGAAAATCCACGCAACACCCGACAAAAAAAATGATGCGTCTTGCCATGAGGATACTGGTATCAGCAAGATGGAAACAAACATAGTTAGGAACGTCACCACAACGGTCAATCATACCCTTGGAGCCACCCTCGTTCCCAGGGCTTTTCCCTTAGAGATAAGGGAATGAGACTGCTGGAGCTCGGTATGGTCGAATAGGAATTTTCTTTCTTTTCTTTTTTCTTTCTGAAACAGAAGATTACCTGGCCCAAAGTGAGTCCATGTTGCTCTGCCAACATCAATCTCTCTGTTACATTGGGGTAAGGATTACTGATGTGCTCCTTAAACCACGCCTGCAATGCATTGCAGATTTCCTTGGGGATTCCTCTCTTTTTGCGAATACCGGAAGGACAAATGCTTCGCGGTGGCATAAATCTACAAAGAATTAACCGGTCAAACAAGTTCAAGGGAAATTTGTGTAGCATGACCTAAGGCACAGGTCTTGAAAGACTCCCGCGTTAAAGCCCTGGGCTTATATAACTTCGTAAGGGGTTTTGGGTGCGCTTAGAAACCGTTAACACTTTCGATTAAAACTTTAGATGTTTGTAGAGAAACGCAGAAGGAACGCACTTATACATTAGATGCCTATATCCGGGAGGCTTCTATCCGGGGAGTTTATGACCGTGGGGGGGGAGGGCTTTAACGTAGGATTTTTACGGTAGCACGTCTTTGAAGACCTTTGAACTGACCTAGTCTCGTCAAGAGGGACGCCCCCGGGGAGAGATGACTCGTTCCCATCTCTCTCACGAAATAAGAGACAAATATGGGGCCCAGACAGACTGGGGACGAGTCGTTCGTAGAAGACATTGCCAGATTTCATACGTCGGGGGCCTGGGTACAATCGGTGTATTATGGGATTAACAACACAAGACCCATATATTCGGAAAGAGCACACCGAGCTTTACAAAATCCTTAAGTTTCGTGTTAATTGGGCCAATATTGAACAAGATACAGCCATTCAAAAACTTCAAAATTTAGTAACAAATGTATGGATTGCTGGACACTTGTCCGGAAATCCATACATTTTCCGGACACTTGTCCGGAAAGCCATACATTTCTTTGCAAATTTTAAAGTTTTTGAATGGCTGTATCTTGTTCAATATTGGCCCAATTAACACGAAACTTAAGGATTTTGTAAAGCTCGGTGTGCTCTTTCCGAATATATGGGTCTTGTGTTGTTAATCCCATAATACACCGATTGTACCCAGGCCCCCGACGTATGAAATCTGGCAATGAAGAGTTGCTCTCTATATACCGTGTATATAAACGGTCTTAAAAGAAAAAGAGCGTGCTGCTTGTAGTATCATTTGTCAAGAAAGTATACCAAACAGAGTATTTGTTTATATAAGCTTTGACCAATGGGGATTTGCGTTGTTGTGTAAAATGGCCATTTGCAAGGAAAATGCGCAACATTCTTGCTAATGTAAACATTTTTTCGTTTGTTTACTGTTTTTGACACTATCTTGGTCTGTGACCTGACCTTATGCCGTCACTACGTATCGTATCGTATCTTATTCTATTCGTTTAGAAATTTTCAAGCATTAACAACAATTCGCAAAAAAAAAAACTGTTTTCGTTTGTCCATACTACCTGGTGTCTATTGCAGGACTAGAGGATTTCCGTGATCTTACGTTTGATTTGTGTTTCTTTTGAGTAAGATCATATTACGTGATCAGAAATCCACTGCAGTTGAATGGTCAGAGAGGATGTCCAGCCGGCAATATCTAACATGTCGGCATACTCTGCCAAAAATTACTGCAATTTGTCGCCAAGCCCGATGGAAACTTAGTTTTATGGTTGATAATTTGTTGCAAAATGGCTTCGAATTCATAGCCGATTTTGTTATTTACCAATTTTTATAAGACCTTGAACAGATGTTATTAGTTCAATTCCAAAACGCCAAGGGATTCGTCCGTATTTTCCTCCACCATGTGACCTAGTCATATTACTTAATTTTTGGAAAGTTTTTTCTGCAAAGAGAACTGCCTTGATTGTCTCAAAAATAGTGGGTTTGTGCCTAGAGTCGAAACTCAAATGCGTCGGCTTTAATCGAATAATGTACAAGCAATCTGATACTTCAATTCAATAAAAATTTTAATGTTCACTTTGGAGAAAGGAACATCAAACAAGTCTTGCTGTACGATTCTGTTCGTTTGATCGTAACTGACTGGCGCGTAACTTACCTACGATGAATGAATAAAGCAGACTCAATAAAACTCCAAGGAAAAGCGATTAAAAGTTACAAAATTTGTCTGAACCACTTACGCCATATTTCTACACTATGAGAAAGAACTAAACGGGTTAAGAACGTTCAGTTTTAGGGAAATAAAAGAGTCAATAGAAGAGTTGATCGCATTCTTACTGGCACTCAATTTGATCAAGATTTTACCCCTGGTAAGAGCGATTACAATTTTAAAACACTAACTAAATATTTTACAACAAACCTTTGTCTCAGGCGATGTCTTTGCACTGGAGTTCTAGCTTTAGCTTCATAAACATGAGCCTGATCCCACATCACAATAAGATCCTCACCGTTAGAGAATTTGCCCTCCTAGATGACGAATTAAATTTTTAGAAATGAGCAAGTTCCAAAGAAACGAACATCTTCGGGCGATAATTGAAACATGCACAGCGAACCTATATTTGAAAAAACTGCATTTGAAACCTTAATCAGTCATGGTTTACCTCTATAAGTTTGTAAACCGTTTTCACCTCTCTATTGTGCCAGGCAAGCGCAATTTTTGCGCGAGTAATCTCTTCATTGTCCTGATATGCTCGAGTTTGAGGGAGACAAACCAGCAGACTCTCAACTTCGGCGAATTTGTTGCAACGAACAAGACTTGTTACCCGCGTGCTAACAGCTGTAACATTGTCCGGAATGGATAGAAGTTGCTGCCGATTCCGGGTACGCTTCATGTTTTGAAAGCAGGTTTCTTAGATTTAGTAAATATTGGCTATTTTGCCGACACGACAGGAAATGGCGCCAGCCGGTCTACGATTTGTTGCCATACGCCCAAAGATGAGTCGTGAGAACGACGACTTTCTATTGGCTGACTTGTAAAACCCAATTTTGCATGGTGTCCATCATCATATTGAAGTCGCATTCTGCCCGGGGGTACTCGCTTAATTTTTTTTCCTTTGGCCATGCATGAACGTTTTTTTTTTCTTTCAAGGCAAAAATATCTTTTCTACCGGGCGTTGTGGGAATTTGCTTCTTAGTTGCTCGTTATGAGTGAGTTTTTCTTCCCCAATTTTCCCTTGAAAGATTTTTCCTTTGGTATTTCCCCAAACCGAGACCCTCTCCCTCTCCTCCGCCACCATGACTTTTCTAATAACCCAGTCCTAAACATTAGAGAAGGGTTTCAAATCCCCTGATGTTAATCGGAAAAAATACATGCCCATCCTCCAAGCCAGAGTGCGCACAATATATCCACTTTGAAACAAAAATGTTGAACATCTGTCGACATTGCCCAGACATTGGCCATCAAGTGAGGATTCAGTTTGCCCGAGTTTCTGACTGGCAGCCAAAGGTTTTCGTGTCTCAGTGACCCCACCAAGCCCCGTGGGAGGGAGGGAATTAAGTGTAAACTACACTAAGAAAAGTCAAAAGGTGAAGTGAATCCAATCTTTACAGGAGTGGTGGCATGGGACACAAACATTAATGCAGCCATGCTTCAGCTAGCAACAGCAAACTATGAATTTCAGACATTCTATAGTACTAATTATAAGACTCACAACGTAGGCCACTCCCCTATGGCTAAATTCACGGAAGGAAAAGCGCGCAATGTTTATCACTTGATTGTTACGCTCGGGGAGATTAGGAACATGTGGAAAATCTTAAGATCCGTTTTTACCCATTTCCTGGTCAGTGAAAATTACGCTATATACCAAGTTAAAGAAAATCCAGTCCATGTGAGTCATGGGTGTGGTCCTATACTCTCCTGCAATCACATAAGGCCGGTCACGTGTTGCTCTTCTTTGCACGTATATTTCTATACAAGTGAACAGCACTGATGATCAGCATTTGATTATATTTATTTATGACAGAGAGAACTACAACCACTGGCGATTTTTAGCCATTATAAATATGTGATTCATATCTTCCTAGGAAATAAATTACAACACTGACGACTGAAGTAAGCTGCACCAAGTGTCACGCCCAGTATCCCCTCCCCCCCCCCCCAAAAAAAAGGGGAAAGTACATGAAAGCTCGACTTTTCTGCAACTCGCAACGAAAAACTTGCAACGAAACGTTTGTTGCATTGCATGTGGCAGGAAAAATTGCTTCGTGTAACATGGTCTTAATACATTGTCTCTTTTAAGCTTTCTTCTTACTCGTCCTTAACGACAAGGAGGCGCCGGTAAAGAGTCTTGCTAAACCGAATATGGGGAGCAAGAAGATAATAAACGCCATCATGATCACGTAGTGACTAATGCTTGTTCCGATATCGAGCCAGCTGCCACTATCTTGGACGAGATAAAAAAAGTGCAGTCCCATTAGATCCGTCATGACAAGCACTATTAGCACAAGGCTTTGAACTGGTATCGATAAAACCACGTGTATGGCGTCGAACGCGCACGCTACAATCACAAACGGAATAAGGACTTTACAGAGTAGCAGACTGCCCATGACAAAAGGTGAAAATACTGTTAAAAAACAGTAAACAGAGGCAGGATCAAAACTGTTAATGCTTGCAATGTTACCTGTTCCAAAGAAGGCCACAACAATAAAGAACACAAAGAAATAAGCGCAGCGAAGGTCTTCCAAAGTGAGCTTTCTAATAAGCGGGGTATCGATGCCTTTAGTGAGAACCTTCCAAGCCGGCTGCTGGGTCGTTGTGGTGGCATCATCACTGCTTAGTTGTGTTTCTAACAACGTGTTAAGAGTTTTGCCAGAAAGTTTGTGTTCGGATAGTAGCCACGCCCCCATCAGTAGCGAGAGAACTAGCAGAAACAAACCTTCGTAAGCCGTGCTCATCAATAAATATACCGAGGAAAATGCCATGGCGATGCTTGACAATCTGATGGTCAAATTACTGGAGTTGATCAGGGGGAGGAAAAACGACGACAGGAAAATCGTCCAACTTCCAAGCTGGTTCAGCACTGGAAGACCAAGCTTTCGCTGCAGACTTGACGCTGTACTGTTAACAATATAAACCGCAAAGCCTATAAGAAGCGCTTGAGACAGAAGTATTTGAAAAGATTTTGTTATTTCCGTCTTGAGTAGCTGTGAAATATTACTGGCATAAACCAACAGAGAGGCAAAAGCGGCTACAGTTAAAACTCCTGCCAGGGTTACTAAGAAGTAGTTTGCCTCGCGTCCGACCACAGGAAGAACAGGAAACACAGAGAGGGCAAAGCTAAGGATCGTCCAACACGCCATTGACCACCGACAGTTAGAATACAGCGGGGTGGTGAATGGCCACAACGCCAGGCACACGAGACCAACAGAGAGAATCTCTCGCCTGAAGAAGCTCATCACTAGAATCTCTAACGAAAACGCACCAAACAAGACTGTAAACAACACTCTACGTCGCAACTGCTTCACACGGATATAATCCAGGGAAGCATAGATTACGTGCAGTCTCTTTCCAATGCGGTTCCAAAACACTAACGGCATCAAACAGTAACTGTAATACATCCACGGTGCTTTTTGAATCAACAACAAAAGAACGACGAGAACAGCGAAGACACTCGATGTGCTATCAACAAATGAGATTTTTACCAGCGGATGGCAGTCTTCCTTGTTGAGTTTGGACGCCTCCTTCATAACGTCGCTATGCTCCTCGATAATCTGAAGAACAATACAAAATATCCATCCCAGAAAGCCAAGAGTGACCACTAAATTCAAGAACACTCTGTCATAGTTCTGGTAGTAATTGAGTCCTTGCAACGCAAGCTTTATGAGATCTCTGCTGAGCGTGACGGCTTCATTATACTTCTTGGCTCGCATGAACTCCTTTATGTCTCGAATCATTCCCGTTTTCTTTGCACCTATAAAAAAAACAGAAAATTGTTTCACAGTGACCTCGAAAGGACAACTCTATCAAGGAGACAATTCAAATTGCCCCAAGGGCGTCACCTTATGGAGGTCCCACTGTAGTTAAGACTACTGTAAGTAGCCTCTTTCTCCAGAGAGATTGTGATGAGCTGGGACTATGGGGGGGGGGTCAAACACGCTTGCCTCTTCTCTCTCCCCGGGCTCCGTAGGCTTTATATTCTCCCTCTCCAATCTCCCTACATTTTATCTTAAAAACATTCTTGTAAATGAATACTTAAGAAGCCTCTCCCCGGTGTATCTACTATCATTTATGGTCTCATATTGAGAGCTCTTCCCTATGCTACTCTCTACGTGAGAGCTTCCCCTTGGTGTTACTAAAACTCACACATATAAACTTGAGTACAAGCATTCATGTACCTGCTAACAAAGTAAAAGGCCAAAACCACAGAGATGTTTCTTTTCTGAACAGTTCTTTGACATCATACTGAGCAAGAATCTGTTGTGAATTCATAAAGAGGTTTTCTGCAATGTACTGCTCAGTATTATTCAGATATTCCACTGGTAAAATGCCCACAGAGTTCAGAGGGAATGGTACACCTAAGGAACAAACAAATTATGTTATTTAGAAAGAACAGAGTGTTAACATAAAGAGCTAGAAGGTCAACTAAAAAAACAATTTTAAACTTTTCATGCCTGGGCTTTGGGTGTTGGGGAGAGGCAAAGTGACCCACCCTTTATCAAAGCTGTTGCAATGAAACATCCTAAAATATATATTTTTTTTATTGGCTGTCACCAGTCAATTACTATGACATTGCCCAATGAATGAAACAAAGAGATAGAGAAGGAAGGCCCAAAGTCAGGCAGACTACACCTGCACCCAGTGTGGGAGAGACTGTCACTCCCAAATCAAGTAGCCAATTAAACAATTTGCAATTAAAACAACCTTCTGTTGACGTCCTGCCTATCTACACTCCAGTTATATAGTTGTGAATTACTTGCCTTCTCAATATTTCCCTTTGCTTTCTAAAAGAGGTAACGCCTGCAACAGGCCAAGTGGTCCATACCACCAGAGCTTATCCCAGTTTCTGTAAAGCCTGGTTTTCACTAGCGACGCAAGCATAAGCACAATCACAAGCGCAAGCATAATGCTCCGTTTTCACACAACGCAAGCGAACGCGAGCATAAGCGCAAGCACAAGAAAAAGGAAAACTTTCGATCCTTGTGCTTGCGCTTGTGCTTGCGTTATGCTTGTGTCGCTAGAGAAAACCAGGCTTAACATTCAGCAACTGAGTATTTCTACTCCCCCCTGGATGGGAAGCTTGTCCTTTGTAGGGTAACCCCCAGCCTAAAAATGTCCAGTACCCTGGAGAGGTACTGTGAGAGCAAAGTGTTTTACCTAAGAACGCAATACAGGGGCTCAAACCCCAGCTGCTTAAACACAAGTCCAGCATACTAACCATTAGTCCACCACACCTCCCACACTTTCTTCTAACCATATAGAACACTCAGGATAAGAAAGAGAATACTGATAATCTATACTATTAATATATACTTTTTTCTGCCTGACACAAACCCACCAATCAAGGAGGTCATCAGTGGTGCAATATCAGCTTGATTGACGTCTGTTCTCCTTAGCTGAGCAAGGTTCCATTCAAGCATTTCATCTGGAATATCAGCACCATGAATGGGCGTCATGGGTCCACGTATACCAGCTCCCCAAGCTACTAATGGGGTTAGAGTCTCATGAGCATGCCCTGCACCATGCGACCCCCAGTTGGTCATTCCATGATCAGCTGTCATAACATATGCAGTTTGACCATCATAATCATAAAATTCCTCAATTAATTTCTCCATTTCCTTTATTCCCTCGTCAACCACAGCAATATTCCTGACATATTCTTGTGAGGTAGGTCTGTGAGCGTGACCATTGGTGTCAATTCCTGGTTAATAAACAAGGATATGGGATACACTTTTATTTTTAGGGCTATGTAATCCCATTTTAAGTAGGCCTCACTTAATCACTGGTCTTAAAATCAAATAACAGTTTTAAATAACCATATCCGGGTCACAGAGAAAACATAACAAATACCTATTATAATAGATGTTAATGAATATTTCACCTTTTTCAACAGAACTCAGTTTAAACACTTTTTTCTTCGCTAAAACTTTCTCTAAAAGTGAGCGATATCAAAATTTAAAGGAACGTCAGTCTTTCTTAGAATCAAAGTCAGTAGCTCACTTAGTGCAAAATAATTACTTGTGTATTAACTCTGTTTTCATAAATGCCGTCATATACATGTGTATATATACACATACAGGGTGCATTCCTTTGGGGTGATCTGGACTAGGAACAGTGATCCAAGATCACTTGGATCATGGTGCAACAAAGAAACTGATGAATCTGTGACCAGAGTGGATTCATCAGTTCCTTTGATGCACCATGATCCAAGTGATCTTGGATCACTGATACTGATTCAGATTACCACAAAGGAAGGCACCCAAATGTATATACATTGTAAACATGTTCTGGAAAGGTCTCCTGTACCATTTTAGCAGTACCTGTCCACATTAGTGAATAAAGCCACCAACAAACACCTAACAACAAAACACAGCAAGCTACCGATCTGACATACTCAGTGGTCTTAAAAACAATGACATCTCAAAATAACATTCATTTGCGAAAAACAACATGAAAAACAAAAGAAATGCTCTCCATATAATGGATTGAATTGTCATTGAAGATGCTTTCTGGATAATGTTTTTTACCTGCAGCACACCCCAGTATTAAAGAAAAGATATCATACCCAAAAGATGTAGAAAAAACACAATTTGCCCTTCATGAAGCATTTTCTTTAATGTATCATTTTTCCTTGCAGAACCAAAGAATCCTCTGACTTCGTTAAACACCCAAGTGTCCAGTTTAGAAGCATCTTCATTTGCAAAGTCTTCCTCCACGTTCTGATACATATAGGTGAAGACATGGCCACCACTGGCCCCCTTGGCAAACATTGGCAGGATATCAGGGCTTCCCCATGCCCATGTGTAACGGCTTTCATTGAAGGTAGAATCAAACTCTACAGGGTTTTCTTTCCAGCCTGGAAAAAGGAAGATAATATACTTAAAGTGAGTTCAAAACTTGAGGACAAAAGTTTACTTCAGGATTCTTTGTCAGAACTTAAGAAAAATATGCATTTCTAAATAATTGTTATACATGTATCTCTTACAGTATGTCTGATCAAGTTTATATCTTTGAAGTTCAAAATACTAAAAGTGGAAGGAGGTTATCCAGGGAAACTCATGAACAAATGTGTTTTTTTTTTTCAGCAGACAAATGGGCCAATAAGGGAGGTTTACTAATTTAAGTTTGACTCTCTGTACTCTGAGTCTATCCTTAGAAGTTTTGTTACACTTTTTCCAGTTCAAACATTCTGGCACTTTTTACGAGGGCATTTTTAGGCTTCTTTCAAAAAGGTTGTTGATCAACTCCCTCACTTTAAATATAATGGTCACTCTCTTCGTAGTTGATTATCAGTTTTTTTTGGTGACATAAGAGCCCACAATTAAATAGTTGATGTTAAATTAAGTTGTGGGTGCTTTCGATTTTAGCTTCTGTGAAATTTTTTAGATCTGCCCAGAAGTGCAGGCAATCACAAAAATGACAAATTCCTGGGGCCAGGTCATTGCAATCTTTTCTTTTAGCCTAACACCAATTAATGACTTTTCTTGTAGACATTTCAAATGAACTCCTTATTATTGAATTTGTTATTTTTCCATAAGTCTGTTATTTTATTGGTACACTTCTCAATGTTCTAATAAAATTGTAGGCTTGATTGCCAGTGGCTGTTTGGGAAAGGAACCCGCGCTCCTTCCCCGAAGCAACGGCTGGATGCATGAGGATTCTTTTGTTAGTATTAGTCAATCAGATAACCGCAAACAAATTATCTTGTCAGTTTGATGGCGGCCCGGGATGGCAGACGATGTGGAATTGATAAATGTCATGTGAGAGAACTTAAGAGATGTTTAAGATCGGCTGTTTAAAAATTCCCAACAAAAAATTTTTGGAAAAGTTGGTAGATGGCCAAGATGTGTTCCTTACTCAGCCAAGAGGATTGGCAAAATTTGAATCTTGAGTTCTGAAACATCAGATACAAAGTCAACAGAGAGAGATGAACCTAAACATTGAGCTTGAGAGACAAAACAGTTCGTTAAATAGATGTATAGCCTCTTTTAAGGATTATGGCACCAGTCTCTGGCAAAGCCAGGCAAAATTCAATTTTTAAATGAGCTAAAACGTGGGTGAATCAAACCTAACTAGCAAAACATACATCACAAATCACAGGGTGTCAACTTAACAATGGAGACCGTGCAGACCAACATGTGACCTTTGACATGCACGACCAGTTTGCTCCACCATAGTCGAACAGCACTGCTCTACTCAAAAAACGAACTCTTCCTTAGAACATAGTATCTTTACATATAGTGCCCTTCTGCAGCAGTAATGTAAAACAAAATAGGTAGGATGAACAAAATTCAAAATAGAGAATGCCAAATGTACAAATGTTTTGAGCTGTAGGTGTCATGTGGGCCTGCCCAGGTTGTAACCAGATGACAATTCTGGTGACCAGGAGCACCGCATGAATTTAAAAGTTATGAGTATACATCACAGACGAGCTTTGCTGCTCAAGTGTCCAGCCGTCTCTTTTCAGGGAGGAACATAAACCTCAAATTGTGGACTACTTAAAATCATTTGCACAGCTTTGTTATCTTGCCCGAGCATCATATTTTCAATACATTTGCTATTTGCAAAATAGCTTTTTTTTGTTATTTATGTTACATTCTGTGAGCCACTCTTCCTTAAAGTCATTTGCATATTAGATGTGTAATTTGTTATTTTCACGCAAGTTTTCCAGCTATTAATCACTACTCTTTTCTTTCACTGACGTCATACATTTGTTAGTTCGCGCGATACGCGTTAAAAGCTTTGTTCATATCTGTTAAGTTATTTTGGTCATGTTAGCTAGCACGAAACCTTGTTATTTTCGTTATTTTGCGTTTGACCTACAAATCATTTCTTGTCATTTTCGAGTTCTGATGCTTCGTTTTCGTGTTCTGGGTACGTCATGCTTAGGTCTTCCTTTTCGAGTGCTTCGTTTTCGACATAATGCCCAGCCCTACAACAGAGCCAATATGGATAATTCGTTTTAGCTTTCTTTACAAACCTTTCGCCACAGCGCTAACATCCTCATAAAAGCCAGCGATAAGGGCAACATGTCCAGGCCGAGATTCTGTAGGAACTCGTGTGTGTGACACGCCCCAACTGCCTTTCTTCTCGATCAAACCTCTGAGATACGGCGCACGAGTTTTTCCGTGTTGGTCTAGTTCATAGAATTTGTCCGCTCTCAACCCGTCAGCAACAAACAGAACCAGCCTTTTTGCTGGAGGTTTGAGAGTTGATTTATAAGGCGTCATACCATGAACAAGAGGAGAAGTAAAATAAATATCGAAAATAGAGGCTAGATAGATAATATGGACTAATATTCCAAGCACTAACAAAGACAACTTCGCGGCCGCCATATTGAATTTCAAGTGCAGCGGCTGGTCAAACAAGCCCTAACAGGAGGCTCAGAAGAATCCCGAGAGAGATTGGGCCGACGAAAAATTTCGCGAAACTGAAATGTCAGTCATCTCCCGCCCTCAGCCTCGTGCCGGGCATTAGCTGAGGGCGGGAGATGACTGACATTTCAGGCTATCGAGACCCGTGTGGATTCAGTTCCCAAACGAGATCATTCTACAAAAATCTAGGGGTATCCAAAACGTTGTAAAATCGAAAAAATGTTCTAGAACACTAATTTTAGAAAATTCTGGATATTTCTTACCCAAAATATAAACATTTTCATTGGTGCATTTCGACGAGAATGGAGTCAGCACTTTTATATTTTTGGAAATGTGATGTAAGACGATTTTGAAACAGGGGTATAAATAAAGGCCAGTTTCACGACGCAGGGAAACTTTGCAGAAACTAAAAGTTAACTCAGCAAGAAGAAACACAGGAAGATTTTCTCAGAAGCTACCGAAGATGCCAGTCAATACAGGTCCTGCGATCGGAATTGATCTTGGAACAACTTATTCCTGCGTTGGAGTCTTTCAACATGGTAAAGTTGAAATCATCGCCAACGACCAAGGCAACAGAACAACTCCCAGCTATGTCGCTTTCTCTGAAACAGAACGTTTGATCGGCGATGCGGCCAAGAACCAAGCCACACTGAACCCAAGCAACACTGTCTGTGATGCCAAGAGACTGATCGGTAGGAAGTTTGACGATCCTGCGGTTCAATCGGACAGAACTAATTGGCCTTTCCAAGTGATTAACGAGGCCGGGAAACCGAAAATCCGAATACAGACCAAGGGAGAGTGGAAAAGTTTTACTCCAGAAGAAATAAGCTCCATGGTCCTTACGAAAATGAAAGAGATAGCTGAAGCTTACCTGGGCGAAGAAGTGAAAGATGCGGTAATCACAGTGCCAGCTTATTTCAACGATTCACAGCGACAGGCCACTAAAGACGCTGGACTAATAGCGGGGCTTAATGTCAAGAGAATCATCAATGAACCGACGGCTGCAGCTCTCGCTTACGGATTGGAAAAGAACCTCAGCGGAGAAAAGAACGTGTTGATCTTCGATCTCGGTGGAGGAACGTTTGACGTCTCCGTACTGACAATAGACCAAGGATCGTTCTTTGAGGTACAGTCCACAGCTGGCAACACACATCTCGGCGGAGAAGATTTCGACAATCGCGTTGTGGATCACTTTGTGGCAGAATTCAACCGCAAGTTCAAGAAAGATCTTAAGGGCAACCCAAGAGCCCTTCGCCGCCTGAAGACCGCTTGTGAACGAGCCAAGAGAACATTGTCTTCCAGTACTCAGGCCAATGTCGAGATCGACTCACTGTGCGATGGTATTGATTTCTACTCCAGGATTACTCGCGCAAAATTTGAGGAACTCTGTCTGGATCTCTTCCGTTCATGTCTAGAACCAGTGAAACAGGCACTCACTGATGCACAGCTTGACAAATCCCAAATCCACGAGGTGGTTCTGGTTGGAGGCTCTACAAGAATCCCGAAGGTACAGCAACTCCTTGAAGAATTCTTCAGTGACAAACAGTTGAGCAAGTCGATCAACCCAGACGAGGCGGTCGCATATGGTGCAGCAATCCAGGCCGCGATTTTATCCGGTGACCGGAGTTCAGAAATCAAGGATGTCTTGTTGCTCGATGTTGCACCGCTGAGCCTCGGAATTGAAACCGCTGGAGGAGTGATGACCAATCTAATTGAACGCAATGCCCGAATTCCAGCCAACGTTTCAAAAGAGTTCTCAACCTACTCAGATAATCAAACAGGTGTCTCCATCCAAGTGTTTGAAGGAGAACGAGTCTTGACCAAATTTAACAATCAGCTGGGACGATTTAACTTGGAGGGAATCCCCCCTGCACCGCGCGGCGTGCCGAAGATCGAAGTCTCCTTCGATGTCGATGCCAACGGGATCTTAAACGTTTCCGCCAAGGACCAGAGCACTGGAAAGAGCAACAATATCACCATCACCAACGACAAGGGAAGGTTGTCCAAAGCAGATATTGACCGCATGGTAGCTGATGCTAAGAAATATAAAGAAGACGACGAGAGGCAAAGAGAGACGATCGATGCAAGAAACAGCTTGGAGAACTACGCCTTCAGCGTCAAACACGCAGTGGAAGATTCAAACGCTGAGATGAAGCTATGTTCGGCTGAGATAGACACGGCAAAGAGCAAGGCCATGGAGGTTATTGACTGGTTAGACTGCAATTCCCTGGCAGAGAAAGAAGAATATCAGGACAAGGAGCAAGACATGCAAAGAGTGTGTTCGCCAATCATGTCCAAGTTACACGGACAACAGCAGCAGCAGACGGAGAGCTCTTGCAATGGAGCCAGTGTTGAAGAAATTGATTAATGCAAAACTTCGACCAACTTTTGAATCCAAAGTACGAAGTGAACAAAGAGAAAAAGAAGTTTATGTGAGTTTTCTGAACAGTTCGTATATTTATCGGAAATCCAATCTACTGTGCACCCGTTTAACGAAAAACAAAACATTTGTAGTACAATTAAAATGGTTACATTACTCAAATCAGTTTTATGTCCAAAAATGTACACAATCGCAAAGATAAAGAAAGCAAAAAGGCTACGTGAAGATAATAAACCATTGAACTGAAGATCCCTGTACATGTAAATGGAACGAAAATAACTTCATTTCGATTTGTTGTTTTCGCAAAAAGCATGCCGTTTTCGTCATAGATGTTTTCGTTTCAGTCCGTGTAGACTGTACTTCCGTCGAGTTTACAAGGCACGCAAGCGCAGTCTGTTATTTTTTGTAGAAGCCGGTGTCACAGCCGCACTCTCCAAAAGAAAACGTCTGAGAGAGGCTGATTACTGGTACAGCAAAACTAAACAGAACACGACAGAACGTTCTGACAAGAAAGTTGCCTTTGTTCAGTTCATTAACGCTCTAATACAGGAGGCAAGTTAGCCTTCTCACAAAAACGCTATAACTAGTCATCAGACAGTTTACTAAGAGCCACAATAACATAATGTCAGAGTAATTTCCGCGTTGAATTTACTCTCCTTACGTGGGTCACCCACAAATAGAATAGTGTGTGGAAAATTGGCTCAATCGCTACTCGAAGAAAATAGGTCTATATCTATGCTAGGCGAGCGTCAATCCACCGTAGGAAAAAAGATGGAGCTATCTTGCCCGTTCGGGACTACCTGCCTTGTCCCGCAAGAAAAATTTCCCCGAAAGCCATATAATAAATCCTTTGACCAAGCTTGTTCGGTCAAGATGGCTTGATATTGGCCTCGTTCCTTTTTTGCGTGCTTATGGACCTCGACTCCGTCTCGGTCCATAAACACGCAAAAAAGAACTCGGCCAATATCCAGCCATCTTGACCTCACACTTGGTCAACAACCCATATATATTTTCCGAACCCTCTGAGCTGTGGAATATGACTATCGGTATCTCTTTTCCACAGCCATCACTATATACTGGGGGAAAGGGCCAACCGGAGGAGAAGGGTATGGGAATGAGATCGACTTCGTGTCTTTGTTGACCTGAACCTTCTTTCTCAATATTAGTTTATCAATACATCAAGCCAAATAAATAAGATCGTAACAATGTACTAAACGTGACGCGATGAAGTTTAATTTCCTTTTGATGAACGTCAAATTTACAGGCGTTTGCAGGTTTCAATTAGTTTGCATTCAAACTTGTAATGGTCATTGCATTTGCATGCCTTCTAGTTACATTGACATCAAAAAGACCGCCCTAAAAACATCCACAAAATGTCATTGACATTCTGAAATAATTCAGAAACTCCGAAACTAATGGACCGGCCAACTATTTCATAGGCTTGTCGCCATTCCGTTTCCTCAAACGTAACCTAACGAAATCTAAATCTCAATTGGCAAGTTTAGTGTAAAACTACTTATGTTGCAAATACGTCTTACCACATAATTATATAAATAATATTTTGATTTAATTGTCCTAAAAACTAGCTTTTTAATAGAATTAATGATCATTTTGTCACTTGGCTGTTGTACACCCAAAGATTCACCCCCTTTTTTTTAGAAAATCTTGAAAGTGCAAATTGGGCCGCCGCGTTTCGATGAACAACCTGCCGAGACAATGTTCGTGTTCCTGTTTAACGCTAGAAGGTTTTCAAGCAAACTGAAAGGCTACTGGAGACCAACCATGCAAGAGAAAGCAAGAACAAATAAACAAGCAATACGAACAGAAAACAAGCTACTAAATTTCTTTCTGCTTGTTTTAACTTTATCGAGCCCTGACTAACACTCAATTCTATATAATAGACAAGTATCTTCAAATTTACGTTGGCACAACCTTACATTGCTAAATTAAATACTTCTATTACTTTTTTGTAAAAGAGTAATTTCGTAAAAATTTCTTTCCGTGCAAGTCGTGAACGCCAGTGATAGATTCGTATCGCTCCAGCACTGACTCGATATACATTTTTTTAAATTTCTGCCTATTTTTTTCTTTCATAATACAGCAGAAATCACTGTACAAAGTACTGCATTTCTGCAGAACAATAATTTGTTACACTAACATAAGCCTAACATTTTACAACATGAATTGGACATAATTAAATTAATGCTACAACTAATACTTACTATCGTATCTAAAGAACGAAACGACCCACTACGCGACAACATACAGTAGGACGATATATATATATCTTAAAATTTTGTACTGCAATAAGACACCATCGAAACCTACAAGCCCATTCCCCCAAGGTCCTTCGAGATTTAACTTGTATACAGGAGACAGATAATTTAAGATCACAGTGATTAACTGAAGGAACATTTGTTTAAAATGTTCTGCCAAAGATGACAGTGTCCGGGGGCGCTGCTTCCTTGAGTGGAACATTGTAGAATCCTAATTTCGTGTAGAAGTCCAGAGCGTTGTTGTTTGTGGTTGCAATCTCACAATGCACACCCGTGCAATCTTCAGCCTTCAGTGCCGACAGAACACAGGCTAATAGGCGCTTGCCAAGACCAAGGTTCTGTCAGGAGGGAACAAAAGATGAGAAGAAACTACCAAACAACAACAAATGGGGGAATACACATCAAAAGATTAAGTACTTCTGATAGTACTTCTGCGTTCCACGAAAAGCCTACTTGCAAGCTATTTACAAACAGGTGCTTTAATCTTCAGACTCTTAAAAGATACACTGTTTGTACTTTGATCAGATACTCCTAAAAATTGTAAAAACTATACTAGGAGGTGTAACGTTAAACTAAAATCTAAATATACAATAATAAAATCTAATTTAAATTTAAGAACACTCTAAACTAACTAGTAATAGGATCAAACATCAAAACAGTTTTAAGTATTTTACACTAATGAAATCTAGTTTACATGGAAGCTTATATGAATAAATTATCTATCTAATTAACACAATCTTAAATAGCTAGTGATCGACTAACAGAAAAGTTAACAGATAAAGAAACGAATGAATAAATAGATAGATAAACAAATAAATCAAAAAATAAGAAAATAAATAAACACATAGGTGAATCACACCCAAAGATCTAATAGTGGGCAAAATTGTTTATTTCAAAATAGAAATACGCCGCAATATAAAGTACTTAAGGGTAGTTGGCTCCATGCCTCAATAGACCTTGGATAAAAGGAAAATTTCTAGACTTTACAGTTGCACAGAATATGACGATAAGGGGGTAAGATTTGGAACACCTAAGGAGGAAGTGGGATGCCCATTAAGCCTTGCTGAATCTTGTAGAACATGGTTAATTGTGATGCCCATACTTCATCTGGGCTTTGTACTACTGGCCCACTACCCTCAAGAAAGATTGCAAACGGACTCTTCATTAGAGAATGAACAGACGCCACAGATAAGAAAATATAAGGTGCAACTTGCAGACAAAGTGCAAAGGAAAATCTCTCATAGATTATCCATGTAAATTATAATTCGTTTATTGCAACACAAGGCTTCCAATTCAGCTCTTATTAGTAGCAACAACGAACATAAAACCCTGACACTTTCTTTAGAAGCAGCTACAACAAACCTGTGCACGAGGAAGAAGGTACAACTGTACGTGAGCACTGAACTTTAGAGCCAAGTCTTCAGGGAGAAATATCTTAGGACTGTGAAAACTATTGGCCAGTTGTTCTGCATATGTCCATTCTGATGAATTTCCGTGCGGCTTTTGGTATTTCTTGCAGGCCTAAGAAAACAATCTGATGCATCAAGAATATTTCTGGCAAGCCTGTAATGCTAAGAAACAATATGTATGTAGACAACTACTGTAAGAAGCAGGAACTTTTATTTATACATACCTCAGGAAGCCAGTGTTTCTTAAACTGCTCATAAAAGTGTTTTGAATCAGGTGCTGCCACTGCATAGCCACAGATGCCATCTCCATCCTCCACCACAAACACATGTTCAGGACAGATCCTCAGATATGGACCAACAAACCTAAATAATTTATTCAGAACTATATTATATATTATATATATTTATATTGTATATTTTGTACCATCTTAAAAATGTACAAGAACAAGTTGGACTGTCTCATTCATGAGATGTTTTTTATTAATGAACACTAAGACCAAGTCTCAATGTACAGTCAGACTCAATTCGTGTGAAAGTCTGAAATCACTTTTAACTATGTCATTCTTCCATGCTTTTTATTGTTCACATTATTTTATTTCAGATCTTTGTTTCATATTTAAACATGTGCAAAAATATCTATCTTCACTTTTAAACTTGATAATGACATCGTGCACTTTTACCATTGGTTTTTACTTGAAATTGTTTTCAAAAACCTTTACTTATAAGAATATATTTATAACCATAGAAAATCAGCACCACTGTTCCCCCAAAAGGGTAAGTTGCAATTTATTGATACAGTTGCTTTAAGAAAGGTTCTCTGAGAACAGTGTAAAAGCATACAAGACATAGCCTGCAGTTCATACAGCCCACACCACCAGTATAGGCTATATTGAGGATTTTGTGACACCTCCACTGCACCGCAGGCTAACGTGACAATGTTAATTGGTATTATGGGTAGAGTTTATTATTGCGTTGTCGAGGTTCACATTGTTTCAGAATGGATTGAGGAAGAGAAAGCATGAATACACACATATCCATACACCTTATTCCAAAATGGCCACTATTTTAGTGGTCTTTTGTTTGCCTTCAAATTAGCCCTTGTTTCTCGTTCTTAAACTCAAAATACAAAAGAATATTTTCCCTTGAACGAGGAAAGGGCTAATTTGCAAGCAAACAAAAGAACAATGAAATGGCAGCCATTTTGGAATAAGGTGTACATGTATGCTGTCTCCATCTACACGTATCTTGCTGAGGCAATAAAGCAACAATGAGTCATCATTAACCATATTGATATTGTCATGTACGCTTTTACTCTTCTGTAGGATGACCTTTCTCAACACAGCTAATACCAAATGGGCTTCTCACACATACTAGGGCATGCAATAGTTTTGTCATATGTAGCACACCTTTGTTTGTACATGTGCCCTGACTGTCAAAACACGCTCCATGAATTTTTTAACACTTTCAATGAGAAAACACTTGCCTGCAGCTCAGGTTTGATTAAATTATACGCCATGTTCAAACATTTCTACCATGTTTGGTGGCAGTATATGTATTTCTGGCTTCTTTACTTATATTATTTTGTTTAAAAAATAATTAATTATTAATTATTAGCGTGTGAGAAATATTACAAGGGAAGCTGTTTTAGGAAATTCAGTTAGTAAAGAGCAGCTGCCAAAACTGATCACCTACCTATCTCCTGCCATGTTGAATTGCTTGTCAGGAAATAAATCATGACCATCTTCCCAATCATCACATGTTGCAACACAAATTTCATACAAGGATTTCTGCCAAAGAAAACGGACATCAATGACTTGCAAGTCACGTGCTTTGTTTTTCCAAGTGAACAAACAATCTTTGAACAATCTCCTCTAAGTATAGTAAGACGACACCAAGTGCACAACATGGAGTGCGAAAAGAAGTTAAACATCCTGCAAACGTCAAGTACTTTCTTGCTAGTTGACGACATTTTATCACACCAACTAGCCGAGATCATTATGACAGCCAAATTTTAAGTTGAAATTGAATATGTAGTGACTGGTTAACAATGTTGTCACAGAACCAAACTGCTTTCAAGAAAAAGTATTCCCAGATAATAACACTTCAGTTTCAAGGATCAACATGTATACCTCATCTTCTGTCTGGTATGGTCTGATTGTGTAGATACAAGTAGTGGGAATTTCAGGAGCTCTCACATTGAACACTTCATGTCCCCCATCAATAGGTAGCAGTCTCTGCAAACACAATACATACACATAGCATTGGGAACACTTGACAATAGTCCAAATCAGTTTATTCTCAATTAAAAAATTTAGTAAATGAAACTCAATGTGGTAATGTACATACCTTTCACCATCTGCAAGAATGTTCGTAATATAATTATCTTACTGCTGACCTTGTTAAACTTTAAAGTACATGGTACAACAAAAACATTTTTAGCTAATAATAAACTTGTTTCACCCTAGTAGAAAAAATCTTAGGGATAGTTAATCTTTATAAATTTCACCACTATATATTGCTACCTAGGAATTACCTACTGTATAAAATTACCTGGAATGTAATCATGCAGTGAACTGTGCAACATACCTGTAGCTCTCCACATAAACCTCCTCTAAACACCCAAGGTTCAGGATCTTCTGGGTAAAAGGTTTGCCCTTTCTGTTTCTTTCTCTTGTTCTTTGTGCTCAGCCAATTTACAAAGGTGTCTAGTAACTGCAAGACTTCCTTCACATCCCAGACATATGGATAGAGGTCATACAGTAGTGCTCTGTTGGAAGTCTCTGTTAGTCTCACAAACATCTCTCCTACTGAACGACAGATTTCATGGAACTTCTCAGCTCTGTCGTTCCATTCTGTTATCTGGAATCCATCAAATACGGCAAATCAAAACCCATGCCTTTCCTAGCATGTAACTATAATAAAGACACCAATGGGGCCGGCAAGAGCTGAGTTTCAGTATTATATAGCAGTGTATATTTTAGAGAGGTTGTGATCAAATGAATTCTGGTTTTTCTGAGACCAAGTCAATGGTCTGTAAAATAGAGGTAATACAGTACCGCCTGAAACTATTTACCCTTTTACCGAGGTGTCATTTTGTTTCTTTTTTGATGCACATTTGTGGTGCCAAGTTTCAAGAACACTGCTTCAATATTTCTAGAGATATCGTTTATTCAGTATTTTCCACTTTTTAGTTGCAAACAATATGACGTCATCACTGATCTAATTTGCATAATAGAAAAACCTCAATATCTCTAAAACGAAAAAAGATATTTCAAAAAGAAGAACACCATTCTTCGGTATTTTGAAAGGCCTTTCAAATAAGCACAAATTATTTTTCACTTCATAGGCACTTTAAGCGACAAGCCACATTACAGTTTAAAGCAAGTTTTTTAATTCACACGCTTGAACTCATGTCGCATGACAAATCACGTTTTTTGTAGTCATGTGCACTTGTGTCGGTATGCGTTGAGAGTTGTTTATGTGAGTACTATTGTGAAGCTTCTGAAAGTTTGCATCGATCAACGAACGAATTCGGAAAGCTTGAACATACCATAAAATCACATTGGTAAATTCTCGGTAAATTCGATGAATTTACCTAGCTTGTGTGTACGGTGAAATTGCGCAATTGACAATCATTTGTGAGACTGCCGGTCACGGTCTGAAATGGGCTAAATGGCCGGCATACATGTAAGTTCGGAAAATTCGTCGAATGTAAAACGAAAATAGTATTTAGGATCGCTTGAAATTTCTAAAGAAACAGCAAATAATTTCAATGTAGGTTTGGTTGAGGATTTCAGTTGGAATTCGGTGAATATTTCTGACTGCGGGGCATTTAGTCTATTTGAGACCGTGACACGCAATCGGATAAAGACCAATGTGATTTTATGGTACGGCACAAGCTTGCCGAATTCGTCCACTGCAAATCCATAATAACTTTTTTTAGAATCGCAGTTGTTCGAAAGTTAGAATGATGCCTATGTTTGCAATTTGTAAATAAAGTTAGGATGGAACGAATTATTGTGTTCATGAGAAATTGTGAAGCGGCATTTTGAAAGAAAGGAAATGTTTTGCGATGGCCAGTAATTGTGATGACGTCTGTGAAGATCTGTGAGAATTTCTCACGGGCGAAGACTTTGGTTTTCGTTGTTGTGCGATGCTTATAATTATAACATCGATGCCTATGTCTTCAGTGTATAGAGTTATGTCGGAACGAATTATTATGTTCGTAAAAATCATGACTAGGTAAAAGTTTTTCGGTGGCGCCAGTTTCGAGGTTTTGACGGCGGTTCTTTGAGAATCAAGGACGCAAAAACTTTGTACGTGTCAGTTCATTCAAAGTATACCGCTAGCTACACAGGCTAGCATTTACTTGACTGGATGCGATGACAGTACAGTATCAGGCAAGTGAAAACTTTGTTTTGGCTAGTGAATTAAACCTGTCACTAGCCTCTGCGTCAGAAAGCTGAAAAGTTATATATTTCGTCGCGAGCCCTGTTTAAAACAAGTTACAAGCACGGAAATTTCACGTATAAGAGCAGTCAATAAGGACACACTTTTTAACAAAAGAAATTAGCTTCTATTGTTTCTTCGCCGCGGTGTACCGCATCTAGCTTGCCGCGGCATTCGGTTGCGTCCGTTCAAGACGAGGTTGAGGAATTCGTCCCACTGCGGTGAATTCGCGGCAGAACCCTTCGGCAAAGACGAGGTTTTACCGCGTGCTAATGGATAAATACTTTCAGGCGGTACTGTACATACAAGAGATTTCAAAAAGCTTCTGTAACAGCTCAGATTAGCGTATATATTTGTAATCATATTTAAATATTCCACAAGCAATGTCATCATTGCTGTTACAGACTTAACACATAGTCTTTCACAAGTTTTTTCATAAAATATCAGGAAACTGTGCAATAGTGTATTACAGTGTACATCATCTAAATTTCTTATTCAACATCAGTATAACTATTTGCAAAGAGATGACAGGTGACCCAACAGATAAAATAATAAACTGAATGAGCGTTGATGTGCAGAACATACCAATTATTATACCATGTTTATTACCGCGTTTGGAATGAATGGGTATCATAACCATACCTTAGATTTCTGCTCTTGTTCAGTAAGCTCCATAAAATCTTGTGAATCTTCCTTAATTGCGTTGAACTTAAGCCATTTAAAATCAGCTATGATCTGTTTGGCTTTCTGCCCATGATTGTATGGTAGGTAGAATAAATCCACCAGCAACAGAAGGTCCTCAACACTCAGTGGTGTCAAAGCAGGTTTCTCCTTTGGTTCACCTATTTCCATTGGCATCTCCTGCTCTTTCTTTACAGTGTCTTCATCTTTCTTTTCTAACATTGCACAGAAAAACTATTTTATGCATCACCAATCAAAAAATTTCATCTCCACATCTATAGAGTGGTTTTCTCACAACTGTCGCAAAACCAAAACCAGAACAACCACATCTTGTCATGCACAATAATATAAACCACTCAAATACACAAAGTTTCCGTGTATCTTGACACAAAACAGTATGTCTGCTCTCCTGAGTGGTTAGAGCATCTGGTGCAAGTTCATGGAGAGGGGATAGAACTCGACAAAGCAAAGAAGTATTTCAGTATTCTCACTAGAAAAAACATGAATAATGCAAATTTGATGGGCAGTTCCCTTTTACACATAAAGATAGAGATAAACATATACATGTATGCGTATGACAATAAAAATTCCTCTTTGAATATCATCATTAATATCATCGACTTGAACATTTTCAAAACTTTCTTGATAGTTAACTCCTTAATGAAACACCACAATGCCCTTTACTAGCCAGAGAAAACAACATCTCATGCCCCAGTAAAGACTCAATTTATAAGTTCACAGGTAACAAGAACAAAAATCAACAACTACAAAGAACAACCTGTAAATTTAAAGGGGGCAAAAAAATTCATGGCAACAGCTCAAGACATGGAAAGTTAAGAATATCTTTCAGCTTATACATTTACCTCAGTCAATTAGAATAATATTTGTGACTTCTAGCTCTTACCTGTGGAAGAAGTGCTAAGCTTTTTCCTACTGTTTTCCTTTGCAACCTTTATTGGTGAAGGAGTCACTACAGGTGAGCACACAGTGGTAGTAACATTTGTATGTGATGTTGGACATGTCCCAATGGGGGCTTGCACAGAAATTGGCAAAGCCTCAGGTGTCATACTGTATGCACCACTTTTGGCATAGGTTCTGGATGTAGCATGTTTTACTTTAGAAAATTCTTCCAGCCAGGCAGATACAGCTTCTCGCAGAGCATTCTGTGGGTTGTAGATTGTACGTACAGTAGCACTCTTAGATTCACTCAGTGAGGTAGCACTTTCTGTCTCCATTTCACCTTCTACCTTTATGCTTTCACTATCTGTTTCACTAGAACTGTTTTCTTGAGAAACTCCTTGATCAGAATCTTTCTCGCAATTGCTGTCTCTATCACTCTCAGTACTGGCAAGCAAATCTTCTTCCATAGGTTCACTTGAGCTACTTGATTTCTCAGCCTTTAAATCAATACTCATTGGTTCTTCTGCAGTGAGCAGAGAGGAATCTCTCAGCCATGAAGCAAGGGTGTGGACAGCAATGAAGTTACTCTCAAACTCACAGTTAGGATTGGTTAGTACCCCATTTAGCACAGGGAAAAGTTCACCTGGCCTCCCATCATATGGACCCAAAAAGACACGTCTCTGATCATAGTCATTTGCATGAATATTGTCCCAGATGACAGGTTTCCGTTTAAGCACTGTTGTAAGGGCCTCAATAGTTTGCGTGGTTATCACTTTGGAAACCACTTTTGGGCCTAAAAATGAGTGAAGTAGCAACATAAGAATAATGTTGTGTCAAGCATAACACATAGGCTGCTATATACAGGCACGTCTAGTCTTTCTTTCCCAAAGCCAGCATTTTTCAAAGAAAACTGATTCCTGTAATGGCCAAGAATATTAGAAACTAACCAACTCATTTCAATCCATGCAATCACAGGGCAGCATACGTTTAGAAGTAGAGCATAAATCCAATGAAGATTAAGCCCATCATCATATTACATTCTCCATAATATACGATTTCCGAGGTTTTTGGAGTTTTTTTTTTCGCTAAACAAAAACAAACAAACAAAACAATGCAATATATCTAGCATAGGCTCTCAACCTTCACAAAACTTGGACCCTACCTAACAGATGCTTGGAAAAGGTGAAACACATTTTTTTATTGAATATATTCAAAGTTAGGTCCGGCACAGAGCAGACAACCTATTTCGAACCTGATCTGAGCCACCTCACTAAAGTCATCGATCAACAACGTAGGTTTTGAACAGAGATAATTGCCAAATCTCATCTTCCAAAGAGACAGACAGAAAAGAACAAAACCTTCACTCCAGAAGTTTTTGATCTCTGACTTTTTTTTCACTCAACAAATTTGCTACTGCTTTTTAATCAACAATATTCAACACAAATTAACACAGACTCACTGATTACTGACTACATCAACCACCACACACAACACAATTTATAACACAACAGGAGCTCTATAAGGCCATTATACACAGCAAACCTCTGGCACGAGGGGGTTCGCTGACTTTTCTTTGAAATTTTTTGTCCAGATAATAACATCATTTCCACCAATAAATTGTATATGCATACCTACGTATGCCAGAGCCTGCTATGATGAGAATGACCCATAACATCAAAACAGCAACTCTGTTTTCACTAGTATTGCTTTTCCTTTCTAAGTTGAAAACTTGACTAAGGTTGCAACAATACAATTCTTGAGTGTTTAACTCTGTATTATTTTTATCCATGAATACTTTCTCTGCAGTGTTCCAAACATTTTTTTTGATCTTTAGCTGAAATAGGAACAGCAGATGAAATTTTGTTTATTTCCAACTTTGTAGAAAGAACAATTATTGAAAACAGAATTATGCAACAGGTTACTCACAATATTTAGACAGACCATCCTTTTTCATTCAATGTAACCACTCCCCCATGAATAACTGATAAAAACATTGAAGTATTTCAGCTGATAACCTTAGCAATAGCCTGAAATATCCAGATTTAACTGCGGCTATAGCAGTAGGTTTTAAAATTTAGCCATATCAGTTGGAGGATGGTTTCATTTAATAAACAAAGGAAAGGCCATTTAAATGCTGCAAGACACCTTTTTGACTGTTGATTGCCGTGTTACTTTGCAGTAAGATGTGTCCTCACAAAAATAAAAGTTGCACCAGTTTTTTAACAAACAATCCAAACCTAGAAGGGGCAGCACAAAATTGTGGGTACACTGCAAAGAACACCATTCAACAGTTAAAGCGAGCAAGAAACATTGATGTTTATGTTTCTTCTCTGGGGTAATTTATGAAGCTTATTCAGCTGTATTAACCTGGCAGAATTGCAGACTGAGTGAAGGTTCTGTGCAATTTCAAAAACAAAGTGTGTTTTGTCAAAATGGTAATGTGCATGAAATGAATTTTTTCATTATGAAATTTGTTCAAAACTTGTAAAGTATGTTTGACTGGATACAATCTTGTAACATAAGGGTTCACAGGTTACCTGACTGCACATTGCAAACCAAACCTGGAATATAACCTATTGTTCACTGTGCATATATTCATCAAGCACATTCACAACTTGCTCACAAGAATATTCCCCCTGCCATTCAGGAAACTTGTACCTATATTTCCACACGTGAGATACATTTGAGGGAAATCTGTCCCCTTCTCAACATTTTTTTTAAATTTCTGTTCCAGTCTATATCAATGTTTTTTGTGTTTATTTTTCTCATATTGCATTTTAATCAGTGCTGGTTGATGAAAAACATTTGTATACTTAATACTGTACTCACTTATCAAATTTTCACTTTCATTTCCATGCACACTGGAGCATATGAGAAAAGTACCAAAAGCAAGGGGTTAATCCTGTGAGCACATTGTAAGGAAAGTATTGTTTATTTTAGGAAAACAGAATTTTTCTGAGTTGGTTAATTTGTTTATATTTTTAGATCGAGAAAAACTTGAGCTATGTTTATTTGATGTTATTTAGTTCAAACTTCCTCTGAACATCATAATCATCACATCATGAGTCAGAGAAACTTTAAACTGCTGGACTAAGAACCCTACTAAACATATGGAACCATGGATATCTGAAGTTGCACGGTTTTGAAATACTGGCTGGCTGGCTGGCTGGCAGGAAAGGAAAAACTAAGATGCAACTGTACCTTCAACCAAGCATAGAAGAAGCAGGCTAGGATTTGTCCCTCACCAACACTGCTAAATGAAACAGGACATGTTGACAACAAAACCAGCATTCATCAATAATAAATCAAAAGGAAAGTCAAAGTCACAAAATTAAAAAATAAAAATGACTTACCTGTCCACATAATGTTTATCTTCGGGTTAAGTTTATTCCCCAGGGTAATCAGGTAATCAGATGTCTCCACATTTGGAACAGCTCTGGTACCACAGTACTCTAAACACAAGAATGATCTAATCAGTCTTCAATAATGTACATGTCAAATACATAATATTCCATGTTCCTAATGTACTTAAGGCTTACAAGGATGGCTTCCAATGGGGTGTGGGGTTAAAATACTGCAGTTTCCTTAATATCATATCATCCATCATCATCCATGATTTTTAGGAACAGTGCAATAACATAATTTCTTTCACAAGCTTCCAAGTTTTCAACCTCTAAACTAGAAGCCTGGTTGACAGACTCTTGACTCTATTCAGAAGTCTCTTACTGCTAAACACAAATAACATACCAATACAATAAAATAACACAAATAACATAGCTATACAACAATTACAAACAAAGATATAACAGAAGTATATGGTGGCAAAGAATGGTAAATTCACAGTGGATGGGAATTTACCTGTTGGACAAAAGAGAAAGCTTGGGCATCCCAAGTGTTTGTATATATTGTTGGTGACTTCCACCTGAGCATCTCCAAATGAAGTAAATGCTTCAATATCAGCACCATGAAGCTGTGGATCAATGTCATCAAACAACAAGGCAAATGCCATACAACCAAGCTTTTGTACCTGAGAAGAGATATGCGAATTAATGCAGGTTAGTTGCCAATCATAATACTAAGCCTAAGTAAATCCAAAACACAATATAAGCTGGACAAAGAGTTCTTAAATATATAATGTATAATTCGCAACTAGTAGAAGCCCAATCAAAGCCCAGTAACTTCAAGGAGAAATGTCCTTCATATACATTACACACTCGATAATTATTTAAGACATAGCATAAAAAAACATGACTCATAAAAGATAATTAAATTATATTTGTAGACTTACAAATGTAATAATAAATGTACTTCAGACTAGAACTTCTAGGCTCGTAAGCCAAGTAAATTACTCAAAACATTTTACTACCTGATCCATTTTCTTTTTGAGCAGCTGAACGTCTCTTGAATTTGAAAACAAAATATCAAGACCAGGAGACAAGGCATAGTAAAATTTTATCCCACATTCCTTTGATGATGCAATGAGCTGCTTCAAATTTTCTATCAAGAGAATGTAAAATTCAATGCCATTAATTCAGAAGTAATGTATCACACATGAAAGATGGTGTTTGACCACATTTCCAAATACTGAGAAGAGAGTTGAAAATACAATGTGCAGCAGAGTATTTTTGATGAACTTCAAGGTGTTTGGAAATGTTGTCAAACACTGTCTTGAGTGTTTGATATATCTTCTCAATCGTAACTAAAACTAAGGAGAAAACGAGACATAATAGCAGAGGACAGATAGATAGGAATGAAAACTCCATGTCCCAGGCTCCTTGAACAAAAATTTACTTATCCACACTTGTAACTTGGGCGCCTCAGGCGGCCATTAGGCAGCAGCCTTGCTACTATTTTTTCATGTGGAGGATCTTCTTAGTGAGCAGGTCGCAAGTTTTGAATGACTAGGTCAGTACTCTTGTCTAGACTGTATCACAAAACCATCTGGAAACTACTTCAACTGTCTATCCCTCCTCCCTTCTTGAGTTTTTTGGACCCTCTCCTTTCAGGAATTTCTAATTCTCTCCCTAGTGGGGGCATGGATAATAATTTAGCCAATCAGTGCAAAAGGCCACCTGATATCAACCAGTGAAACTACAGGTATATCTGTCCCATAAGCTTTACTTATCTACCAATGTACAGTGCTGGTTTCCACAAAAAACTATACAAATAGATCACAGTGCACTCTTAATAGGCCCTTTGCAGCTGGGGTCACATGACCAAATTTTTCCTAGAAAATTTTTATATTATGGGCTATAACTTAAAGAATGCCAGAAATGGAAAGAGTGCATCGAAAATACCAAAATGGTCAAGTTTGAGCCCCCTGGAATGAAAGAGCAAGTTTATACGACAGTTTGAATGTTCGGAAAATTTAGAAGTTTTGTATGGGAAATGCTGCTGGAGAGCAAGGTCTTGCTCTCCAGCAACATTTTCCATACAAACCTCCTTATTTTTTTCAAAATTCAGACTGTCATAAAATCTCATCTTTTAATGATGGGGGCCTCAAATTTGGCCGTTTTGATATTCTCTACATGCTTTTTCCATTTCTGGCATTTGTTAAGTTATAGCCCATAATTTTATGAAAAGTAGGTCACATGACGGCTTACCTGCAAAGGGCCTATCACAATGTTCACCAGTGATTGTCATTTGCACACTGGATTTACTTCTGCTTTTGTTGTGCCATATAATAAATCACTTAATGACTAGTCCCAAATGGAACCAGTTAATATTGTTTCCCTCAAATCTCTCTGTTTCCCTCAGCCCAGTCTTGGGAAACACTGAAATTGTAGAGGGAAAAATTATCTTAGGACCAGTCATAAACCCTCCTGGTCTAATTTACCTGTTTCTTCTGGATTGTAAAGGTCCCTCCAGAGGGCTCTGTGCTTGAGGTCATCTTTGGGAGCATATAAATAAGTATTCATCCCCAGATTCTTTAACCTAGTACAAAAATTTGAAAAGTGCATGCAGTCATGAAATTCTGGTTTATGTCCTATCACATGAATTAAAACCGAGCTCCCAATATTTAAGTCTATCAAGCATCAAATTCTATCCAAAATCTCTAATTCTCTTGTTAACCCCCCCCCCCCCCCCCGCCTTCCTCTTGTACAAATGTACAACTCAAATTTCATTGAAAATATAAAATTATATGGCCAAGGTTTCAATAAATAAAACAGATGACTCAAAATGCTTGAAAACCATGACAAGAGCTTGAAAAATGAAGAGCTAAGTGAGTTAAACTGACCGTTATTTACAAGCCTTTTAAAGTACTAACTGTTGCTAGATTATTGTACATGGTAAGAAACAATGAAGACATCTCAATTTGCCTCAGTTCAGGAAATGAATAAATTGTACATGTACAATTAATTTCAGATAACTTTAACCCCGCGAGACAATCCAGGGAATGGCAAAAATTTGGCCATAGTTGATTATGAAGTAGTACCAATCACATCTAAAAAACAAGCCATACTCTGGACAACTGTTAACATAAGACTACTTACTCAGCTTTTACACCTCGCCACTTGAATGAATTGCTGCCCATCATGGATTACTGTAACCCATGTTTTTCAAAGAAAATTTACCCTCATAAGCTAATGAAACTCTTGTGAGTGCAGGTTTAGACATCCCATAGTTTCATCAATAGAAGCTTAGACATCAAACACGACTACAATGATTTTGTGTACACCTTTTTACCTCAAGAACAACTCCTTTCGCTGTTCAAATGTCCACGGTCTTCCATAGAAACCTATTATCAATTGAAAGTGGAAAATGGGAGTCATTTAATCTTCATAAATTAAGGCCTTTGTGGTAGACGAACTTTGGCAAGCCTCGACGGGCCTTTTCGTTAAAAAACCGCTTATTACCTTCAACTACCCCGCTTAGAAAAGCTTCAGTCTTATCTTTAGATAAATCTGAAGTCATTGCATCCCTTTTCTTTAATCCTACGCGAAGTTTCAGTTTTGAATTCTTGAGAATACGGACTCGACCAGATAACGCCTTCATTAGTAACCCCGTTTGCCAGCTCGCTCATACCAAATTCGGATTATGCGCAGTTTGATGACAAAGCAGGCTTTTCCGGTTTTCAACCCGGGAAATTCGCGCAATCCGCGCGCAATCTCGTTCTCAGAGACCACGATCCTTTTGGTCAGAACGCAACCCGAATGGAGGAAGATACTTCATGTATTTCAAATCTTCACATCATTCTAGCAAAATGGCCGCAGTCGAACACAGGGTCATTCCAAACAACTGTGTTGCAGAGATTAAAATCCCAAGAAGAGTGACAAGTGCATATGGAGTTGATCACAACCCAGCTTTGGGTTTGTATGCCACTTTCAATTGTGATGAAGGAGTTTCCGTGTGGAATCCAATGAGTGGGAAAGTGGTAGCTGAATTCAGAGGTTTGGGCGAGAACTTCTGTGACACCTTGTTTGTACCAGGCGACCGTATTGCCGTAAGTTCATCAGAAGTACACCATGGAGGAGTAGTTGAGGTCTTCAACCTTGATAAAGACAGATGTGATTCAGCTGAATCTGTAAAAAAAGACGAAGAAGAGGACGATGACGAAGACGCAGAAGGCCTAGACGAAGACGAAGATGCGGCCAAGTCAGCTGAATTGGTAATAGAAGACAAATATCTTACAATGACTTACCCGGGTGCGATTGCTTTGTCTCCAAGGAAAAATCTTCTTATCGCAGATGCATTTAGTAGTGGGGAGGGTGTTTCCGAAATCTTCATAGACTGGGATAATTTAAAGGTCCTCAAATCCAGAGAAATTATTCCTGGAGACGACGAAGCTGAAACCGGAATTACATTACTATGCTGTTCTCCGGATTTCAAGGTTGCGACGTTTTCTTGTGAGCCACCAATTATATCAACTGCAAAAGTGTGCATGAACTCAGAAGAAGAGGTACAGATCCAGGAACAGGAGAATATCACATATTTCATGCTTAATGGACAAGAAAACCAGATTGACGAGGGTATAGTTGGACTTGTCCATGATGGAGAAAACCTTATCGTTGCAAATTATGATGAAAGTAAAATTGTGTTGCTTGAGTCAATGACAGAAGGTAGTAATGCACATTTGGTGGCATCAGATGTCAAACCTACAGGGCAAATAAGAATAAGCCGTGAAGGACAGCTAGTTGTCTGTGAAGAGGAAGTTCTAAAGTTGTTTGAATATAGGTGTAACCCAAGGCCCCTTCAAGACTTGTGCCGATTTCATGTCAGAAAAACAATTTGCACTGGTTATAAAGATAAAATAAATAGCTTGGAAATTCCATCAGTGCTGAAAAACTTCCTGCTTTTCAACTAACACTTAGGCCTTTAACTTATGCAAGTTACTCTGATAGAGCTATCTACGTCTACATTTAATTTAATTAATCAGTGTAATCGCAAGATATCGCGCCAACTTACCTAAGTTATATTTAATACTTATAATTTAAAAAAAAAAGAAAAAAAGCCTCAAAATCTATATGAACGATCATTAGGATAAATGAATCATTAAAATGTACAGAGGTCTTAGTCTTAAATGACATCAAAGAGCGACTTTCGACTATGTCTTTAGAGAGGCTATTGCAAGATGTAATAGTTCAAGGAAAAAAAAGAATAAAGATAAACATCTTTGGTAGCCTTCACATGTTGGAATTTGAAGTTATGAATTGAATGGGTAACAACTCCACTCTAATAATTATAGTAATTTGTGTCCTCATAATAATTATGAAGACACATATTAATTATTTTAATAAAATTGCTAAAAAAGGGGCTTAAAACTGATCTAAACTTAAAAAGATTTCCCAAATTTTCGAACCGTATCTCTGGTTCTTCTTCGGGGACAATAATTCTAAAATTCAAAATCACTGCTTTATATTTTGGTTCCCAAGAGATCTTAACAGCGGCACATATGCCCTTGGGAACTCCATTCTTTCATTCACAGAGTTCTTGTCAAAGTTTCAGTGTAAAGATTCCAGAAAAATTCTGCGCTTGTAATTAGTTTCATTCCTTTCAAGAAGCCGTAGCGTGGATGGATGTCGTGCGTGGTTTCCTCGGCATGTTGTCGAATTGCCGACTCTTTACTTGCGGCACGCGCGGGATCATGTTGCACTCTCCTCGAAGCCCAGCACCGTTTGCTCTCACCAGTGGAGGAAAAATGACAGTCTCTGCATTCAACCCTGTAAACGATGCCTGTTATTTTTTCTTCCGATGGACGGTCCTTCGGTTTTCTGAAGACAGAAGCAAGAGTGCGTTTGGGCTTAAAAGCAGTCTTTATGTTAAACCGTTGCAGTGTGCGTTTTACCCTGTCCGATACCCCTTGAACATAGGGTACCACGGCAAGGCCAGCAGTGTCAGGATGGTGGTTTTGTGGGCCACACCTTGGTTGGGCCGCATTTTCAATGAATTTGGTGGGATATCCATTGACCTGTAGGCGGTCCTGGACGTGGGATATTTCCTCTGTTCTCAGGGGGTCGCTAGAAGGGATGGTGTTCGCGCGGCGCATCAACGTGCTGACGACAGATCTCTAATGTTGTGCAGGGTGGTGTGAATCAAATGCCAAGTACTTGTTGGTATGGGTGGCTTTTTGGTAGACTTGCACCTCAACCTCACCATTGGGGAGGGTAGATACACTAGTATCCAGGAACGCGATGGTGGGTTTACCTTCCATGGGTGTGGCGCGCTCCACTGTGAACTGGATGTGCGGGTTGACTGCATTAAGATGGCGATGGAAATTGTCAAGCTCTGTCGACTTTATACACGCGTTTGAATCGTCAACATATCTGAACCACCAGCGACTATCTAGAAAGGGACTGCTAGCAGTCTATCGAGGTTCAGGCTTTGTCTACATTCACGGCTTCCCCCGCTGGTGGTTCAGAGTATGGGTGCTGTTAAAATGTTTTGGTTGTCAATTTTCGGATTAAAGCCATTACAATGATAACATCTCATCTAATGACAGGCAGATATATTTCTTATTTTGACCTAAACTCCTTAATATTTAGACTTCCCTTCGGTGAAATTTTTTCATACTTCGCCATATCATGGAAATGATATTACCTGACATTTTGAACTGGTAAAAAGTCAAGGTTGTTCAGACGGTTTTTCCAATATTCTGAAATTTGTCATTATTCAAAATATATGAGATTGGCTCAGACAGATTTTAACAAAATAGGGTATTTTATAGGAATTGTATGTGGTTACAACTGAGCCAAATTTAAAAAAAAATTCATCGAAGGAAACGTGAGAAAATTAGCATTTATTTTCGCACGTGACGTCACAATAATCAGAAAAACACGCGTGGTATCGCGCGTGGGCATTCATTTAGGCGCGCGCTCAGGTGACGCCATGTATCGCATGCGAGAAAGCAAGAGTAAATTAGATAGCACGTTGAAGTGTCATATTGTGAAAGATATCAAACGTTTCGGCATAGCCCTTCTTCAGTGTGAAAACCGTTAATTATAAGTTCGCGAGACTGTCCATTTGAAAGTAACGGAAACAAAGCGCGCGGAAACTAGACGCGCGCGCCGTTTATATAAAATGGAAAACATTATTTAGGCCCTCTGGTTGCATAGTGCCGAGCCTAAAAATGATTTCCATCTCCAACTGCTACCGTCTGAAACAGGCACCAGAGCACTTCCTTAGTCCCCTTACAGAGATGTCTGACAGACTATGCCCGGAAGAGTTAAAATGCTCTGCGACCGGGAAACCAGCAGTGTTCTTTTGGACGCTACGAAGATGTTCGCCGAATCGTTCGCGTAGAGTACGACCAGTCTCCCCGATGTATAGCTGGGGGCATCGACGGCATGAGATGCAGTACACCACGTTCTCTGATTTGCAGGTAAAGCGTTCACGGATGGTAGTTGAACTCTTGGGTCCACATACATGGACGTTGGACGTTGTGTAGAGGCAAGTGCGGCAGCGGGGATGTCGGCATGAGAAAGTTCCTGGCACTTCTGTCTGGGACCTGTCAGAAGTGTGTACTAGGATGTCTCGCAGGCTGCGATCGCGTCGATGTACAACTACAGGTGGAGCTGGGAAGATTGTTGCGGTCACAGGGTCTCTCGTGAGGATCTTGAAGTTGTTAAGCAAAATGTGCTTAACGCGCGAACTCAAGGGGTGGTATGTCAGGACCAGAGGAATTCGTTCTTCGTTTTCACGCACACGTTTCTCGAGCGCTTCTTGGCGGGTAACGGAGGACACTCTTTCCCGAGCGTTCTGCAGTAAATCGGAGGGATAGCCACGGCTTTCGAAAAAGGTGGACATCTCTTGGCATTTCTGCTTATACCGAAGTGATTTAAGAAAAACTCTAGGGAGCCACCTTAAGCCTATATGAAAAAAAAATAGAGTTTTCCAGTTGCCCAAAGGCAAACGTTAGTCACCTGTTGCAACTGGGAACTTTTAGAGCAAATGATTTAGTTTTTTAATGATTGTGTGCTGAAAAAAACACTCTATACCTTGCCTTGAAAATATTTGCAAAAGGTGTCATCACATACTAGTAACATGAATGTAATAAATGATCCTGCTGCAATGATGGAAAGTTTGGCCAACCCTGTTGTGGCATGACAGCACTTTGTATTTTATAGGCCTATTACATCCCTAAATGGAAAGTCAAATATTGAAAATTTGGATGCAATCAAAGTAGCACAATTGATCTCCTGTGAACCACATTCCCAAAAAACAGCCATGTAATGTTTTCTTGTCTTGGTCACCAAATTTTAGTTGTCCAATGAGTAGTTATCCAGGAAATCAGTAAGTAAGCCCTCCCCGGAGAAGAGTTCCCTGATAGAAAAATGTTTGTAACTTCCTAACAGTAAATTATTAATCTTTCTCAAACTTAAAACACGCTTTTGGTGAAGCAGAGATCACCTGGCTGTTTTGTTCTTTTGGTGAAAATGTCCGACTTTTTTCCATTCTTTTGTAAGCGGTACTTTGTTGTAGTGACGTCACCACATTAATTATGCTTTGCGGCTGCCAAGCCAATATGGCGACAAGAAAGCCTCTTCATGGCAGTCATAGTTTTGATACAGAATCGTGCGAGGGGGGAAGAGAATTGTTCGAAGCTTGTAGGAATGGGGACGTTACAAAAGTTCGACGAATAGTGAACGTTAATTCTAATGTGAATCTCAGAGATACTGCCGGCAGAAAGTCATCTCCGCTTCACTTTGCAGCAGGTAAGCCAAGGAGATAAAAACAAACACAACGGCGCTCTTGATGTCAACATTTTTAGAGAAAGTCACTCGTTTTCCCTGTAGCAGAACTTCCACTTTTACGTTTTTTGAATTTGAAATTTCCTGCTCTGTTGAACCTTAGTAAATTAAAAGGTGCTCGAGTTGTCTGAATTGTCTTTCACAGATGTCAAATGTGTTGACAAAGTACGCCACTTCCTCGATCTTCGCACTGAAGAGATTCAAGCTTAGTATCCTATTTGTTGATTCTGTTCTGCTGTTGTGCTTTTACATTTTACTTATCGGTCTCTTCACCGAAAGGGTAGCTTTGATTTTTTTTTTCTCATTTCGCTGTGAAAGAATCTTACCTTTTTGAAGCAATTACTGATAGCACTGTGTGATGGCTGAAATTCACGAAATCCTCAAATGTTTTCGAGAGCTGGTCGCCTTTCAGAAGTTTACGTCGCAACCGTTTAACTTTTGTTAACGTTCCATTAGCTCCATGACACTTTTCAGATCATTGTAAACCTCCTTCATTCCATTTCAATGTATTCAAGCACTTTTTTATGACGGTACCCACTATTGATTGATTAAAAACACGAGACATACAATACGTGCTATCCCGCTGAGCATGGCTGAATCAACAGAACAACACAATCTTGAATTATTCGATCGAACGTTTAATTTCTTGGTTTAATACCCTTTTAAGCCTCGGAAGCCCTGCCAATGTAGTTATGTAGTGTTTGTGCTGGAATTTAAGAGCCTTGCTACCTGTTATTAATAAAACTGATTTTTCTTCTCACTGATCAGGATTTGGTAGAAAAGAAGTTGTAGAATACTTGTTGCAGTATGGAGCTGATGTTCATGCAAAAGATGATGGTGGGTTTTTGGTGTTTGTTTTTTTCAAAGACAATTAAATTGCCACCCCTTTCAATAATAAAATCCTTGACAGTGACAGTTCTAGTCTGTTAGCAGCCAGTTTTTTCTAAGGGTCATAGAGACAATTGTTTAGTCATCATAAATGCAAAATGGCAGTATTGCGGTGGCCGATTAGGGGAGAAGGCAAAACAAGGGCGGTATGGCCAAGTAGGGAAGAAGGCAAGATGGGAAAAACCCATCTGCGGACTCTTTTTAAGTTCTCAAGCCCTCCGTCAGCCCAGTAACAGAGTGCCTGATTGGTCAGTGTTTGCCCAATGACAGATAATTGACAGAAGGGTAAATAAAACATAAGTTTCGCGCAAAGCATAACTAGCTAAGAGTCTCGAGCGATGGCAGATCATCACGGTCATCAAGACGCGATGATCTCAGAGAAGCTTAAACTGTTGAAAATCAGTTTTTTAAAGGCTGAACACAAACAAGCTGTTGAAGATGTCCTTAATGGGAAAGATGATATGGCATTATTTTATTTATTTATTTTTTTTAACAAACAAACTTTATTATTATTATTATTATTATTATTACAACACTTACAAAAAAAAACTACATATACACTTACTTACACTAACATACTTACAATTACATACTCTTTACATATTTTGTTTTTAAGAAGAAAGACAGACTGAAAAAAAAAATTGTGCAATTACTGTTTTTTTTTATTACAAGTGATGTATATTTATTGTGTTGAGTTACTTTGTTCTACTGTTACATGTACAGTGCTGTGGTATCTAATATAATTATACAATGCTTTTATGAAAAAAAAAACGCTGACTATAACAAAATTAAACAACAAAAGATTAGGGGAAAAACAGATTAAAGAGAAATATTTTCTGGCCATTTTTTATAAAAGTTTCATAACTCATTATTTTTTAAGGCAATGTACTTTTCTGTCTGATAGTTTATTTTAATTCTTTGTTTGAAACCTTCAATATATGGGCGTATATTCTTTCTTTTGCAATCCCAAATATATAACTTGCCCAGTAATATTAAATAATTCAGTAAGGGGCAGGGCGAAGCTATAATGCCTAATACAGTGCTTTCAATAAGATTTGAAGTAGGTGGCTACCTTGGAACAGCACCCACCGGAGTAATATGAGAAGCCCACAAGAATTTCTCTCTGAAGAATTTTTAAAAGTTAAATATACCCGCCGACTTCCAACAGAATACCCACCGGAGCCGGTTCTATTGAAAGCACTGCTAATATAATATCTTGAATGTTGAGAACTCTAGACTTTTTTGTTAGCGTAAAAAAGAATTTTTCAAAACTTTTCCAAAATGTATTCAAGATAGAGCAATGAAAAAAAAGGTGGTCTAATGGTACAATGAAAAAAAAGGTGGTCTAATGGTACATTTGTCGTGCCCACTGTAGCCAATTTTAAATAATTTCTTGTTTGTATATAAAATCGAGTTTAGAATTTTATATTGG
>OZ026595.1:22666652-22694152 GCA_964020085.1 Micromussa lordhowensis
TAGAAATGCAGGTTTCATTGAAATTTCGATTTATCAGCACCGTGACAAATCGTGAAAATGATAAACAAAATGATGGTAATTAGATTAGTATACAACTGTACGTACATTTGCAGTTTTCCACGCAAGGCGATTGTGAAAAGTTTAAAGTGGACCAAAAATTGGCTGAAATAAACCGTGTTCATTATCTAAAGCACAACAGAAAAACGGTTCGTTTGACGAAAACATATTTTGATTACGTTTTCATTTTTAATACTTTCTTTACGGCTGTTCCGAAAATGCGGAGTGCGGAGTCTATAAAAAAAAAATAAATAAAAACGAAATTTTTGATATATATAGAATTAAAAGAACTAAATACATAAATTAAACTAGAAATAGAAATATAAAAGAAATAAAAATACTTTTTAAAAATATTCACGCCACCTGAAGTGGACTCATATTTCATTCAGTTCAAATATTTCATTCAGTTTAAATGGTAGATTTAACTCGCGATTTTCATAGTTAGCAGTTACTGTTTATGAAAAAAGTAAAGAACCGTCCAGTTTTGACCATGTCCAAAAAATGTGAAAGTTACACCTTCGGTTTTGTTGAAAGCTGTATGTACTTCATGTATACTATCACCAAAGAGAAGACACACATTACCACGCCCGTACTACCTGCGTCATCGGTCGACATCCTTATTTTACGTCAAATCTTGTGGATTTGTCTAAAGGCGCAAGCGAGCTCAGTGAGGGACACAAACTGCGTCTTGTTATGGATCTTGACATTTTTCTACCGTAATGGGACTGGCGCTTACCTGTCGTGACACGTTTTGGCTATATCGCGCCCTGCATTTAGGTCTCTAGATTTTAAGTTTTCTATAAGGACCGTGGAACCCGCAGAACTAGCAGAAACAGCGCAACCTGGAAACGACCGTCAAATTTTTGTTTTCACTTTGCTTTCACAAAGATAAATAAGATGAGTACAAACAATTATGTTTAACAGTGGGAATCCGCCTAATTTGCTATTTCCGGCTAATTGATTTCCCGGTGATTTATTTATTACTGATATCTGAGCCATGTTTTACTATTTGCGCCAAAAGATCGACTATCAACAGTTTAAACACTAGGTAAAAGTAACAATGTTTTTGGTGAGTTACATCGCTTGATTTTAGAAGCAGAATCAAATTTTACCTCTCTTGCTAAAATTCCTGGTGTTTTAGTGGACCGTATTGAGTTGTAAGCAATTGCAAACATACTTCCGGGATGGCTGGCCTATTAATTAAAGTAGTGGTGTATGGCCTACAAAAAAACATTTATTTTTGGCACCATAAGGAAAATATGGGTCGTGGTACGGTCTGATCACCAAAGTTAGTCACAAGGGATTAGGACGTGGATGAAGTTAGCCCTCGTTTAATTCTTGATCCTTACGTTTTTTTTGTTTTTCATTTGTAATCGGTTTGCACACATTTGTCAGTTCAAGTAGTAGGTTTGCAGGTTTCGCAGTCAGCAGTTCCTCAGATTACACTTACCCGGCTCCCATAACGTCCAAATTTCATGAAGGCAGTTTTCATTTTCTTAAAAGAATATGCACATGGTTTTTAAATAATTCAAAGCTGGATCGAAGTTGTATTAGACTTGTACGTTTAGTAGTTCAGTACATTGGAGAAATTAGATATGCTCTTCATAGTAGGGCTCAGCACAACAAGTTAGAGTCAGTCTCGTGTACAACTGCGTTTTTTTTTTTCAGACATTAAGTTCTATTATTGTTGCAAATTTAAACTAAGTTGAGTTCAATTAAGTTAAGTTAGGATGCTTTTCCTTAGTGGATGTATGGGAGCAAACTAAGAGAGTAAAAATGTTTCTGATCGTTCTAGAAGTAAACAGTGGTGTAGAGACAGTACGCATCAATACAATCTATAATATGTTTCTTTTGAAAACAATTTCTTTCCAGTGAGCTGCACAGCCAATGCAATCTTGACATTACCGTTGCCATTTATTACCAGCTTTAAATGAATATATTAAATACGTTTATCCCCGTCACATGCGTTTCCATGCCAATTGATTAAATGACAATAGACTGCAAGGCTGATACTACGTGAAAAACGTTTCGAGACACCAACATGACAAGATCCGATAAAGCAGGATCGCAACAGCGGACAGCTGTTTCGCCCTTCTTGAGGCTCGTCAGCACTGTGTAGCGACAATATGTAACGCCAGCCTTACTTTGAACTTACTTGATTAAATGCCTGGGCTAGAGAAGACAACTTATCCCCAGCCTCTTCCAGGTGTTCAGTTAGTTTGGGCATATAGCTCGGAAAACGGTGAGGGAAAAATAAAATGGTGTGCTATAGTCTGTATTTGCACAATTTTGCAAAGACTTTGGAATGATTCACAAGTGAAAAGTTCAAAAACTGATTACTTTTAAAAGTAAATGGATAAACTGAGCATGACTTATAGAAACAATTTCTGTACATCTTGTTTTAGGAGGTTTGATACCGCTGCATAATGCCTGTTCATTTGGCCATGCGGAAGTTGTCAGGTTACTGTTGCGTCATGGTGCTGACCCTAATTCAAGAGACAACTGGAATTACACTCCTTTACACGAGGCTGCAGTAAAAGGAAAAGTGGATGTGTGTGTGGGTAAGTGATTTTCGTACTTACAGTGCTACGTGATTTAGTTTTCCATCTCCATGGTAAGGTTCCTCTAGATCCCAGGGCATACATGTATATGTTGCAGGTTAAAATGAAATTCAGGTTAAAATGATTTTAACCTAGTTTGATTCTCAATTTCCTTTGTCCTCTAAACCTAATTATTCATGATCCATGAATAATCAGGGTAAAGAACATTTAACCTGAATTTCATTTTGACCTGCAACATATATCCTTATTTGGTGATCTGAACGATAATTTGCATGGATATTCTGTAAGTTGCACAGTGTAACATGTAAGTGAAGTGTCCCCTTTTATTTGTTCAAACAGTGAATTATGGAATTTTCATTCAAACCAACTTATCTTGCTATTTTCCCTTTCTTTGATCTTCTCTGCCTTTTTTGTGCCAAATTTGGTTATTCTTCTTCAAACTGTTTAACCTCATTACATCATAAGTGAGGCCTTCCAAGGGGGGCAGTCATGTTGTACATGTATATTGCATCCTTTAGTGTACTGGTGTTTCCTAATCAGTGGAAGCAAATGCTGCTGTCATTTTGCTGCATGAAGTCATATGTCGCTGTCACTAGCTTACTCGCTGGAAAAGCACACGTCAAGTTTCTGACATTTACAGACTTTTGCAATTTCTTAAAATGGAAAAAAGTCCAAAAAGGTCAATGTCACTGTCTTTTCTAGTGTTTCTTGTGTCGCTGTCGAATTTTAGAGGTGTATCTGATTCACTTGTCGCTGGTTTTCATGATCATGTCACTTGTTGCTTGTACCCCTTGAAAGGCCTCATAACTTGCTCTTTTTATGATAAATATTTTGAACACTTATGTAAGCAGTATGAATTAAACTGACAGTTAAAAATTTGGAGAAAGAAAAGTAACAATTAAGTAAAAAGTAAGTAAAAATTCTGCTGTATGGACTTCCAGGAAGAAAATATACAAGTCATGTATCAATGGTAAAAATTAAAGTTTCTACTTACCATTGCTTGTAAGAATCCAGTGGCTGACAATTAACTTATTGTGGTTTCAATAAAGTACAGTGTATGTGAAGTGACTCTAGAAATTAAAACTCCTCTGAAATGGGATGCTTTATAGCCCTTCTTAAGTTACCCCAGTTTTTATACATCTAGACATATATTAGTAGGCATTTAATTTACACTTACCTAGTCTTGTAATGGTATTTAGAGAAAGGCATTGTGAAAGTAAGAGGTTTTTTTTACCCACAAAATCAAAGCACTTTCAAAGGGCTTTTCGTGTGCTTGAATCTTGAACATAATTTCATGATATATTTATAGAGAGTTATCATGTTTAAATTTCTTTTGCCTTGAATACTGGTACGTCTCTAATTTATTGTATGGTTTTATTTTCAATTTTAACTAGTTCTTTTGCAACATGGTGCTGACCCTAACATTCGAAATACGGATGGAAAGACAGCATTAGATGTTGCTGAAGCATCAGCTAAATTAGTTTTAACAGGTAGGATTTCTCCTAAGATATCTTTAGGGGAATTTTTATTTCTATTTATAAAGGATTTTAATGCCATATAATATCTAGCACTCAGTGTCAATGTAGATATATCAGTAAGTTGTGACAATAATAAAGATCATTGCTTCTATATGTTGCTAAAATATTGGAATCTGATGTAAAATAAAAAGCAGTCATTGAAGCTGCATGTATCCCATTACAGTGTGGTGCGAAACATTAAATATATTTTGGGTTCTTTTTAGAGGCTATGCATTAAAGAAGTTACTGATGTTGCCTCAGACAGCATTGCCTTGCTATGGTCCTAAAGAGAACCAACCACATTTACAAATTTTCAGCATAAAATAACAAGTGTAGACAGTATTGCCAATTTCTATGGAGCAAGTTTGCAATTAACAAAACTCATTGTTCAAAAGTATTGGCTTCAATAGCCCATGCAAATACATGTAACATACGGTGAGCAAACTTACTATAGAAACATAATGTCACTGTGATGCATGCAGTCCCTTGAAAAAGAGTGGAAGGGAATGGCTTGGAAGCACTCTCCTACAATTTTAAATTTCTGGGCACTACCTTTGATTAATACTGTATGCTGAAACAATTCAGTCTAATACAGGGAGTTATAATATTATTCTATCTGTTAAGTATTTCTTGCTGATACAGGTATGCTTGCTTTGTTTTAAAATCTCTTTTTAGGGGAGTACAAGAAAGACGAGTTACTGGAAGCAGCAAGGTAAAATAATGGTGTATCTCCTTATTTGTCAAAATATTTGTATATTTTAGAAGAGTTGTGACCCTATCGTCAGTTTCAGTTATATCCTTTTCCTGCTAAATGTGCGAATTACAGCAATTCTAAAACAAAGTTTCTTCCAATTTTGCTTTGCGTACCAACATCGTGCCCGTGGTCACCACCATAAACTGAGACAAGAAGTCTTGAAAGAGACACAGGTGGCAGGAAATTAAGAAAACCTATTTATCATAATTATATCAACCTTATTTTGGAACAATATGACAAAAGCAATAATCGATGAGGTAACAATATAGTTGTGTACAATTTCCAAAAATACATACTGATTGTTTTAAAAAATACCCTTCTTTATAGAAGGAGTTTTAGGAATAAATTAGCAATGTAGTTTTAAATTAAATAGACAAATTCTGGTCTATTTAATAATTTTAATTTAGCATTTTTAATTTTTTTTTAATTTTTGATATTGCAAGTGCCTATTAAATATTCTAGCTAATTCTGCTTTGTAACTTTTGATATGTATTATTGCAGGATATTGACTGTATTTCAGTCAATGATTGTGCCATCAAATTTTCAGCGATAACTTTTAAAGAAATGTATGGCAATTATTAATGAAAATTACATGTAATAACATCATTTCAAGCTTTGGATTGAAATGATTTGAAAGACTCATAATTGGTTGTTGTTTGCCTACTCCGGTAGAAGCGGCAATGAAGAAAAGCTTATGTCACTTCTTACTCCATTGAATGTGAATTGCCATGCAAGTGATGGAAGAAAGGTGGGTTCAGTGCAAGGCTAGTGCTTTTATTAGTCACACAAGTACATGTATATGTACTGTATATATTGAAAAAAGTGAGTTTCATTTAATTAGTGTAGCTACACTTATCCGAAACCTCTACTAAGAAGACACTCGGGGAACTTTCCCTTAGCTTGTATGCCCTTCATAGAAGGTTTCCACTAAATGGAAGTTTGATAAGATTGCATCTATTAGTATAGTTACAGTCAAACTAAGTGAAGCTTACCCTCGAGATTACATTAATGAATTGATTATTTGAATATTGAACCTGCTAGTCATTTCAAGAATGCAATAATGAATTGATTATTGCAAAATTGAACCCACTAGTCGTTCCAAGAACACGGCTAATGGGTTTAATGTTCAAAAAAATCAATTTAATATTGATTTTTTTAGATGATTAGTGAGTTCAATATTCAGAAAATCAACATTTGATTTTTGTTTATTAGTCAACTCCACTGCATCTAGCTGCTGGTTACAACAGAGTCAGAGTGGTTCAGCTGTTACTACAGCATGGTGCAGATGTACATGCTAAAGACAAAGGGTAAGTGCAAATAATTTTTGCACTTTCTTTTTTTTTTTATTCTTTTTTGTATTATTGATGGGTTTGATTGTGGCATTTGAATGATGGTGTCTTTACTATCCTGGCCCCAGTTGTTCGAAGGCTGGATAACGAACCACTATCCAGCAGATAAGTGTTAACAAAACAAACCATGCTATCCTCTGGATAGTGATTTATCCGGTGGATAGCGTTATCTACCTTTCGAACAACCTGGGCCAGGATGACAGTCATATCCCTAAAGACCTCCCATACAGCTAATTAGCAGAAGGGAACTGATTTTGGAATAAATTAGCACAATGTTTAGGACACATGATAAAGGACCCTCCCAGTAACCTGCTTTGCCACTCTCACAAAGTGGCAAAGCAGCTCTCATAAAGTGACAATACATTACTACATGTGGGTTATTGACCAACTGTGAGGTCAAGATGGCTGGATATTGGCTGAGTTCTTTTTTGCGTGTTTATGGACCGAGATGGAGTCGAGGTCCATAAACATGCAAAAAAAAGAATGTGGCCAATATCAAGCCATCTTGACTGAACAAGCTTGGTCAATAAAGGATTTATTATATGGCTGTCGTGGAATTTTTTCTTGTGGGACAAGGTGGGTAGTCCCAAGCTCGGGAAGCCAATCACAGCACAGGTTTTGATTCATCTTGCCCGCTCACGGAGCTAGCCATAGAATAAGTATTATTAGAGTACAAACAATATCTTTAGAATCAATGCAATTAAAGTCACCAATCGAATAATAATATTATTTATTACATGAATTTGTCTATTTCAGTGGTCTGGTCCCACTACACAATGCTTGCTCATATGGGCATTATGATGTCACAGAATTATTAATAAAGGTAACAATAAAGGTAGTAGAATATCCTCTTGATGAGGAACTCCTCTAACATGTATGAGCTAATAATTCACATAGTGATATCATATGTTAGCATGATTTACACTCTTTGCACTCAGTCTGTGTTTGAACTTGGAAGATCCTGTTAAGGCATGCATCACTGCATGAATACCATGTAATCAAGTGTACTAAACAGAAACACAGACTGTATTGTATGTAACTGCCATTGACCGTGGTTGATGGTATTAAATTAATGCTGGACATTAAAAGAATCAAAAGACTTCAAAATATAGAGAGTCTTGGCTTGTTCAAGAGCTTAATATATAATTATTTTATTTTGCTCTGTAGCATGGTGCAAGTGTTAATGCTATGGACTTGTGGCAGTTTACTCCTCTTCATGAGGCAGCTTCCAAAGCAAGGTGAATATAATTACCCAGTGCTGCATTTTCATGTAAAAAAAGACTGACAGAGGAGCTGAGAAGGTCCGTGTTGATGACTTCAGTCAGTTCTTTCAGGCTGTTCATTATTAATTAACCATAGGCTTAGATTTACATGCAAACTTATGCCACACAACTGTAAAAGGAAAGAAGGATTGGTGGAACCTCCTCTCAGTTCTTGAAAGCATTACCAAATGAGAATGCTTTTATAGGTAGTCTGATACTCCACACTGCAATAAAAAGGCTTGTCTCAAGAGTGAAATACAACAAATGTTGCAGTTACTGGTAACCAAATAATTTGAAGGGATTGTCATTGATGGGTTATGTGGATAATTACAATAATTTACTGTAACAATATATTTATTATTATTTATAACTTAAAAATATCCTGTATGTACATGTATATAATTTCTAGCTTGAAGTTAAAGCAATTTTCCCTAAGGAAAACTAACAATTGTGTAGAGACAGAGTGTTATCTTAATGCTTGCATCTTGATGTACATCATCACTAGTATTAAAGTCATGTAACCTCTTATATGCTGTCATAGAATAATATTTTCAGAAAAAAATACTTTCCTGAAACATTCACAGTCCCCTTTTGATTGAAAGGCAGTTGAGGCCATAATAATTAAGGCTTTTCAGGGTACGGGATATTAAGTCAAAAAAGTAATGGGATACAGGATTTTTGGGGGGAAAGTTAATGAGGTATGAGATATTTACATCAGATAAAATGGGATATTGATTAGGAAAATCATTGATTTTTGCCTTTGAAAAGAACAGGATACAGGATATCAAGACCAAAACTTAATAGGACATGAGACCCCCCTCCCCCAAAGGGGTGTCATACTTTGCTTATTCATCATATCAACAGGTCAAAACTCACAAACTACGAGGTGGGGCTTCTGTGGAAGTCTCATTCCTCTTAGAGTAGATTTGATTGATAGTGCTGTAGGGGTTATTTAATGAGCAATGTTTTTCTCTCTCTCTCTCTCTCTCTCTCTCTCTCTCTGTTACACACTAGGGTGGAGGTGTGTTCATTGCTACTAGCACATGGTGCTGATCCTACATTACTCAACTGTCATTCCAAGGCTGCTGTTGATGCTGCTCCCACAAGAGAACTTCAAGATAAGCTTTCCTGTATGATTATTGTATTAAAAAAATGTTTTACAGTAGTCTTGTGTAGCTGTCTTCTTTGAAATCTGATGAAACATGTTTTCTAATTTTGAAGTTTAATTCAGTTTTCTGTTTGCAGATGGTTTGAATAGATGTAATGTTATGGTTGACACGCTTCAATGATGATTGTCATTGTGATTTATCCTACATCCTTCGCTATTCTTTCCTCAACAGTTGAATTCAAGGGACATCAACTGCTAGAAGCAGCCAAATCATGCGACTCCACAAAACTGAAGAAGCTGATTACATCAGAGATCATTAACTTCCAGCATCCCCTTACTTTAGAGAGTTCTCTGGTATGTAATGCTTCTGTTGATAAAAGTGCATTTTTGTTGTTAAACCAGGTCTTGCTTCACAACCTATGTTTAAACAAAGGTTGAAATCATTTTGACTTAAAGAAAGCATTGATCTAGAACAAATACACACAGTTTTTTTTTTTTGTAATATTTCAAACTGTGACAATTTTATCATTAATTTGGCTATAATGCCAATTGAAGTATTAAATTTGTGCAGTACCAGTGTCATGCAATAACCATTGTTTGCTCATAATTTGTGTATCCATTCAGGCAAGGGCAAGAGAAAGAAGACTTTCATGTGGTGCTTGTTGTGCCCTTCTCCTTGCAGTTTGAGTTCAAACCATTGACAAACACAATAAATTAGCATAATTATTACCAACTGGTAATAATTATCAAATTACTCCATTTCAAATGCTACTCCAGACAATCAGACAAGTGTACTTATTTATTTACAGTACCGCTCAAAAGTAAGTTGACACTCTAAACTCGAGAAACCTTGAGACTCGATCCTCAAGCCTCGATGCTCGAAACGTTCGGGGATCGAGTCTCGAGTCTCGAGTTTCAAGTCTTGAGGATCGAGAAACAAGGCTTTCTAGAATATGCAAAAACTCGAAAGGGTTTCGAAGAAACGATATATTTCTCGAAGGGAAAATAATACAGTACTGCTCACACCTATAAAAAGCTATTTAAGTAAAGATACTTCTAGTACTGTAGCCGACAGCCGCAATCGAAGCACGTGTTTGTTTACTTTGCCCATCAGATTGTGAACTTTTTGATGTGTAACAGGGAACCTTTTTTCCATTTTTATCTCAAGCTTTGTTTCTCCTAAAGGCTGAAACGAACCCCGCCAAAATGTTTTGTTCACAACACAAATGCGTGCATGATCGAGTACAAGCTTGAAAACAACTTTATGCAAATCTTATCTGACTTGAAATTTGAACCGCACGTGTTTTGAGAAGCAAGATAAGGTGATATTTTAGTTCTAATGAAATCCAAAAATATTACCAGGACTCATCATAATAAAAATAGTTAAAGTATTCTCTAAAAATACCTGTAGGCTACCGACTGTCCGGCTGTCGAAAACTCACAGTTTTAAAGTTTAAACGAGTTGAAACACGAATGCAAAATACAACGGGATATCCGTTTAAAACGTTAAACAGGCTTTATTTCCTACTACAAATCAAGATTATGTTTATATTAAGATTAAGGTTTTTTCTAGTACTAAGTACTGTCAGTTAATCTGAGAAGCAAACCAAGTTAAACGGTTGGAATTCAGCGAGCAGTGCCTCCGAGCGAACAAACAGTTCGACAACGTGATTTTCACGGACGAATGTTCTGTTATGATGGAAAATCACAGCAAGATAACTTTCCATCATAAATGGGAACAACTGGGAGTAAAGGGCCAACCAAAGCGTCCAGTGAAAGTCCACATTTGGGCCGGAATTTCTAAACGGGGTCCTACGAGGCTGATGATCTTCGAAGGCATCATGGATGCTGAATTCTATGTGACAGAGATTCTGACCAACGGGTTTCTGCCATTCGTCTGACAAACTTTCCCAGACGGTTTTCGGTTTCAACAAGACAACGACCCCAAACACACCAGCAATCTAGCCAAATCCTTCATGAAAGAAAACAACATCAACTGGTGGATTACGCCTGCCGAATCTCCAGACCTGAACCCGATCGAACTTGTTTGGCACGAGCTAAAGCATTTCATACGGAACACTGTGAAGCCCCACACCAAGGACGAACTCGTGAACGGAATCGCACGGTTCTGGCAGGAAAGACTAGATGCAGAACAATGTTCAGATACATCGGACATTTGCAGAGTGTGCTGCTGATAGTTGTCGCCTGCCAAGGAAAAGCTTCCGGCAAATAGTTGCCAAATCCCTAAACACGGCTCCTATTGGAGCCACCGATTGTAATAAAAGTCAATGGCCAACATGAATTAATAAATAAAACTTCTGTGCACTGTGCGAAGTTAGCAATAAAACGACATAAAAACAAATGGCGCAAACTGAAAATGTATGTTCAAGTTCAACAAGCCGTAAACATGTGGCACCAAGAGTCTGGCTGTCTCGACTTTTCGAAGAATTAATTTCCCAATATAGATCTGCAAACCGTGCTGTTTCAAACGTAGAAAGGCCTGAAATTGAAGATTACAGCTCACAAAACTTTTAAAAATAAATTTGACCAAATTCGTGCAGGCATAAAATTTATTTGCCGCCAGAATACTTCCGTGATCGGTTACAGTGTATTCTGGCAGACAAACATGCAACGGTTGACCGCCAATTAGAACATGTTCTTTTTTTCAAGCTGGAATTTACTCATCAACATATTTTATTTTGGCACGAGATTCATTCATTCGTTAGCATAGCCGATCACAACTAAACACCCGCGTGCCCTTATCTGTGTTTACAATCGAATCGGTCGCACGCAACTTGGTTATTATTTGTTTTCGGATTCCAAAGTGAGCGGAACGATTGCTCACAAGACTGGTAGTCTGTGGCCCATTTGTGCAATTAATTTCTCAAGAGATCAGTCAAATGACAAGCTCATTAACTTTCTCGACTCGCAACTCGATACTCGAGACTCAATCCTCGAGACTCGAGACTCGATCCTTGAAACTATCGAGGATCGAGGATCGAGGATCGAGGATCGAGGCTCGAGGCTCGAGGGACTGTCAACTTTTGAGCGGTACTGTATAAAGTGTTTATAACACACTTGTCGGATTGTGTGGAACAGCAAAATTGAGTAATTCACATTCTGTATCACTATGGAGAAGAAGTGGTAAGACCCTGAAGTTACAGTTTATTGAAATGATCACATTTGTTATCATTAGCATCTTGCAGTGAGTTCTGTTTGTCAAAAGAGGAAAGCTGCAATAGAATTACTGCTGAAGAAAGGAGCAGATACCAGCTTACAAAATAAAGAGTAAGAAATCTGATCAGACATTATATAGAGGATATTACACGTGGGCGCGAAGATATGAATTTTATTTTCGAGTAGCAAAACAATATTTTTCGAACGAGCGCAGCGAGTGAGTAAACTATTGTTTTTGGCCACGAGAAAATAAAATTCATATCTTCAAGCCGCCGTGTAATGTTCTTTTTATTATATAGACATGCTGATGACGGCGTTTTTGATGATTTCCCGAAGATTTCCGACCACCTTCTGAAGATTTCCGAAGAAATTTTTAAAATTGTTCCGAAGGCAGGACGAACGCCCCCAAACATTTTCCGAGAATTTCCGAAAATTTCCGAAGATTGCCGAAGACTTTCGAGGAAGACCCAAAGATGTTTCGATGATACACCAACAAATTTACATGTAAGTACAATTTAAGAGACAAACTTGATATCAATGAAATCATCGATAAACTCACGTGTGAGATTATGGAAAGTAAACCACTCGGGTCCCGGATGTATTTTTTATGAATTTTACGAGTGGTATATTTTTCAGTAAAACATCCGTGTCTATATAATAAATTGCATTTATTCTTTTTACTCCAAAACTGCTTTGTCTGATAGTTGCAGTAATGATGTTTTCCAATGTTATTTGCAGTTCCCTGACACCGCTTCATGTTGCTTCAGAAAAGTCACATCTTGATGCAATGGAACTGTTGATCAAGGGTGGAGCCAAAGTAAGTGATTTGGCCATGATAACCCACTTAGGTCTGGAGAGTGTTATTCTGGGTTCTACCTATTTCACAACCTCTTTGACCTTTTCATAATAATTATTTGCTTTCAGCGTGTTAGTATTATTTTTAACACAGGTCAATTCATTGGATGCATTAGGAGAGACAGCATTACATCGCTCTGCGGCAGCTGGGCAGATTTCAGCTTGTCGTATTCTGCTTGCCCATGAAGCAGACATTTCTTTGAGATCATTTCAAGGCCACACTGCATGCGAAGTGGCCTCGGAACCTGTCCAAAAAATTCTACAGGGTAAGCAGAGTTTATTTTACTTTTAAATAATACATGTAAGCAGTTATGCGAAGAAGGGCTGAAAGGGACATGGCCCTCCTTTTTTCGCAGAGATTTTTTGCCAGGTTTTTCATTTTACTTGGTTTTAGCTTTTTTTGGTCTATGGCACAAGGTTGTACTTGTGTGTGAATTTCCAGTCTGTTAATTCTTGGTTACTGTACTCAAGTTCAGGAATTTTTCTTTCAGAGGATCCGCCTTCAACTGGTTCTGATGTTGAGAAGCAGATGCTTGAGGCTGCAAGATCAGGAGACATGGAAGTTGTCAAGGTAAATGGAGTTTTTATTGTCAGCTTATGTTAATTTGAATTCACAGATGAACTTGGCTGTCAGAAACATGTACATGTACATAACACTGCACATAGCAACAAGCCATCTTTAACCCCTCCACTGCCAGCCCCCATGTAACCCCCTGTGCCAGGCCTATTTTCGTTTGTTTGAGGTATTTAAAGTTGCCTCGAATCAAATGTTATCAACTTGTTGCCTAGCCGGTCTTTGCCTTATGCAGTACACTCGATCCCTATGACCTCCATCATTTGGGGCTTCATCATCACTACTTTCCATAGAATCTTGTCCAACATTGTCTTTATTAGATGAAGACGCAACTTCATACTCACAGCGTTCGTCTTCACTCACTAACTCGTACGATTCATCTTCGTTTTCATCGCTATCGAAATCTTCTTCATCGTCAGAATCATTCCAAATCCTTTCAAGAGCTTCCTGGGCATTATACCTTTGCAATCTTGCTGACATATTTTTCAATATTCCTAAAGTCGCCTCGCATCTTCTCGACACAACACAAACAAGATGGCGGAAGGTTACAGGCAAAACAAAAGATGCGAACCCGAGAACATTCCTCTGGGAGACTGGTAACTACTAGTTACCAATCTCCCAACTAACAAAGATCCCATCAGCCGAAAGGTTTTGCATTTGGTGTGCCGATGATACGACTATAGCCTTTAAAATCTTGATGTACTCAGTACGTCAATAAGGCATGTGAAGTCATTGCAAGAGGCATGAAGGGGTTAAATGAAACAGCACTGTGATGATTTCTGTCTTGGTCATAGAAACTTTGCACGCCACAGACAGTGAATTGTAGGGACCTGGACGGACGACACAGCACCCCTCTTCATTTTGCTGCTGGTTACAACAGAGTTGCAGTGGTGGAGTACTTACTTCAGAATGGAGCTGATGTACACGCCAAGGACAAAGGGTATTGACGGCTCATAGATTTTGTCAACAGTTTTTGTTGTTGGAAACTTGTTCAGTGTGCAATGCAAACTTATTTACAACTTTTTTTTCACTTTAGGGGACTGGTTCCTCTCCATAATGCCTGTTCATATGGCCATTATGAAGTAGCTGAATTACTTGTTAAGGTAAGGCCATACAAACCTTTAAAAGCACTCTTGTCATGAGCTTTACTTACTATATTTTTGTACTACCTCAAAAATAGCTGCCTAGTGCATTAATCTTAGATTCCTCAGTGAACTGTTCTTGAAAGTGATCAATATTTAACAAATTGACGTCAGTTTTTCATGGGTCTGTCCTGTTATTGATCATAAATTTCGTCATCGCATTGTCAAAGTAGCTGTGGATCCACGAGGCGATAGCCAAGTGGATCCGCAGACTACTTTGACAATGTGATGACGAAATTCATTGTCAATAACAGGACAGACTCATTAAAAACTGACATCAATTTGTTTTTTACGATAACAAATGGTCGAATTGCCCGCTCTCGCTCGCTGACGCGTCGCATGAATTCAAATTCATGTGTCTGTCCGCATATTGACGATAAAAATTAGCCAATGAGCGCGCGGGAATTTCTGCAGTTATCGTAAAAATTGCTGTTGACAAACGGTTGTTGCAATATGTATTTCAGGATATTGTGAAACATAATAGTAAAAATTTTCTCTTTTTTTTTAAATCATGAAAAGATAAAAATTCCTTTTGCACAACCCCTTCAGTCCTTAGAAAGCTCACTTAGAAATAAACTCTCTTTGTGTAAGAGATTTTTCATGTGTGTTTAATAATGGTTTGTATTACTTTAGGTCTGATTGCCATGAGTTTGTTCTTAAAGTTTAGAATGGAAGATCTAATCATTTTTTAGCATTTATGAATTTATTGTTACTGTTATCAAATTGTTAACTCTGTGATATTTGTAGCATGGTGCTGTGGTGAATGTAGCTGATCTGTGGAAGTTCACACCCCTCCATGAAGCTTCGGCAAAAGGGAAGTTTGAAATCTGTCGTCTTCTGCTGAAGGTAGGTAACCGAGGACTGTGCTGTTGACATCTGCAGTCTGTAACTCCACCTCAGGGTTATTTCCCAGGGCTGTGGTAAGATCTGTTCAAAGGTTGATGTGAGGACTAGTGTTGTGTTGTTTACTGTTGAAAAATCTGAGTATGTTAGATCATAGATTCAAGCTTTATTACTATTTTGATATGTTTTGCTACAGAGGGGGTAATTGTTGATGGACAAATTTGCCATATACTGCAGTAATAAAAACTAATTTACTCAGTGTCATGATACCAGAGGTGCAAGTAAGCAGTGCCATGTTACATGTATGTCCAGATCAAATGTTTAAGAAGGGACTGCTTGTATTTTCTTCTTAATTGAGTCCCGCTGTACAAACCCAGTTTAACTTTACCTGTACTTTTGTTTGCAGCATGGAGCTGATCCTCTGAAGAAGACTCGTGATGGACAAACTCCCCTGGATCTTGTGAAGGAAGGAGACACTGATGTAGCAGACTTACTGAGAGGTTAATTTTTAGAATAGAGCGCTTTTCACTTGAGTGTTTAAATGTAATTAGCTTTGTATTACTATGACACATGATTGGCCAAAAAAAACAATTGTGACTCATTTGAACATGTTTTTGTTATGCTTTTCTTCAGCTAGATTTATTTTTGCTTATTTTTAATTATTTTGAAATGTTTCTTTCTGTGATAGGTGATGCTGCTTTACTCGATGCAGCAAAGAAAGGGAATCTAACTAGGGTAAGGTTTAACCCCTTGTGCACTTGTGCCATAAAATTGTCCATTCACTTATTGTGAACTTAAGTGGTTTGCAAGATGTTAATTGAGACACTGAACATCAATTTACTTTCTACAGGTGATGAAGCTGTCCACACCAGAAAACATCAACTGTAGGGATACACAAGGACGCAACTCAACTCCGTTACACCTTGCAGGTGAGTGATATGTTCATAACACTGGCAAACATCCATGACACGCCCTGTTCGCAGAGGGCTACATAATGTGTACATACTGTTTCATTATTCTGTTGTATGCACTATGGGCCTATGTTTTTTGTAATGCTATTGTACCCTGAATACACCATCATTTGATAGGCACTAATCTGCTTTTTTATCAAGGTATTTTGACAAAATGTAAAGCGTGTTATTTTTTGTGAATACCAGTAAGTTGTTATTTCGGCCAAAAGTTCAGTGAATAAGGAGTAGCAGAGCGGGTCGCCAAGAACCCAGAAGTATGCATCAAATAGCTTCTAGAAAGTGTTGTTAAACCATAGGTAGGTTCTGAACGTGCAAGTTTCTTGATTATTATTTTGTCATGTACAGCTGGTTACAATCATTTTGAAGTAGCTGAGCATCTGTTGGAGAATGGAGCTGATGTGAATGCGCAAGACAAGGGAGGATTGATACCTTTACACAATGCTTCCTCATATGGGGTAAGTCTATGGTCATAACTGGTAATCAACTGATTAGGTCAGCTAATGTTTTTCAGATATCTGCTGTTTTGATTGAGCAGGGGAAGAATTTTCTGCTGGGACTCTTCGACCTAAATGTCAAATGTTGTCTGGATCAAAAACGGTTCTTATTATTGCAACTAGGGAAATTATGTTTTATTTATTTTTTTGTTGTCTCTGGTTTCTGTAAGTCTGACTAGTTGTGAACTTTGTGTTTATTCCAGCATGTAGATATCGCATCTCTTCTGATAAAACACAACACAGATGTAAATGCTACAGACCGTTGGCTCTTTACACCACTACATGAAGCTGCTCAGAAGGGAAGAACTCAACTATGTGCTCTGCTGGTAAGTTTTCTCAATTTTTCTGAATGATGTAGTTTCACTAGTGACATATCTTTCATTGTATGAAAATTGCAAGACCAAGAAGTCAACGGTTTGGCATCCCAGATCTGAAAAAATGCAGGAGGGGCTGCAATGATCCAACAATAATAGGGATGATATTGTGAAATGAAAAGGACTAGCCTAGAAGAAAAGTGCTCGGGGTAAGGCACAGACACACTGACAAATGTGAGGGGACTTCATCCTATAGAGCATGGACATTAAAATATTGTTGTATAGTCACAAGAGTAGATATTAAAGACTTTAGAACTGTGTGATATACTTATCATCTACACATCTAATTTTGTGTGCTATTTTTGAAGATGAATTAGATGTTGATTGCTAGTCATTTTTTGATCTTCTTAGTTGGCTCATGGCGCAGATCCCACAATGAAGAATCAGGAAGCACAGACAGCTCTGGATCTTGCCACTGTAAGAAACTACAAAACTTATCATAACTAACAACTGAAGTATTAAGGGTCTCGTTGTAATTATGGCAATCGCCTGTGACCTATCTAGTATCCTTATCTAGTACCCTTACCTTACCTACTTACCTAGTATCCTTGATAAGATATGTGATTCATAGCTAGCTGTGCATCGAGCAGTTACAATCGGTAAATAAAGTATCTCTGTGGAATCTGATGATTACTTAGGTATTTGGGAACACGTAGGCAGTTTTGGAAAAGGTTTTAAAGACCAGTGTTTGCCAGAGGATATTGCCGTACTAGAATGTGTGTAGCTGCGTTTTGCATTTTCAATACATTTGTTTGTGAACTATCCAGCGTGTGGATTTGACCTTGTTCATCTCGAGTTCAACTCTTGACCACGTTGTTTAAATAGCCAACTGGTCAGCCTCTCACCAGTTGCGATTCTTAATAGTTTGTGTTGTATTTGCAATGTTTGTTTATTTATTTACAGTGTCCCCAATTAGCACAACAGTGCTAAATACATTTGACGCTTAAATAAAGTTATTAAGTTTTTATTAACTTATTTTTGTTTGTTTTTATTCAAAGGCTGAGGATGTGAAGTGTCTATTGAGTGACGCCATGCTGGCTCACACAGCGAACAACCCACCTAGTGCACCTGTCACACCCTCCAGCAGTGCTGCATCACCTTCTTCTGCAAACAACAGCTCCAGCTCTCCACTGTCACAAGCAAATGCTAGTCTACTGGCCAACAGCCCTGCAGGCTCAGGGGATGGAGCCGTCAATAAGAGATCTATAGCAGAGGCTCAGGGCTCCGGGGAGACAAGGTTTATGGTCCCAGGTAAGGGACAGTCAAGAGTGCGTTGTGTTTTGATTGACAAGTAAAGACAAAAGCTGATTTGTCACATGATGGCAAGTAAGGGAAACTTTGCAAGCCACTTGCCAAACGAGAATGCAAGTTGCTCCGAGAAGAATTGCATGTAACTGTATTCCTGAACTCTCAGCTGGTGATTTTAATAAGCCCAGAGCAAGCATAAACAATTTTCAACAACTCTCAAGAAAACATTGAACAGATTCCAGTTCGATTCAAGTGCATTGTAACCGTAGAGAGAGCATGAGGGCTTCAGGACGAACAAATTCAACAAGTTCTTTCTTGTTCTGGGCTTAGTGCAAACTGCAATTTGATTTGTTTTGCATCTGATTGGTAGAAATGGCACGGATTCATTAACTGCACTGGAAAATGCATTACACAGTTTAGGAGTATGTGTATATTTTGAGATATATACATGTATTAGCTTGTGAGTCTCTGATGGTAATGTTTGGTTTCTTGGTTTCTTGAAGGTCACCCTGGTTTGGACCTTGATGTGGGAGAGTTCCTTGACAGCTTGCAGCTCAATAATCTAAAGGATATATTTGAAAAAGAGCAGGTAAGGGACTGTGGATAGCATTCTACAATCATGGACAAAAGTCCTTGGGACACTTATGTAATGTAACAAATTATCTGTGTTTTTCAACTGAAGTTTGAAAAAAGCGCTGCTATCCTTTTAAAAATGTGTTGCCGTCCCCCCTCCCCACCCAATACAATGTTGAAAATCAGGTGAAATTGCAGGTACTAGTTTTCAACATTGTATGTGGAGTGGGGGCGAGGTTAGGTAGGTGAAGTTGTATTCGCGTCTGGCATGTTCGCGAAAGCGCCAAAAGTGCAAAATTTGTCCCAAGACTTTTGTCCATGATTGTAGATGTTAAACTTATTGATGAGTGTATGTGGAAAGGCGTGGCGGCCTAATGGTTAGTGTGCTGGACTGCGGTTCAAGTGGTCCAGGTTTCGAGCCCTGCCTGGGGTCATTGTGTTGTGTTCTTGAGCAAGACACCTACCTCTCCACCAAGGAGGATAAAATTAATGGATACCGGCGAATTGTTGGAACAACCTGACAGAATGCTGGGAAGTACCCTGCAATGGACTAGCATTCCATCCTGGAAAAGGGGGGTAGAAATACTCCTAGCTGCTTCATGCTATAAGCAGTTATGTATGAGCCAGTTGGGCTTAAGAGGCTTTACTTCGGACTCTTTTTTTACCAATGTACTGTCCATTCTGATAGTTTGTAACATTTTGATACTCAGATCTCCTGGGATGTGCTAGTAGATATGGGCCACGAGGAGCTGAAAGAGATTGGAATCCACGCCTTTGGACATCGGCATAAGATCCTGAAGGCAGTGAAGGAAAAACTATCTGGCTTACCGGAACTGGGTGAGTTGTTCCGTCGTGTTGGCCTTGGTGCACTGAGACATATATAGACATGATGCACATATGGTTACAGTCGACTCTTGTTATAGCGGATACTCTCGGGACCGTGGTGTCCTTTATAGCGAGAGTCCGTAATAACGGGCTGTAATGAAATTTTTTGGGTATTAAGTGTCACGTACTATTATACTCTTTTAAGATTTCCAGTTTCTTTTAATTTGTAGTACACATTTACTTCGATTCATAATCAAATAATATAGGACAAGATGGTGTACAAACTAGTAAACATTGCAAGACTGCACTGTAATTATTTCATTCAATACGTCTAAGGTGTCCGTTGTTATGAAGACATGACTGATCGGTATCAAATATACGATCTTTCAAATATCAAATATATGATCATTCCGAGTCTTTCATGTATTCACTTGTAATAATAGTGTTAGTTTGGGACCATGTCATTGTAGCGTCGGCGGGGATGTAGTTTTTGTCCGTAATAGTTGAGTGTCCACAAGGTGGGAGTGGACTGCACAGGGTAAACCATATTTTTGTTGTATTGTACTCTTGTGTTTCAGGTGGAGGTCCCTTCACCTTCTCTAACCAACAGGGAACAGTTGTTCATGACTTGTCCCTGGATGATAAAGACTACATTTCTGTGGCAGAAGAGGTAATCAAGTAGTCATATGATTGAGCGGTTTTCAGTTAGGTGCCGAAAGTAATCTGGAATGACCTTAATTTTACTTCACCACCTCGCGTGATTGCTTTTTAAAGAAACATCGCGCGACTTATTCAGAAAATCAGATGCAAATCCAAAGCTACCTGGCAGTGACTTGGTCGCGTTGATTACCCCGCGCTTGTCGCCGACGACATGAACATGTTGCGAGTTTTGTTGGTTCATTTTGATATTTAATAGCGGTGTGAGTAAGCAGAACGCTTATATACTTGTAATCGGGTTGGGCCTTAAATATACTTGTGGACGGAATGTTTCCTGTTAGTTATGCAGTGTTATTTTTTCTTGCTTGCAGATGCAGAGCACCGTTGTGAAACACAAGAAGGATAGCGGGCAGTCTGGAGGAAACTTTGATTCTTACAATATTCTCAGGGTAAGGTGTGATCAACAATTAAGGTTTTGCGATAGTTTTTGAGAGAGCGTCTTAAGTCGTAAATTCGGAATGTTTTAGCATTTGAAGAGAATTCTATTTACTCTACGTTTTTGGCAGAGGCTCATACGAAGTAAACTTTTGTTTTGCCCGTTCTCGTGTAACTCTTAAGGCTCCAGCCAAAGGATGATAGTTGCTTTGAGTTGAATTCTCGCCGACTTTAACATCACGCGAGTGTTGACAAAAATGAGTTAGAGCGTGAGCTAAAACTGTCTTAGACTCTCTGGAAAAATTTAAGCAGGTTCAAATTGGTAGGTAGTAGACGAGAGTCAATGAGACCGCATTAGAGTGAGGTTCCCAATTCCCGGCTAATCGTGTTCTCGTTTAACACGGCTCCACATTGCCAAAGTAGTAATTGATAAATCTCTTAGCTTTTCTACTCGATTAAAGCTGGATAGCACCGCAGGAAAGAATTTTTGCCTAATGTGATCATCCATCCGGGTGTGGACTGTTTTGGTCACTGATGTTTCGCCGACCTGAGCGAAAGTCATTTTCCTCGGCGTCAAGAAAAAAGTGTTGCTTTCTTAAAAGAAAGTAGTGCGTTGTTGCTGTCATTACAAAGTCACACATCGAATCTCTTTACGGTGGCCATTCACATTATCAACTCAGTTGATATAACCGAATTATCTTGTCACACATTAAAAATTTCGTCAAAACCTCATTGGATTTGATGTTAGAGGAAAAGTGATTCGCAGGAACTGCGCTTTCAGTGGTAGTACTGGTTTATTTCACAGCAATCACGATAAATAAGTATGTGTACGTTTCTTTTTGTAGATTCAGAGGGTTATAAACAAAAGACTGTGGGATAAATACGTGTACCGAAGAAGAGAGGTGAGAATATTTGATCTGTAATAGCCGTGTATTTTAAGCTACGTAGTTTGTTCAGAGTTGGTCCTGAGTTTTGTTCATTGACTCATTGCAGGTTGCTGAAGCGAATCACAACCACAGCAACGAGAGAATGCTATTTCATGGTGCGTACAATTCTACAGTTCAGGACTTTTTTCCTAAATTGACGTCAATTTATTGGCGAACTACTTAAACTACGCGGTTTTGTGGCTGAATTGACGTGAAACACGTGATTTAGTTGACCACCATTATTTGAGGTAGAAATGAGTGTTTTTGATCATATTCAGAGTGGTGTATCAAGTAGGTATTGCCTCAACCAAACTGCCTAAATTGTTGAAATAATGTCTATTAAGCCTACAGTTCAGATAGCGAGAGAAAAGGTCTTTTCTCTACCCTATACCTGCTAGGTTTATGCTGGTTCATGTGACAACGTTCCCACAGACCCTGCTACGGAATTTCGATTGCGCAAACGCTCATGGGATCGTTCGGTCGGCGTATGAACAGACGCCACTTCTACTGTCTGGGCCAAGTGATCCCAGATATCCTCGCGCGCTAGGCTACTGCAAGGGATAGCGTTTGATCGTACAATAGCAGCATCTCAAGTACTGGTAAATAATCGTCGAGTTCTTTTTTTTCTTTAAACACAGGTTCAGCGTTCATACACGCTATTTTACAGAAAGGTTTCGATGAGCGCCATGCTTATATCGGAGGCATGTTTGGTGCTGGTAAGTTTTCTGTTTCTATCGCCCACTGTCGTGTATAACGCCCTGATACTAAAGTGCAAGTAACTTAAATGAGGATGGAGTCAGCCAATCATAAACAAACTGATGACGTAGTTGTATTAAAAAAAACAATCAGAGATCGCTAAACAAACGCTTGAAAGTCACACAAGCGAAATGGGGATGACGTTTATGTTGTTTGTCACATAAGTGTTGCTAGAGTTCCTCATTGACCCAGTTGAACCGTTGTAACAGATGAAAAACTTTCAATAAACCCAGAGCAAACAGTGAATGGCCAACTAGGAAAAATGTATGTATGAAACCGTGTTTTTTGCCCTCGTGTTCAGGCTTTACGGCTTAAAATTTAGGAAACTGCACGCTCCCTCACCAAACAAACTAACGCTTGCATCTGTACAGGTATTTACTTTGCGGAAAACTCTTCCAAGAGCAATCAGTATGTATACGGTATCGGTGGAGGATCGGGCTGTGCCCTGCACAAAGACAAGTCGTGCTACCTGTGCGAAAGGTAACTGCTGATCGCATTTGTTTCAGTCCCTTAATGGTCTTTTGCGTGAAACGCCCGAAAGTAACCGAAATTGAATCCCTAGGGAGATGCTTTTTGTGCTTGTCACGCAAGATAGTGTGACAACCTTCAACTCCCATAAGCCATGACTTCACATCAGTGCTCTCGGCGACAAATACACAAGTTGTCAAGTCAACTGCCTAGAGACTGGAGAGAATCGATGACTTAAAAAACTAACGAGCTCTCTTTATTTGAATTACCAGGCAACTGCTGTTATGTCGTGTAGCCCTTGGCAAGCCGTTTTACCAGTTCTCCGCGGTCAAGATGGCGCATTCCCCTCCGGGACACCATTCAGTTATCGGTCGCCCCAGCTCAGAAGGGCTCTCATTTGCTGAATATGTGGTGTATAGGGGAGAGCAGGTGAGCCACTATTCCTTCGAAATTATAGCTATGCCTTTGATGTGTTCAGTTTATGCGTTTGTCAAACGTTTTCACTTATAGACCTCAGCTCTAATCTATGTCCGTTCTTAACTAATGAGATAAATTACTAAAAACTTAGCTAAGAAGAAAAAGAAAAAGAGAAAAACACATCATTCTGTTAAGAATTAAAGAGGATGTAATTTAAGGAATTGTCGTCTTCTATCAACACACTTAAATCACGTTTACGAATACGATTCGAATTGGTCGCTGACGCTAAGTTTGACCCATGCGCAACTTCAGGCCCTTGCATTTATTTTTGTTTTGGAACGTTTCTTAGAACGCCATGAATACAATAGGATAGTCGCAAGTAAGTTGTTACATTTTCGGATAAAGGAAGATGGAGACTTAAGTACGTTTACATGTGGATTAGGACTTATCTGCCCATTTACTTGATGAATTCCACCTTGAACTTTAGGTCAAAGTTCTTTTAACCTCTCTTCATGACAAAGTGTTTGTTATTTGTGATTTTTGTTTACAGGCTTATCCAGAGTACTTGATTACATACAAGATTGTCAAGTCATCGGCTGTTGAAAGTTCTCCGTAATGGACCCGCCAATAGAAATCATCTCAGTGTACATAAAATTATCAACTATAGCTTCCAGAGATCAATGGAATGAAGACTCGCAGTTATTTTATAAAGGATTGGAAATTACAGAGAGGAGACAAGCGTATCAAACGGATGAGCGAAACGCATGCGCCATGTGGAGAGTGACCGGAAGGAAAGTGTGCAGCCCAGTAACAACCAAGAGTTGAAAGGAAATTTTAATATATCTTACATGAAATAGAGCATGAAGCATGGTTACAAGAGGACATTTTGACGATCAAAACCAATTTATTTTAGTAGCATTCTCAGTAGGAGATGGTAAATGAGCCGTGTATCGACGTTTGGCGTTGAGAACCTCAGCTCACCTTAATGTCCTTTGCCTTAGCGATGGTCTTATTTTAGGCAAGAGAAACGTTATTTAATCAGCATTGCTGTTTTCTATATTATCCAAGAACGTGTGGCGGAAGGGATTTTTGTAGAAGAACGAAGGCGTTATGGTGTCATGTTGTTCTCGATTATTATTTCCGCTTGTTGGCTCCCTAATATCTTCCTCTCGTTCTTTCTGGGTCATACTATTGGGCCACCGTTGGCCACTACACTGTTTAACTTTTATCTAATAATTGACAATAAATATAGACTTAGGCAAACGAAAATTACTACCAAAATATTAGAGTACTTGTCCCCTAAAGAAAAATGCGAGCATCACATCGCTTTCTTCTTTTTTTTTTTAAATTACAAATTGTTGTAAATAAATATGTTGTAAAATAAGTTATAACCATTCAACTCAGTATAGTGTCGCGTGAATTTGTTCTACAAAGTTTGATTTACAGTGGAACCTTCCGAAGTGTTTAGACATCCAAGAGAATAGAATATTACTTGAAGAAGTTCGACTGTGAAGTATGCCTTCCACTCGTACTTATTGCTGGACGCCATATTGTTAGACCGTGGTCCTTCATTCGGCGCCCATTGCTAAGCTGTCAGACTATAAACTGTTTCATATAGACTCAGGTTCGTGATCTTAAATGAATAATGGACTTGTTAAATAAATGTTATTTTTGTTTATTTGAAGTTCCTTTAAACTTTAGTCTAAATCCAATGTTAAGCCTCTTGTCCCCCTGCTGTGGACCCTTCAGTCTGAGCAGTTCGTTTGGTACTTTCGGAATTAGCAGCCTTGGTGCTCGCTACTCTAGGGGGTCGTCACTTTCAGGGGCATAAACCATTATGTAAAGTTGATCTTTTTCGAGCGATAAAATTCATCATTGCAGTTTCATGTTACTATGAAATGGGTGGACTCTTCATGTCTCGAAGTTCTTTTCTTTACGGTGATATCATAGAAACAAGGAATCTGTAGTCCTGCTTGCACCTACACACCCTCAGGCGCACTCCCGACTTTGATCGGACATGCATGTGGCATGATGTCTTGATATCATTTCGCAGCAATGGTTTGAGATCAACTTTGTAGTATTAAACCTCGGTCTCGTTATTTTCGGGAGGCGAGATTGGTGTGGGGCTGGATCGCTACTTTCGGGATTTACTAGAGGCCACAATTTTTTATGTTTCTTTCGGGGGTCGTTTTTTTCGGATGTTTACGGTACTATCCGGAGCTTATTCCTGTTGTCTGTGAGAGTCTCACGCGCTACCTATTACGCCTCAGTGTGTCTCGCTAAGTAACAGAAGCATAGGCAGTGGATGATCTTTGTAACTATATGTGCGAAATTATTCACGAATTTTGATTGGTTCTTTCTTTTGATGTACCATAGTGGAAGACAGACGCATGGACGAGTCGTTATAATAATTTTTTGTTACTTTATTATATAAAACAAGTAGATTCAATGTTGCCGTGCGTCTGTTCAGTAAAACCTTCCAGAAGACGTCAAAATGTGGTAAGAACATCACTGACACACTCGCCTTACGGCTCGTCTGCCCTCTTTTTTGTTCTTACCACATTTTGACGTCATCTGTGATCTATTACTGAACAGACACTCGGCAATATGGAACCTTAAGTAGCCCAAGAACCTCAAGTAGCCCAAGAACCACAAGTAGCCTAAAAACGTTAAGTAGCCCAAGAACCTCAAGTGGCCGAAGAACGTCAAGTAATCCAAGTACCTCAAGTAGCCAGAGAACCTCAAGTGGCCCAAGAACCTCAAGTGGCCCAAGAACCTCAAGTAGCACAAGAACCTCAAATAGCCCAAGAACCTCAAGTAGTCCCAGAACCTCAAGTAGTCCAAAAGCCTCAAGTAGCCCAAGAACCTCAAGTAGCACAAGAACCTCAAATAGCCCAAGAACCTGAAGTAGTCCCAGAACCTCAAGTAGTCCAAAAGCCTCAAGTAGCCCAAGAACCTCAAGTAGCGCAAGAAACTCAAGTAGCCGAAGAACCTCAAGTAGCCCAAGAACCTCAAGAGGCCGAAGAACCTTAAGTAATCCAGGTACCTCAAGTAGTCCAAGAACCTCAAGAACCTCAGTAGCCCATGAACCTCAAGTAGCCCAAGAACCTCAAGTAGCCCAAGAACCTCAAGTAGCATTAGAACCTCAAGTATCCCAAGAATCATAAGTAGTCCAAGAACCTCAAGAAACTCCAGTAGTCCAAGAACCTCTAGTAGCTCAAGAACTTCAAGTAGTCCAAGAACATCAAGTAGCCCAAGAACCTCAAGTAGCCCAAGAACCTTAAGCAGCCTAAGAATCTCAACTAGTCCAAGAACCCATATTAGCCCAAGAACCTTAAGCAGCCCAAGAACCTCAAGTAGCCCAAGAAGCTCAAGGAGTTAAGCAACCTCACGTAGCACAAGAACTTCAAGTAGCCCAACAACCTCAAGTAGTCCAAGAACCTCAAGTATCCCAGGAACCTTAAATAGTCCAAGAACCTCAAGTGCTCCAAGAACCTCAAGTAGTCCAAGAACCTCAAATAGCACAAGAACCTCGAGTAGTTCAAGAACCTCAAGTAGTCCAAGAACCTCAAGTAGCATTAGAACCTCAAGTACCCCAAGAATCATAAGAAGTCCAAGAACCTCAAGTAGTCCAAGAACCTCTAGTACCTCAAGAACTTCAAGTACTCCAAGAACCTCAAGTATCCCAAGAACCTTAATAGTCCAAGAACCTCTAGCCAATAAAATAAAAAATAAAAAATAAATCAAAATCAAAAAAAAAAGTAGTCCAAGAACCTCGAGTAGTCCAAGAACCTCAAGTAGCACAATAACCTCGAGTAGTTCAAGAACCTCAAGTAGTCCAAGAACCTCGAGTAGTCCAAGAACCTCAAGTAGCACAATAACCTCAAGTACCCCAAGAACCTCAAGTAGTCCAAGAAACTCAAGTAGCCCAAGAACGTCAAGTAGTCCAGGAACGTCAAGTAGTCCAGGAACCTTAAGTAGTCCAAGAGCCTCAAGTAGCCCAAGAACCTTATGTAGCTCAAGAACCTTAAGGTATCATGGTAGGTGCATTGACAGTGTTTGGAAATCGCGCCCTTACTCTGACGCCTTCAAAGAAAACCCCATCAACCTATTCATTTTCTGAAAGCTAAATAGTTATAGAATACAATCATATCTTT